>VWZT01005148.1:57986-76140 GCA_013397055.1 Pachycephala philippinensis | reverse complement strand
TATTCTATTCTATTCTATTCTATTCTATTCTATTCTATTCTATTCTATTCTATTCTATTCTATTCTATTTTTTCCCCAACTCTCTTCTTCCACGTGTTTCTTTTTCCCTGCATCTTATCCCAACATTCCCTTTCCCTCCTGCTTTCACCCACAGCCATTTTCAGGCAAACATTCCATTCCAGTGTTCCCTTTTCCTTGTGCTTCAGCCTCCATTTTTAGGGAATTAAGTCATTAATCACAGACTGACCCAAGCTGTGGGGAAGGTTTCAGGTGCAGCCCTTTAAATGTGCCAGGGATGTCCCTTCCCAACCCTTCCATCCTTGCCTGTGGCACTTGGGAAACGTTGGGTGGATGTGGCAAATCCCAGGAAGAGATTTGTAATTAGGAAGAGATTTGTAATTAGGAGTGCTCTGAGTCTTGGGGCTGGAGAGAAATCACTGAATCTTCATTAAAATCAGCTGGAGAGGAAGGGTTTGGGGTCACAGCCCCAAGCAGGAGGTGAAAGTCTGGTAGGATGGAGGAAAAACCTTCTGTGGGTGGGGTTCAGTGTCCAGAGTCTGGTGGGGAATCTCAGCCCTGGGGAATCTCAGCCCTGGGCACAGCAGGAGCATCCTCCAGGTTTTCATCTGGGCACATCAGAGGAATGGGATCAAAGTGGCCATAAAGGAGAGTAAAAAGAGCAAAAATCCATTCTTGGGGTGTTGCTCGGCTCCTGAAGCTGTGGGAACTGCCAGAGCTGGAGCAAAGGATGGGCACCACAGAGCACAGGGAGCCCTGAACCAGAGTGAGCTGATGGTGATCAGTGAAACAGCAACTGAGATAGCACAGCACAAATGCTGCAGGAAGCAGGAATTCCTGGGACACCCTCTAAAAACAGCTCTGCTGCCCAGAGAAGCTGTGGCTGCCCCTGTGATGCCTCACATTTTAATTTTTATATGTTTCCAATGCTGCATTCCCAGTGTGTAACTCTGCAGTGTCCTGCAGCCTGGGAGCTGCTGCTCTCTCATGCTGAGACAGACGGAACAAAGCCTCTCCAGGCTGCTCTCCAAGGACACCCAGCCCGGCCTAGGCCCAAAATGTGTAACCCAGCATCTTGAGAAGGGGGGCAAGCTGAGGGGAAATTCCATCATTAGCTAAAGTTTAATTGGTGAAATTGGGTTGAGATGCAAATGGAGCAAAGCTATAAAAGTGTGAAGAACTCGTGACTCAGGGTCCATCCTGGGTGCAGCCTTTGGCCTGCCCAGGGTGTGCCTCTGAAGGCCTTTCAAATAAATATCCACCTTTATTCCCTTACTCCTGTCCAGTCTCTGTTTCTAGGTTGGCCTCTTTGGGCATCACCTGGATCCCTGGAAGTGCCCAAGGCCAGGTTTGGAAGGGGCTTGGAGCACCCTGGACAGTGGGAAGTGCCCCTGCCCGTGGCAGGGGGTGGGATGGGATAAGTCCTCAAGATCCCTCCCAACCCAAACCATTCTGTAATTCTATGAAAATATTCTTCAAAAAAAAAATCAACCCAATCCAAGATACAGAGAAAAGATAATTCCATTCCTGGGTGTTCAATAGCAAGGACAGTCCCTTTCAGAGCCCTTTTAGTGCCCAGGCCCCCCAGCCTTGCCTGGCAGACAGGGAAAAGCCAAGCAGGGAAATGTTGGCCAAAATGCAGTCTGGGGTTTCAAACATCCCCACCCCAGGAGCACAAATCCAATGTCACAGGTGGGAAATGTTCTCTGGAGCTGTGCTGGTTGTGGAGCCCGTCTGCAGAGATCCAATTCAGTGAGTCCTGCTCTTCACTGACCCAAAAATCCTTTGAAGGGTTTCAGTGCAGCCTGGGGTTCTGTCCAGGCAGCTGGGGTGTGTTGTGGTGCTGATAAAACCTCCTGCTAAGCACCCAGGCTGTGTGGTTGGCTTGGAAAGACAAAAGAAAAGTGGTTTTTTGCAAGTGTTTAAGCCATTAGAGAAAAATAACGGGGTTCTTCCTTCTTTCTGAGCCCCTGAAAAAATTTATGAGTGGATCAGATCCAGCTTTGGAAAGACAACGTGGGCTGAGAGCTGAGTGGTGAAATAAACCTTTAAACCCATCTGATGTGTTAATGACACACAAAAATTGTGATTAATAATAATGGCTGAAAGTTGCTGGCTGAACTCTTTTCAAAGTGTTTGTCCAAAGCAAAACGCAGAGGGGTCAGGGGAAGAGACAAAACACAGCTCAGCAACCAAATGACTGCTGCAGGGCAGGGAAAATCTGCTTTTATTAAACGGTGCTGGCACAAACAAAAACTATTTCCTTCCCCTCTTGACTTAATTTTTCTCTGCTTGTGCTTTGCATAATGAGCCTGGAGATCCCCTGCTGGTTCAGGCCAGACTCAGGGGCACTTTCTGCTTTTCCTCCTCGTGCTCCTGTCCGTGGAGAGGGTTCTTGAAGCCGATCCTGGCCGTGACTGGGGGCTCAGGCTGCTCATCCTGGCTGGGAACTGCTGGGCTTGGAGTGGGGTTTGAGCTTTTGTCAGAGATGCCCTGCCTGTCCCTCTCTGCTGTCCCCTTGTGTCCCTCTCTGCTGTCCCCTGTCCCTCTCTGCTGTCCCCTGTCCCTCTCTGCTGTCCCCTTGTGTCCCTCTCTGCTGTCCCCTGTCCCTCTCTGCTGTCCCCCTCCTGTCCCTCTCTGTTGTCCCCTTGTGTCCCTCTCTGCTGTCCCCTGTCCCTCTCTGCTGTCCCCTCCTGTCCCTCTCTGCTGTCCCCTGTCCCTCTCTGCTGTCCCACTCCAGCCTGCCCTCTGCAAAGCCAGGCTTGTTTCCCAAATGCAGGAGCTGGGGGTGAAATTCCTTATGTAACTTTTCAGCTGCCAGGAACTGTGATGGGTTTTGACTCCTGCTGTCTGACTGGAGCAATGGGTTGGGGACAGGGAAGGTGCCTACAGAAATGAGTGGCTTTCCTTCATTCCAGCACATGGTTGGCATGGCAGATAAACTCAGAGAGCTGAGATCTGTGCTTGGGGTAAATCAGTGTGACTCTGAGCTGGGCTGGAGCACTGTAATGTTTATTTACCATTACAAGTTGAGTTGTAAGAGCAAAGTGCTCAATGACTGCTCTGTGTGATGCCCTGAGCTGTGGGGCAGCACGGACAGGAGCCAGCAGCAGCGGGCACAAATGTCCTTTAGGAGCTGTCTGAGAAACCTGGCACGTTCATCAGTGACAGATGATGGTGCTGAGCAGCATTTCTGCTGTTCCTTCTTCCTGCAGCATCCTGTGCCTGGATTTCCAATTCCAACCGTGTGGATGTGGAATTCTCTCTGTGTTGGGAGCAACTCTGTTTATGGTGCTGAGCAGCATTTCAGCTGTTCCTTCTTCCTGCAGCATCCTGTGCCTGGATTTCCACTTCCAACCCTGTGGATGTGGAATTCTCTCCGTGTTGGGAGCAGCTTTATTTGAGAGCCTTGCCCAGGTTCTCAGGCACCTGGCCTGGGACATGTCACTACCTGGGAATGAAGAACTCCAAAGCATCTTTTCCTGCCTGACTGAGCTGCACTTCCCAGCCAGTCCCGGTGCTCCAGTGCCTGGTGCTCATTAACCACTGTTCTTCATTTACTTGGCAATCAAAAGGACGATTATGGGGAGGCCTTTGGGTTTGTGAAGCACCGGGAGAGCAAGGAGATGCTGTCTCGATGCGAAATGATTTTATTTTTAAAAGCTCTTTTTGCTTAAATATGCCTCATCTCAGGGGTGGTGTAAAGTGCATAATCGTCCATGGAACAGTCGTGCAGACTTGATGCATTATGGTATTTTTATGGACTGTTTGAAAAATGACAAAGGGAAGGGTTTACTTGCTTTAAAACACTTCCCACTAAAAAGCGACGCAGCTCCATCCAATCCCAGCGATTGTTATGAATAATAGGAAATTGTGAGTGAGCAGTGCGAGGTGACACGCTGATGTTTTGAAGTTCCTTTATCCCAAAGCACTTATCGGGGCTGTTAGGGAGGATTTGGAATTAATGTCTGATGTTATTGGAAATGCAGCGATTGTGTCAGATGGACAGGTCAGGAACAGCCCTGGGGAGAAGGGTTTGGGAGGAAGGAGAAGGGGACTCTGGGGAGAAGGGTTTGGGGGAAAGAAGGAGACTCTGAGGAGAAGGGTCTGGGGATTTTGGGGGATTGTGGATGCTAAAAAGCCTTAGCAGAGAAGTTTTCAGCTCTCAGCAGCAGTTTGTGAGAGCTCTGTTCTTTCTCATGCGAAACTATGCAAAACATGATAAAGTTTTCTGTAAACAGACTTTGCTAATCTTGCACCTGCGAATATAATTAGAATTGTTGTGATACCGACTGGAGAAATGAATGATGTGTGAATTGACCAATCACCCTGATAGGTAGTCAGTTAGAGGTCCAATACCTCTTGCCTTTTAGGAAAACACTAAAAGAACTAAACACATAAAAACCTGTCCTTTATTAATCAAATAATTCATTCCTTTCTGCTGACCACACTCGTGTCTCGGAGTCCTTCATTGCCTCTTGGCACCGCCGCGGCGACACGAGATGAGGGGCTGGACATGCCCAGAACCCCCTGTGCTGAAAGTACCAAGCCTGTGACACATCCCAGGGTGCTGCACCCCTGGCAATGGGAGCATCAGGGCACCACGGGGTGATGTGAGGGAAAACATCACATCCATAAACCCCTGAGCATCTGCTGAGGGGCTGGGCCAGGTGCTGCTATCAGCTCCTCCACTCCTTCCACGGATTATCCTGGCCTGGCACGGAGCCTGGCACCTGGCCAGCGAGTTCTGCCTTTGGTCAGGTGAGTTGATTCCCGAGGACAGGCGAGAGCTGGTGGAACAGCAGGGCTGCTGCCTCCTGCTGCATCCCCAGCGCGGGGGAAGGCGGTGCCCAGGCTCCCGTGGTCCAAGCAGAAGGTGAATCCATGGGGAGGATGGAGCCCAGCCCCACCCAGGAGCTGACACCTCATTTTCCCTTCCATGGAGACACCTGTGGACACCCTGTTCATTTATTTCTCTGTGTCTTGCCTTAGTGAGGCTTCCTAAAATAACAATATTTGTGTTTGCACCGGGGTCTGGGTGTGCAGCCCTGGGCGTGAGGAGGATTTTACAGCTCCTGGAAATCTGAGCTTGCTCTGAGCTCAGCCGAGGGTTTGGGACAGGTTGGGATTTCTGGCAAGGTTCTGAGTGCCTGTGCCATCCCTGGCTGTGATGCTCTGGCTTTATCGAGCTCAGACTCTTTGGGAAGAAGGAATTGCTGGATCTCAGAAGGAACCAAGCCCCTGCTGAGCTCTTTGTGCTGCGTGGGTGTGACAGAACCAAACTGCGACGTCCTGAGCCTAAACAAGCTGTCCTTTGTCGCTGGGTCAGCCTGGCTGCACATCTGAGGCCTCCCTGACTTCTCAGCATTAACGAGGAGCAGGAGGGATCCTCAGCAGCGAGGATCATTACCCCATTATCCCACCAGAGAGGCAGGGCTGGGTACGCTGGAAAGAACGAGTGGAACTGGATGATAAAGCTGAGATTGTCTCTCCTCTCCTTTCATTTCGACTCCCCTAACACATGAACATGAGCAAATGTCCTGGGAGCGACTCAGCAGCCTGGGCTGGGAGGTGTCTGGGTTCCACAGCCCAATTTGTGCAGAAGAGACCAAATAAATGAGGCCCTGTGATATTTGTACAGCCAAAAATGGGATTTGGCCACCCAGAGCCACTTGTTACCTCCTGGGACGACAGCAAATGTGTCTGAACTTGCTCTTTAAAGGAAAGTTTTTCTTTTTGGAGGAGTTTTGAAATCCTGGCCTGTGTTTTCTGCCCAGACTGGCTCCCACATCTCCACCATATATCACAATTAATCCCTTTGGGGCTCTCTTTAGGACAACTGAGCAAGTTGAATCTCTCCCTTTTAATTCATATTACTTACTGGGCAGGGTTTTCACAGGCAAGCTGCTTGAAAATAGTAAATCTGAAAAGAAAATCCATTTTTAAATCATTAAAAGCATTAAAAGTGACCTTTACCTGCTGCAAACGTAATCCCTTAATAATGTGTCTTGTACTGGACAGATAATGGGGATCTTCCACCCAGGGATTAAAGGATTGTGCAAACTCAGCTGCTGATTTCCTGAGGAAATTTGTGCTTTGGGACATCCCAGGAGGGACCACAGGGGTGCTGCCACCTGGATTAACACTTCCACCTCGTGCCTCAATCAGATTTCAAAATATGCACAAGGTTCTGTCAGAATAAGTCTGAAAATTTGGATCTCCGAGCCCGGGGTGATGCTACAGCAGCTTTTTGGTTGTTGCGTTTGCCTCAGAATAATCTCTGGAGCTCTGGAACAGGGATTAGGCTCTGGGTGTTCCTGGGACAGATTTAGGGTGGCTTAAATTCAGGCTGCTGGTTGAACTCACCTTGCTCTCCTCTGTTCTAAAGGAAGAAAATCCAACAAGAAATGAGGTCTGGAAATATTTTTAGCAGCAAGTCAGTGTGCAAGGCTTGGGCAGCCTTTGAGTTCTGGTGGGATCCTCTCTGGAAAATCTCAGCTGCTACATTCACACGGGACATGAGTGAGTTCGTTGCAGCTCTTGTCCAAATCAGGAACTCGAAGCTGGTCTGGAATTCTCCCTGGTACCAGCCAGAGCTATTTTCCTGCTGGGAACATCACCCAGATTCCCACAGGACACCAGGGTGGCCATGCCCTGAGGATTTTCATTAGGATCTCAGATTTCAAATCCACATTTCTGCCTCGGCTGTGCTTCTGGAGCGATCCAGAAGTGCTGGGAAGGCACAGCCAGGATGGAGCTCCTGGCTCGGCGTGCCTGGGGAGAGGCAGGGAGATGTTGGCACTGCCACCCTCATCCATCTCCCCGTGCCTGAGTCACTGCTGCAAAGGGAAGTTAAACGCTGGGAATGTTCCGAGCGGCGCAGACAAAACCTCGCCCGGCTCTCGCTGCGGCTGAGGAGGCTCCGCCGTGCCTCGGAGGTGTCAGCTTGATTTATCACTCAGCTGCTGCAGAAAATAAACAATCCTGGTGGCAGAGCTGAGCCTTCTCCATTGAAGAGCCATCAGATTTGCCGAGGCAGTCCTAGGAGATGGCCCTGGGAGGGCAGGGGCAGGATCAGAGCTGCCAGGTGCCTCGCACTGAATGATGCCTTAGGTTTTAGCTTTTATATTTGTCAAATCCTGCATTCCCAGTGTGTAACTCTGCAGTGTCCTGCAGCCTGGGAGCTGCTGCTCTCTCATGCTGAGACAGACAGAACAAAGCCTCTCCAGGCTGCTCTCCAAGGACACCCAGCCCGGCCTAGGCCCAAAACGTGTAACCCAGCATCTTGAGAAGGGGGGCAAGCTGAGGGGAAATTCCATCATTAGCTCAAGTTTAATTGGTGCAATTGGGTTGAGATGCAAATGGCCCAAAGCTATAAAAGTGTGAAGAACTCGTGACTCGGGGTCCATCTTGGGTGCAGCCTTTGGCCTGCCCAGGGTGTGCCTCTGAAGGCCTTTCAAATAAATATCCACCTTTATTCCCTTACTCCTGTCCAGTCTCTGGTTCTAGGTTGGCTTATTTAGGCATCAAGTTCTTCACACTTTTATAGTTTTGCTCCATTTGCATCTCAACCCAATCTCACCAATTAAACTTTAGCTAATGATGGAATTTCCCCTCAGCTTGCCCCCCTTCTCAAGATGCTGGGTTACACATTTTGGGCCTAGGCCGGGCTGGGTGTCCTTGGAGAGCAGCCTGGAGAGGCTTTGTTCTGTCTGTCTCAGCATGAGAGAGCAGCAGCTCCCAGGCTCCAGGACACTGCAGAGTCACACACTGGGAATACAGGATTGGAAAAATATAAAAATTAAAACCTAAGACGTCACAGCCACACCTCAGATGAGCTGGGAGCGGAGCAGAAGGTAAATCCAAGGGTTTGGTGGGGTCTCCTGGACTTTCTGTTGCACTCAGCAGGACCTTTGGGTGCCTGAGGCTGTGCTGGGACAGAGAAGAGCATTTATTCAGCCAGAGCAGCTGCAGCTTTTCCTGCTTCCCAAACATCCAACCGGGCACACACAAACGCCATGGTGCCCTGTTGTCAGCAGGGATTTCCTTGGCAGCTTAAGTGCTTAAATCTCATTAAAATCCAGCAGGAATTGGGCCCTGCTGATCTCATCTGTGCCTTTGGAAAAACCAAACCTTGCACTCCTTGTCTTTAAGGAGTTTTTCTCCGGATGGAGCAGGCTGCAGCGCCCTGGATGCTGTGTACTCCTCATCTCTGTGTCTCAAAGCTGCTCTCAAGGTGCATCTGGGCTGATCAGTGATGCTCCAGCCCATTATTTAGGAAGTACGGAGCAGGGGATGAGTCAGGGAAGTGATTATCCCAGGAATGGATGGGGCCATAAACATCTCCCTGCTCATAACCCAGCAGCTCCAAAGAGCTACTGCCGGGCTGCTCCGCTGCTGCCGGGCTGCTCTGCGCTCGGATTGCAATTAGGTTGTGTATTAAATTAAAAAAAAACAACAAAAAGCAGGGTTGAGCTGTGCTGTAACTCACTGGAGGTGAAGTTCACCCCTATTCTGCAGTGCTCACCAAGGCTGGGCTCTGTAAACCCAGTTTATTCCCCCTGTTTATTCTCATGGTGTTTGCAACGCTGACACGTTCCTCTCGTCCATGGAGAATCGTGGAGTCACAGCACGGCTTGGGCTGGAAGGCACCTTAAAAATCACCTCATTTCACACCCCTGCAATGGGCAGGGACACTTTTCACTGTCCCAGGCTGCTCCAAGCCCTGTCCAAGCTGCCCTTGGACACTGCCAGGGATGAGGCATCTACACCCTGGGTAGAACTGGACCTCCATGAGCACCAGGTTTTGACTCCAGAGGCTGAGTTTCAGCCAGAGCTCTTGTGTTGGAAGGCTGTGGAGCTTTGGGATATTATTTTAGCTCCTGGAAGAGGTGGATGCCTTGTGCAGCTGCTGTGCAGAGGGGGGATTGTACTTCATGGTTACCCTCAGTATCCAAACACCCTAAAGAGCACTCCAGAGGAAGCTGACAAGTTCCTTGAATCCCAAGTGCTTGAGCTGGATTTAAATTCAGCTCTTAGACACCGTGACTGGAGCAGTCCCTACACTGAGAGCTTGTCCCAGCCAGCAGCACCCTTTAAAATGCAGGTCAGCCTTCCTCCAAGTGTGACCTCTCCTCTCAGCTCCTGGCTTTTGAACACTGACACTGGAGTTACATTTCCAAGACTTTCTTCAAAGGCCCGAGGATGGGAAGCTGAATTTTTGTTCTGCTCTTTTGAAGGCTGAGTGTCTCATGAAATAACATTACAGCAGGAACTGGGAGCAGCAAAATTAACATGATCAAAGGTGGCAGAGTCTGTTAGGTTTGGCAAATGCCTTATTTGATTTGTATCTGCAGCAGTGGTCGCGCTGCTGATTCCTCAGAGCCACACACATCTGAGAGCTCAGCTTCCGCCGACTTTGTGAGCAATGTACACTCACAGGTTATTGTGAAAGGGGAAAAAATCCCCACCAAATCCTCTCGCAGGCTCTAAACTGTTTTTTTTTTTAATGAGTGCTGTCCCAGGTGGGCAGAATGAGGATGAGCCACGCGAGTCTGACTCAAACAGGTGAGTGAAGCATCCCTGGGTGCTGCCCTTTTCCACAGCCACCAGTGGCCTGCCCTTGCTTTGGATCAGTCCCCTCATCCTCATCCCCCCAGGGATTCCTGCCCTGGCACCAAAAGGGGAATTTTAATTAATATCTGACCATTTGGAATTCATGGCTCTGGGATGATTACAGGGAGTCTGTGGGAGCCACAGAGCCAGGCCTGATCAGTTCTCAGAGCTTTTTGTGTAGCACCAACGAGGTCATCACCAGTGGCCCCCATTGCAGCCCAGTTTGGCACAGTGCTTATAAACACAATTAGTGCAGGAAACCTTTTCCTGCTGTCCAGGAGGTGATTGTTCATTAAATGGAGGAAAAGGCCACGAGGAAGCTTTTGTCAGGTGGAAATAGCCAGCTCCACCTCCAGTTCAGGTTCCAGCCTGGTGATGGATGGGGAATTCAATAAACCTTAAATGCTTAAAGAGAACAGAAATGTTTTGCTCTTTCTCCTGGAAAACGTCCCTTCCCAGTTTGGCTGGAGCTGGTTTTGTTGGGAAGTGTTTGCTGGTGTTTCTCTGTCTCCCTCCATCTCTCACCTCGTCAGGCTGGGAGCTGGCCTTGATTTGTGCTTGAGAACTTCTCCCAGGGCTGACTTGTCACTGTCACTGCCAAGGAGGTAAAGTTGAGAAAGTCCACGCTACTATGAATTTGTCTGAAGTAAGAGAGTTTTAATGGAAGATTGAACAACTTTTATATGTTAATACACGAAAGTGTGTTGAATGGCATAAAATGATCGGTCACTCGGACACCCACCCCTTGGGGTGATTGCTCCAGCTCTGAGACATCCGTTTCTGGATGTTTTTCTGGTTGGAGCCACAACAGTCCTTGAGAAGTAGGTGCAGGTGCAGAGATTTACAAAACTATAACATTGTTTTAAAATTTTTCACATGAGAAAGAGAATCTTCACAAAGTACTGCAAGGGCTAAAGAAATTCCCAGCCTGAGGCCTTTTTTCATACCCATACTGGCTGATTCCCTGGGCACGCCTGGGAGAGCTCCAGCGGGAGGAAAAGGTCACAGGAAAGAAGGGAAAGATGTGAGAGAAATGAGGAGCGAGTGGAGGAGACAGGAGGAGGTTTTGCTGTCTTGCACAAGGAATAATGTGAGCGAGCCGAGGCCGAGGAGGGAAGGAAACAGAAGGAAAACGTGGTGTGAGAGTGAAAAGGAAAGGGAGAGGAAGATGTGGAGCAAGAAATGAAAGGGAGTTTGAAAGAAAGATGGAACCCAAGCGGTTCTGGTGAGGCCACGGTGGGGCCTTGGCACAGCAAGTCCAGCTGTGGTTGGATTTGATCTTGGAGGTGTTTTCCAACCTTAAAGATTCGAGAATTCTGTAATTCTCAGCCTCTGAGAAAAACTGAAAAATGGAGGTTTTCCACGGCCAGCTCTGCGCTGTTCCTTCAGCTGGGAATGAAGGATCTCCCTCCTGGGGCTCTCATCCCTCGCTTCAACCCACCCCCAGGCTGGCACTGTCTTTCCTGCCAGGGAGTGGGATCTGGCCTTTGGTCTGGAGAACAGAGGGAATCCTGCCCCAGCCAGGCTCATTCTCAAACTGGGGTTTGCTGGAGAGCAAAACCCTTGGAACTCCCCTCATTCCTTCTGCCAGGGACCTTCCTGGGCCAGCCCATCCCTTCCCAGGGCCACTGGATCAGGGATTGTTGTGTGGCTGTGGGTGCAGAGGATTTGTGGCCTCGTTTTCCAGAGTCTCCACAGTCCCCAACATCCCCAGTGCACCAAAATGGTTCTGGCAGGGCCACGGTGGGGCCTTGGCACAGCAAGTCCAGCTGTGGTTGGATTTGATCTTGGAGGTGTTTTCCAACCTTAAAGATTCGAGAATTCTGTAATTCTCAGCCTCTGAGAAAAAGTGAAGCTCTGGGAGGAGAAATGAAAGAGCCAAACCAGAGAATGTTAAAGAGGAACATTAAATAAAGTGTAACAGCCCCATCCTCCTCTGGAATGGCTGGAAAGGACTGAGGGAATGAGCTGATGGGAATTTAATAAAGACTCTGATAAGTTCTGTGCTCCACCAACCTGCCCGGACTCTCCAGGTTGAGCCAGAGGTGTCGCACCACTGAATTTTGTGGGATTCACTCTCTTTTTCCCCTTGGAAAGCAGCAATGATCCCTTTTCCAATGAGCTGGGCTGGTTTTCCTCCTCCTTGGCCATGGCAATTCCTTGGTAGCACCGCTTGCTTCTAGCTGGGGAAGGAGTTAAGATGAACTCAAATGCATTAAGGCCTCTTTAATTCAGAGGAGGAGGGTTTGTGTCATGGTCTCACACAGTTTAACTAATCTACTTTAAAATTAATTTGCTTTAATTTTCCTTAGGGCCCCCATGTGGATATACCCTTAAATACCTAGAATAAATAACAGGTAACTCGGCTGTAAATCACCACAAGTAATTGTGTACCTACTTCCCCGTTGTAAATCAGCAATAACTCCAGAGGGGCTGATTCTCCCTGTGTATACCTGCAATAAACCAGGAGTAACCTGCTGTAAGTCAATAAAGGTAATTTTCTTCCCACTTTCCTGGGATAAAACAAGAGCAAGGAGCTCGGCTGAGAGAAATTCAAAGCGAGAAGGTGAATATTTCTGCTTCGGAGGATAATTAGTGACAGAACGACTGACCAGGGACTGGAATGGACTCCGTGGGACTGCAGACTTGTTTTGTCAAGCTCAGATCATTCCCTGAGCCTGCCCTTGTTCAAGCAGGGATGAGAAAGGAAGAAGGTCCCTGGCCTGTGGTAGGTAGAGCATCATCTTAAATGAGCATTATTTACTCCTTGCACACAACCCTGGGACACCCTGGGAAGGGCAGGAGCGCTCTGGGAAGTTCCAGGTGCCTGAGGAGGAGGCAGTAACTGGGTCAGGAAAGGCTGGGACAGGGTTATCCCACCTCTCTTGGATCCTGGGATTGCTGCAGCCAGGCTCTGGCTCAGAACTGAGTGTGGTAAATGAAGGAATCCATTCCTGCACAGTCAGTATGTCACAGGCATGGAATCATGGAATGGTTTGGGTGGGAAGGGAAATTAAAGATTTGTCCCCCAAGAAAGATTTGGCAGGGACACTTCCACTATCCCAGGGTGCTCCAAGCCCCATCCAACCGGGCCTTGGGCACTTCCAGGGATCCAGGGGCAGCCACAGGTTCTCTGGGAATTCCATTCCTGCCCCTCACCACCCTCATGGAGAGGAATTTCTTCCCAATATCCCATCTAACCCTACCTTCCTTCAGCTTAAGGCCACCCCACCTTGTCCTGCCACTCCAGGCCCTTGAGAAAGGTTAAAACTTTCCAAATTGCCCTTTCCAGGTCCTGCACCAAACCAACACAGCTCAGTGAGGCTTCCAACGCCTACCCAGGGAAAATAAGTGGGAATTTGGGTGAGCTGGAGCTGTCGGGGCCACCAATGCTCGGTGATGAACCTGACAGATGCCTGCACTGTGCAGTGACCAAGTTTTGTCACACCCTCGTGCCTGAGGCAGCTCCAAGGCGAAGCTGCAGTGGTGGCACCTAAAAAGCCAAATCTGCCCAAAAATATTTGGTGGTAACAGCGAAAGGCTCTGTCAGTAAAACATCAGGGTCCTTCACTGCTGGCTGACACCACGAACCTGTTCTTTGCTTCCCCTTTTTGTCCATCTCTGTGAGCCCAGGCGGGATTTATGACTTAGGACTCTGGAAAATAACTCCTTACAGTCATGCTGGTAGATCATACGTTAGGGGTTTTTTTTTCCCCCTCCTTCTGACAAAACAGCCTCTGGCAAATTTTCCACTCAAGTCTAAAAATTGTGTGTTGCTTCCCGGAGCCGAGCCCTTCTCCTGCTGCACCACAGAACGATGACAGACGAACATAATTAGCAAAGTGAGTAGAAACCCCATCTGATGTTGTGGCATTTCACACCCTATTTACAGAGGAATTAACACCTTCGCTGTCACACTCGGGACATCGCCTTTCGATCTGCTCGGGAGGATTTGTCTTGAGGAGAAAATTGATTTAACCACGTGTTCCTTGATGCCTCCGTGAGGGGTCTGTGGGGCTCTGCTGGCCTCTTCCCTTGGCTCTCACAGCTCTTGCTCGAAAATTTTTATTATTCTCTTACTAATTTGTTTCAGCCTCGTATTCGTTGCCTAAATTCCTGGCTGTGACTCAGAACTGAACTCCCAGCTCTCCAGGGATTTTTCTTATTTGTGTGGATAAAGCCGGTGCTGCTCTCATTAGCGAGGCTCCAACGCCAGATGCTCTCCAGCCCGGATCCTTCAGGAGAGGGGTTTGGATCCTTTCCCTGTGCAGCACGGCGATGGGAAGGCCCAAAGTGAAGGAGGAGAGTGAAAAAGAGCTGCTTGCTTTATTGTCAGATCCTATTGATCAGAGCTTGGCTCTGCACCGCTTGGCCTCGAAGCTGCTAAAGTGGAACAAAAACATGGAATAAGGGAGAACAGCTGGCTTCATGAGGCTGAGATGAGCTGAGTGGGGTTTTTTCCTGGGGTTCTTTCACTTCCATGGTGAGTCAGGGGTGTGGATAGATCACCCATAGATTTATGTCTTGTCCATAAAGTGTATTTGGGGTTGGAAAAATTTGGAAGCATCTTGGTGTGTTTTGTGTTCGCGTTGCCGTAGCAGATCTGCTCTCCGAAGGAATCCAGGCTGGAAGAGGAGCTGGATGAATGTATGCATGAGCAGAGGCCGTGTGCCTGCATGAAAATGGGAAAACTCCATCTCTTATGCAAAGTGGGAGAAGATAGACTGTGCTTTTCGTGGCTCACATGGAGGAGCACTGAGGAAAGCTCACCCAAGCCCAGTCCCAAAGGTTTGGGGAGAAAACGTAATTCCAAAGGTTTGCAGAGGCCAATATCCCATCTAACCCTACCTTCCTTCAGCTTAAGGCCACCCCACCTTAAAACCCAGTCCCAAAGGTTTGGGGAGAAAACCCAATCCCAAAGGTTTGGGGAGGAAACATCATTCCAAAGGTCTGGGGAGAAAACAATTCCAGAGGTCTGGGGAGAAAACCCAGTCCCAAAGGTTTGGGGAGAAAATATCATTTCAATGGTTTGGGGAGAAAATCCAATCCGAAAGATTTGGGGAGAAAATGTAATTCCAAAGGTTTGGGGAGAAAACCCAATCCCAAAATTCTGGGGAGAAAGCCCAGTTCCTGAGGGCAGGCTCAGTTGGAATCTCTTTTGGGGCGTCATTAACTGGCTCGTAAGACACACTTCCAGTTCTTCAGCTGGATTTTCTTGCCATTTCCCTTGCCATAAGCCCAGGCTTTCCTTCTCCCGTTTATATCTGTTCGAATCTCTGTTTTTCCATACCTTTCTCCCCACTCTGTGCCTGTCCCCAAGGACTCCTGTTCCCAGGAGGGGTTTTGCAGCCAGCTCAGTGTGAGACACTGCAGAGGAGCGAGTTAAATCCATGACTAAAACTTCCATGGAAGAAATGGATGGAGAAGTAAGGAAATGGGACTCAGCAGGCTCTCCTAAAATCACCTGCCAGGCTGCTCCCTTGGCTGGGAGCTCTTTTCCAGCCCAGCTCCCTCCCCTTCCTGGGCAGCCGAGGAGATTCTGTTTGACAGGGCTGATCCTCGGAGTTAAAAGTTTATTCCTCCATCAGCACATTAATGAAAAGAGAAATGTAGCTCGGGGACGGAGGCTTATGAAACGAAAATCAAACTAAATCTATCAATTCCCTGTCCTGAATAAATGAATCCATTAACGTGGGGTGAGACGCCTGGCAGAGAAGGGGTGTTCCACACGAAACCGGGAACGGAAACCCGGGCAGCGCTGTGCAAACGCGGCGCTGAGCGCTGGGATTGTCTCCTGTGTGCCGCTGGCTTTTCCACCTGAGCCACAATTTTCGAGCTGCTGCCTGAGAGGAGGATGTTCACTGTCTGGGCTCGGGTTAGACGAAGTTAACGGGAAGAAATGCCAATAGATGGCGCTTGGGAATACATGGAGGAGGGAATGGGTTCGGTGGGAGCGATGGAGACTCGGCTGGTGCGCTGCGAAAACGTTCCTTGATGAGCTCCTGGATTTGCTCCTCCCGGGAAGCACGGGGAGATGTGGATGCTCCTCCTGCCATCCCCGGCCATCCTTCCCAGTGCTGCCTCTCTCCTCTTGTTCCCCAATTGCTCTCGCTTGGATTTTAAAGCAGACAAACCCTTTGGAGATGAGATAAGCGGGGCTGGCCAAGCCGGGTCGCCGAGGAGCTGGCCCGGGTACATGGTGGGTAAATCACGGCTCTACCTGCAGTGACAGCAGTAATTTATCTCGGGCTGGAAAAAGCTGCTGCTTCCCGTCCTGGGCTCTGAGGGTCATTCATCACTTTTTGTTATTTTTATAACAGAAGGGAGAGCGCTGGTTCCCTCCCCCCATCGCCTCCAGCCGCTCCCTGGGGACAAATTAGCTGCTCTGAAAATGGATGAGCTCAGGGGCTGTTTTCGTTTATGTTTTAAATAGTGGAAGCAAAGCCCTCGGACCTGCAGTGCTCCCCTGAGCCGGGGCAGATGGAGGAAGGCTCTGGAGCTCTGCCAGGGAGAGGATGTGGCCTTTGGGTCCTGCTGCTCAGGTGGCAGGTGGTGGCATCCCAACCCCTCGTGGTGCCTCCGAATCCAGCACAGCATCCAGCCAGAGCCTGGGGCTGCTGCCAACGTTTGTGCTCTGGGGTGAGGAGGATTTTGGGGTTTCTCAGACTGGAGACCTAGAAAAAAGGGCTGTCTCTGCTCCTGGAGCCTCCTCATCTCTGGTCTCTGATCCTGTGCCAGCCTCAGCCATTCCGGGGCCGTAGGAGCACTGGGCTCTGTTTCCTCAGGATGCTGAGCTCTGCACGAGCACGGGGTTCTGTGTCCAGGCACAAACAGGTGCAGCTTTTATCTCTGCTGGTTTCCTTGGATATATAAATGTGTGTTCAATAGATTGTTTTTGAGGGAGATCTGCTGAACACTCACATGCCCAGAGAAGCTGTGGCTGCCCCTGGATCCCTGGAAGTGTCCAAGGCCAGGTTGGACAGCTCTTGGAGCAGCCTGGGATGGTGGAAATATTCCTGCCCATGGCAAGGGCTGGAATGATCTTTAAGGTCTCTTCCCATGATGCCTAAAGAGGCCAACCTAGAAACAGAGACTGGACAGGAGGAAGGGAATAAAGGTGGATATTTATTTGAAAGGCCTTCAGAGGCACACCCTGGGCAGGCCAAAGGCTGCACCCAAGATGGACCCCGAGTCACGAGTTCTTCACACTTTTATAGCTTTGCTCCATTTGCATCTCAACCCAATTGCACCAATTAAACTTTAGCTAATGATGGAATTTCCCCTCAGCTTGCCCCTCTTCTCAAGATGCTGGGTTACACATTTTGGGCCTAGGCCGGGCTGGGTGTCCTTGGAGAGCAGCCTGGAGAGGCTTTGTTCTGTCTGTCTCAGCATGAGAGAGCAGCAGCTCCCAGGCTGCAGGGCACTGCAGAGTCACACACTGGGAATGCAGGATTTGAAACATATAAAAGCTAAAACCTAAGGCATCACCCACCCAAATAATTCCATGATGATTCTCTGATACCTTTACAGCCCATCCTGGATCTGCCATCACCCTCCTGCTGTGTGATGAGGCTTTGGGGTTTTTTTTCTCTTCACGTCTGAATCCTTTGGGCACTGAGGAGCTGTGCCCAGGCAGCAGGAGAGGGAAGATTGGACACAGAGTCCTCAGGGATAATACAGGTGCTACAGATCCCGTATCACTGAGGCGACATTGCTTCAATGACTCTGCCAATCACTGTCCCTCAGCCTGTCACTGACTGTGCAGCCAGGGAATTCACTCACAGAGTGGCCAAAAGTGGCAGATATTTATGTCTTTTTGCATAATTCTGGGCACCAGGGAACAGAGCCTGTGAGGTTGCATCCACAGCCCCATTTCCATGGAAATTTCCCAGCAGCAGGCAGGGGAGGCAGGCCCTGGGTGTATTAACTGAGCGGGACACTGCAGATGGGCAGATTTGTAGTGCTGGAAATTGCTTTTGTGTCTCACACGTCACTCTGGTGAGCCTGTGCAGGGGAAGGGCAACGAGGAGAAAGGGATGGGGAGGAGAAAAGGATGCGGAGGAGAAAGGGATGCGGAGGAGAAAGGGATGGGGATGTATGGATGCTAAAAAGCCTTAGCAGAGAAGTTTTCAGCTCTCAGCAGCAGTTTGTGAGAGCTCTGTTCTTTCTCATACGAAACTGTGCAAAACATGATAAAGTTTTCTGTAAACAGACTTTGCTAATCTTGCACCTGCAAATATAATTAGAATTGTTGTGATACCGACTGGGGAAATGGATGATGTGAGAAGTGACCAATCACTCTGGTAGGTAGTTAGTTAGAGGTCCAATAACCTCTTGCCATTTAGGTAAACACTAAGAGAACTAAACACATAAAAACCCGTCTTTTATTAATTAAATAATTCCTTTCTGCTGACCACACTCGTGTCTCTGAGTCCTTCTTTGCCCTCTGGCAGCAGCGACAGCGACAGGGATGTCTCCTGCTCCCTCCTCTCCTCTCCTCTCCTCTCCTCTCCTCTCCTCT
>VWZT01005148.1:35789-50124 GCA_013397055.1 Pachycephala philippinensis | reverse complement strand
GGGGTCACTGTGGGATCTCCCCAGTGTTGGGAGTCACTGTGGGATCTCCCAGTACTGATGGGGGTCATTGTGGGATCTCTCCAGTGCCAGGGGTCACTGTAGGATCTCCCAGTGCTGATGGGAGTCCTTGTAAGAGCTTCTCAGTGCTTATTTGGGTCACTGTGAGAGCTCCCCAGTGCTGATGGGAGTCATTACAGGAGCTCCCCAGTGCTGCTGGGGGTCACTGTGGGAGGTGTTCTGTGCTGGGGGTCATTACAGGAGCTCCCCAGTGCTGATTGGTTTTATTGGGAGATCTCCTCAGTGCTGCTTGGTGTCATTGTGGGATCTCCCCAGTGCTGCGGGTCACTGTGGGAAGTGTTCTGTGCTGGGGGTCATTACAGGAGCTTCCCAGTGCTGATTGGTTTTATTGGGAGATCTCCTCAGTGCTGCTTGGTGTCATTGTGGGATCTCCCCACTGCTGGGGTCACTGGGTGGGTCACTCAGGTACCCAGGCCCGCAGCTCTGTGAGGTCTGGAGAGAACCTTTGGTCATTTCTGGCCGTTGTGTCCCTTCGAGCCTTGGCTCTGATTCCTCAGTGGTTCAGGCACAGTTTTGGTCAGGAAATCGCTGCAGGTGAGGGCTCTGCTGCTGCCTGCTCTCTGCAGCTGTCACTTTGTCACATCCGTGTTCCGTGACAATGTCACACAGAGAACGGAGGGGACAGCAGCTCCCCTGTTTTCAGGGATTCGAGTTTATCCTGTTTCTGTGCCAAGTTCCCTTTGCCTCTTCCATCCCAATTACCACATCCTGATGTTGCCACAAGCCTTCCCTCAAAACTACCCGGGATAAACAAACATCCAGCTCCTGCTCTGTGCCCACCCCACCCGGCCGTGCTGCATTTGTGTGCTCAGGCATGCCCAGGGCTGCAGGTTTCCAGGCTCAGGATAAAACCCTGCCAGCCAGCGAGATTCCCAGCCAAGCTTTTCCTCCTCCTGCTTTTCCAAAGGCTGCTCCCGTGGTATGTGTGTGTGGATGAACAAATGTCAGCACAGCTGGGCTGCAGCGGGCACTGCAGGAGAGACACCACTCAACTCCTTCCCTGCTGCAGCTGGGCACAGCTGGCAGGGTCAGATGGTGCCCTGTGTGTCCCTGTGCTCTGCCACCTCACCCAGCTTTGGGCAGGGCAGGGCTGGGCTGTGAGACCAAATCCTGCCTTTATTCCCTCATGGAAAGCACGAAGGGCTGTGCTTGGAGCTACCAACGATTGGTGTGTCAGTCAGCGCGTGGGAAGGGAGTGGTTTTTGGGGAATAAAAGCAAAAGGAGACTCTTTTTCTTGGAAAAGGGAAGTGGGAAGGAGTGCTGAGGTGATTCAGAGCAGGGTTATTAAAAAAGCCCTCATACATCTGTAGCTCAGACACGAGCTGTTAACATTGGAGTGTTTGTGTTCCTCAGAGCTGGGCAAATATTTGGGATGCTCTTCTTGGATGCTCGTCCTTCATTCACCCAGCCAAGATATTCGTGTGAGGAAGTGGCAGATCAGTGAAAGTGGAGTACCTGACACGAGTCCTAGACCTGCAGGTCTGGAAGCCTCCACTCCAGTGAATCACATCCTGGATGGGTTTGGATGAGTGGTCAAAAAGCAGAAGGGAGGCAGAGCAAAGCCATTAACTGAACATAACCGAAAGGACTTGGGTGTCCCTGCCCATGGCAGGGGTTGGAACTGGAGGATCTTTAGGTTCCCTTCCAAAAAAGCCATTCTGTGATTCTGAAATCCACCCAGAGCAAATGCAAGGTGCCCAACAACTACTCCAGGGGGAAACCTGGGAACATCCAGCATGACAATTAGCTGTGACCCAGCAAATCCACGCCAGGATCATCCCGGCAGGTTTGTTCCAGGGCAGGCTGGCAGCTCTCTCCTCGCTGCTGCAGGCAGGTGCTGCCAGGAGAGCTGGGAGAGAAAGACAAAGTGCATGAAAAATGCAAAATACGAGGAGCTGGCTCTCAGCTGGCACAAATCAGCCCAGGGCTTTTTGACATCAGTGGAATTATAACCTGCACTGAGCAAAGCCTGGCCTGCTCCTCCTGCTCTCACTGCTAATTGGACTTTGGGGTCTGAGTGCTGCTGGTGCCTTGGGTCCATCCCAGCAGCAGATCCTGGGCTGGGAATGGAGCTTTGCTGCAAAGTGCTGCTGCTCTGATTTCCCTGAGAATTTGCCAATTTGACAAATTTGTTTGCAGAGACAGAGCAATTGTGGCTGTGCGGGGATGCAGGCAGCCACGGCTCGGCACTTCCATCCTGCCTACCTCTGCTTTGGAGCCCGAGCACCTGCCCAGCAGCTCCACTTGCTGAAAGCCTGGAAACGCCTGGATCTGGCTCCCAGCTCTGCTGTCCCATCTGCTGCTCCTCAGGATGGCAGTGCCCGCTCCATTTCCCCCTGAAGGGAAAACATTTCCTCTGCTAAACGCAGGAGCCGTTCCCCATCCAGCTCGAGCGTGGATTCCTCCGTGCTGCACAGGGTTCCTGCTGCTGGGTTTTGCACAGGTTTTGTGCAGGTTTTGTACAGGTTTTGTACATCTCAGCACGCTCAGTGCAGCTGGAGAATTTCCATGCTGGAGAGATGTGGTAGACAGGAAATTCCAGCTAAGTGCCAGATCCAAGGAGCCTGTGAGAATGCAGGGATGCCCAGTGCTGGTTTGGATTCTTCCAGATTTACATCTCCATGTGCCACCTATCAAAATATTTCCTCCAAAATCCTTTTGGGTTTTGGTTGTTTTTTTGGTTTGTTTTATTATTTTTTTTTTCAAGTGTGAAATGCCTGAAGCTGGGGATTTTCCAGGGAAAGGGCATTCCCACCCATCATCAAAGCTTGTCATGTTTACTGTGGAACATTGAGATCCCTAAATTCTCAGCAGCTGCTCTGCTGTCTCTGTGTTTATTTTTTCTCTCCTGTCATGAGTTAATTTTGGAGGGCACAAAGCACTCCCGTGAATGGAAATGGTGCGGAAGGCTGGAAGAATAAAGGAGAATGAGGACAAAGTGATGCTCATTTTCTCCTGCTCAGAGCTCTAAATTGGCAAAGCCTGACCACTCCCTGCCCAGTTCCTCATCCCGACAGGTGTTCCCTCAATGCAGAGAGATTTCAAGGGAAACAAATAAAAAGCAACCAGAGAAAAATTCCTTTTCCTGAAGAGGCATCCACACAACATGGTGTCATTTGGGTGGGTACCTTCTGTGCTTGGCTGCTTTCACTGGGCACAACTGCAGAGTTTGATGGTGAAAGCACCAAAAAGTTGGGAAAGATTCCCAAAACAAAGAAGGAAGAGTGTGGCAGTGACTCCCCTGGCCTCAGGAACGATGGTGAAATGTAGGGGTTGTTTATTCCATGGTTTGGGAAATGCAGTGACACTTCTCGGGCTCATTCTCTGATTTGGCCAAAGTTGTTTAATGTGAGGTGAGCTTCGAAGTGTGACCCTGTTGTCAGGGTCAAAAGCTGGGAGCAGCCTGGGCTGCTGGAAGGTGCCCCTGCCCAGGAGGTTGGGACAACTTTGAGCTCCTTTCCAACCTAAACCATCCCATGATTCCATGAAAATGAGAAAAACCCATCTGAGGCTCCGGGTATTGAGAGGAGAAGAGAACCCCGAGTCGCTGAGAACAGGAAGAATGGGAGGTGCAGATTTCCAAGCTCAGCTCTGAATAACCTTTTCACCTCTTTGGTTGGGTTTGGTCCTGGTCTGACCCTGCCCGTTGTGAGTCTCGGAGCCGATTCCAAAGGGATGGGAACCATGAGGGTAATTGCCCTGTAATCCAGGGAGCAGTGGTGGGGAACACGTGGGAGCCAGGAATGATTCCCTGGATTACAGGGAGAGGCTCTACCTGGTTTTAAATCTGAGTGCCAGCCCTGCTTGACCTGGCTCGTGCCTTTGCCAAAACTTAGATACACACGAACCAACACATCCTTCAGTGAAAAACCAAATTCCAATAAGTAATTACAAAGTGGGAATTCAGATGGTTCAGTCTCAGCACTGGAGTTTCCCAACTTCTGAGTGCTCACGCTTTGAACTCTTTTCTTTCTTACAGTTTTAGGTGATTTTTTTTGTCGTTTGCTGAAGCTTAATATAACCTAGCACGGATCCATGGCTTAAAACAGTCAGCAGAACTTTTGACAGCAGCAGGGCCCATGGGATAAACCACGCCGGTGCCAGTAAACTCTGATTCTTTCCTCATTATATAACAATGCAAATGTAATAATTTCTTCTCTGCTCCAGTTGTTACTCAATCCCCGATTAATTCAGAAATGGGCCAGTAGTGAATATACAATTGCAACTGCCAGCAGAGTTTAATATGAAGTTTGGGTTATTGTCACATTGCTA
Organism: Pachycephala philippinensis; assembly: GCA_013397055.1. Taxonomy (NCBI): domain Eukaryota; kingdom Metazoa; phylum Chordata; class Aves; order Passeriformes; genus Pachycephala; species Pachycephala philippinensis. The sequence goes on along the minus strand of VWZT01005148.1, from coordinate 45,773 downwards.
TTAATAACACTCGTGATTAGGCACTGACTTGTCCCTGAGCTGTTTAAATGTCACTGCCGGAATCAGAGGGGTGAAAGGAATTTAATCTCTTTTCCCCAACCCTCAGCCTCTGTATCACAGGAACTTGGAAATGTGTGGTTTTTCCTATTGTTCTTCAGTCTATTGTAGCAGTGCTGCAGTGACTAATTCCTGCATAAATCATTGCCATGACAACACCTGGAATACCTCCTGTCAAACAGAGCGAGCTGCTACTCCTTCTCGGGCTAAAGAGGTACAAATGGGGCTGAGGAGAGTGCCCAGACCTGTCCTGGGAGTGGAGGAGTGCTGAGCACTGGGGTGGGCTTTGGGAAAGCCTCCCTGCCTGCCTGCCTTCCTTCCCATGCCCCTGGGAGCTGATCAAGCCACCAATCAGGGATTAATTGATCTGTGTATGGTACGAGTGGGTGCTCAAAAGTCTGGCTCTGCTCTTGGTGAGTCCCTCCAGCTCCTGGTGTTGGTTGAGTTGGAGCAAACACAGCTCCAAGGCAGGGGCTGGGTCTCACCAGGGCTCCTGAGCCCCCCTGGAGCACACAGGGTGGGCAACTCACAGCGGCAGAACACCAGGTTCTTTCCTTCTGGCTGCATTAACGATAAAATATTGATCCCCTTCTAGGGGGAAACAGGCAAAGTCGGGTGTTGTGTTTAATTAAGGGCTTTGAAAGAAGGACTTGTAAGGTGATCAATATTTATTAGGACGGGGTAATCTTGTTTTGAGTTCTCAGCTTGGTGGGTTTGATGTACGCCAGCAGCAGGGCTGGGAGTGGGGAGAAGTGAGATGTGCTTTCAGCTGGGGAACAGCTTTGACGATAACCCCGAGCCAAGCAAGGCTCTAATGGCAAAATAGATCAGCCCATTTTTCTCCTGTTCCTGCGAGCTCTTCTTTATTCCCCCTCAAAAGAAGGCCTGTGAAGGAAGAATGGAGCGGAGAGGTTACTGATTGCTATCTCCAGCCTTGTCACAAAGGAAGATTTACTAACACAGGGTAAAATAGGAACGACTGCGTTGAGCGGATTCCATCGGAAGTGCTTTACGGGCAGGACTGGATGAAAAATGAGGTTTGACTTTTAATGCCAATATAGAATCCATCTGTTTAGGCCCATCCACTTTTTTCTTATCCTTTATTCATCCCTATTGTGTGTGAAGTCTCCTGTGATATGTGAAGATCTCCGTTTTGCCTCAGATTAAAGGCGAGGCTTCTCTTTGGGCAGCGTTCCTTGCTCCGGCTCAAAGGGGAGGAGGGATGGAGACCGTGTGTGGAGCTGCTGATCCCTGCAGCGACAGCACTCTGGGGTCCCTCTTGAAGAGTCCTCCTAGGGAGTGACTTTATCTCTCCAGAGTGCTGCCTCTTGACCTGCTTTTCTGCTCCTCAGTGCCTCCCGTACTCGCTGCCATCGGAGCGTGCGAAGCGTCGCCGTTCCAGTTCCTCTGCCCGGGTTCAGGGAAGGGTGCTGGGGATGGAGGTTCAGCGTTGGAATTTTGGTTAATACAACCCAATAAAGTCATTTTGGATGGTTCCTTGTTTAAGCTGTACTTAAAGTTCTCCTGTTTGGAAAATGTGGTGTTGCCCTGAGTTTTGCAGTTCCTCGATGTTTTCATTTTCTGTAAGAGTTTCTCACACACTTTCTGTAAACACAGCCACGCTTTGCTAACCGTGCTTTATTGTTTGCATTCCATTTCTCCTAGGCGGGGACGTTTGATGGATTTTTCCTTTGACCAGTGTGATTGAGGGGTAGTAATTTCCCCCTCCAATCCACGGTGGTTTCTAAGAACATATATAAGAAAAGCTCAGGGTCATCTGACCCCCGTTTTTTACTTCTCTCTTGACAAGGTGTCTGCATAGTTCTTTTCGTGTCCAAGTGCGACAAACGTGGGACATCCCCAGGTAGAGGTGAATAAAATCTGGGCATGCTTGAGAAGGGCCCACATTGCCCAAGAGAGAAGTGGGCAGAGTTTGTTGCCTGCTCCTCAATCTCTGGGCTGTCCCTCGCTGATTTATTTCTCTGCCTGAGTATCCTGAGAGTCGCAATGTTTCACCTCCAGTCTGACCATAAATCTCCCTGTGTGGATGGGGATGCTGGGCACAGCTTCACCCGTGGCAGCATCCAGGAGAGGCACTGAACTGTAAACTGAACTTTCTCTTCCAGTTCCACGCCTGCATTCTGGATTTTTGTTCGGCTTCACGCACTGAGAAGGACTGAGGGGAAAGAATCAGGATTTGTGTGATGCATTGGCTGAGCCACAGCCGTAATCGTCGGGGAAGGAGAGAATTCCATGCACAGACAGCTCTCCGGATACCAGCACTGCCTGAAAATGTTCCCTCCCTCCCCTCTTCAGCTCCAAGAGAATTAATCCCAAATTAAAGCCTTTGTTTTGCCCAGCAGGAGCAGGCAGGCTGATCTCTGCTCGGAGAGGGTGGCTCAGTGGCAAGCAGCAGCAGACCTGGGTAATTTGGGTGACAAAGAGTTTACTCACCAGAAATGCAGTTTCGGAGTGGAGGAGGCAAAGCTGTCTGGGAATTTGGGTCAGATTCAGCAAACAGTTTCTGCCAAAAAAAAAAAGAAAACACAAAATTCTCCCTTTATTGCTTTTCCAGATAATCAAAATAATTCATTTTACAATTCTCAAGGAGCAGCAAAGTAAAAATACAGTGAGAATTTACATTTCCTTCTCACATGGGAGTATCCCACACTGAAAAACACAGACGAGCAGCAACACTTGCCCAGGTAAAACATCTCATTTAACAAAACCTGTTGTTTTTCACAGGAAAACACCTGCGTGGTTCTGGTGCAGGTGGCACAGGAGTTCCTCCCTCTCGGAGTGGCTGCGGTGTCACTCGCCTGTGAATAGAAATAAAACCAGCAGATGGTGCTGGAGAATGTCCACCTTGGGTCCTGCAGGTACGGCCTGAGCCCCCCCGGAGGATGTCCCGGGCTGGAATTTCCATCGGGAGCTGCCCGTGGCTGATGGTGAGGAGGATGGAAAGGAGGAAAATTGGGCATCTCCAGAGCTTGTTCCTGCCTGTGAGCACAGGGCAGTGCTCGCCCTGCTCTGGCTGGAGATGGGATGGATGAAGGTATCAGTGATGAAGGTGTGCTGGAAGTGAGAGGAAGGTGTGAGGAAGGTGTGATGCTGCTGTCTGCCTTTCCCTGGCGTCTCTCCCTGCTCTTGGCTCTCCCCCAGGTGCAGCAGTGCCAGCCACCAGCATCCCCAACACTCCACAGGCCCAGGACTCAGAGAACGCCAGCCTGGCTTTAGGGTTTCTTTTTAGATTCTCAGTGAAGACTTTAGGTTATTTATTTATTTATTTATTTATTTATGTATTTATTTATTTCCTGGCTGAGGTAACAGAGCAGCCATGGCCAGAGCTCTCTGTCCCCTTGCATTCCCCCACTGGGGCTGAGGAGGTTGGTTTGGTTTGTAGGAAAAACAGAGGAGAGCACGGACTCTCCTCACTCCTTATCCGCTTAATGACAAAAATTGAATTAATATGGGAACCTGTGAGGATTTGTGCTGAAATGGCTGGGCTGGCCCTGCAGAGTCACCCCGGATTGACGAGGGCAGATCAGAGCAGATCCCCCTGTCCCCGTGTCACAGCTCGGTGACAGCAGCCTGGCACCTGGTGACATTTCCCACGCTGACAGCTCATCATCCCTCAGAGCTGTCTCGCCAGACTGAGAAACCTCTGATTTTTTCCCCCTCTCATTTCCAGCACGGGAAGGGAGCTGTGAGCCTGCTCCCCTCGCTCCCTCAGAGTGTGAATTGAGCCCAGAGGAAGCGGAAAGATGCTCAACATCTGTCCTGGTGCTGTGCCTTGCTCAGGCTGCCAGGCTGCTCTGGGGCTGTCACACTCCCTGTGCCTGGGGACACGTGGGGCTGGCACCACCCTGGCTGCAAATGAATCCTCAGGCGTATTTAGGGATGAAACTCCTCAGGATGAGGGGACCTGGAGCTCCTGGGGTGGGGCCAGAGGAGGCTGTGGGGCTGAGGAAGGGCCTGGAGCATCTCCGTGCCCAGGAAAGGCTGAGGGAGCTGGGGTGAGGAGATGCTGAGAGGGGACCTCAGCCCTGGGTGTCCCTGGGTGTCCCTGGCTGTCCCTGGGTGTCCATGGGTGTTTGTGGGTGTCCCTGGGTGTCCCTGGGTGTCCATGAGTATCTGTGGGTGTCCCTGGGTGTCCCTGAGTGTCCGTGGGTGTTCCTGGGTGTCCTTGGGTGTTCTTGGGTGTCCATGGGTGTCCCTGGCTGTCCGTGGCTGTCCCTGCATGTCCGTGGGTGTCCCTGGCTGTCCCTGGGTGTCCCTGGGTGTCCCTGGGTGTCCCTGGCTGCAGGGAGGGTCAGAGCAGGGCCCAGGCTCTGCTCCAGGGACCCAGCAATGGCACCAGAGGAATGAGCAGGGACTGATCCCAAGGAGCTCCACAGAAGTTTGGACAGGGCTTGGAGCAACTCAGTCTAGTGGAGGGTGTCCCCAAGATGGGCTTTCAGGTCCCTTGCAACCCAAACCATTCCATGATCCTGTGATTTCACCTGCCTGGAGCTGATCTCTCGCTGAGTTTTGCTGTCTCAGAGCTCAGCGGTGCCCACCAAGTGGAGATGGGACTGATCCCAGGGAGCTCCACAGAAGTTTGGACAGGGCTTGGAGCACCTTGGTCTAGTGGTGTCCCCAAGATGGGCTTCAAGGTCCCTTCCAACCCATGATCCTGTGATTTCACCAGCCTGCAGCTGATCTCTGGTTCAGTTTTGCTGTCTCAGAGCCCAGCAGTGCCCACCAAGTGGAGATGGGGGTCTCACCCCTCTAACCCTCACCCTCTCTGTCCCTGCTGCTCTCTCCTGCTGCACCAAAGCCTCTTGTCATGGCTTTTCTAGGAAGCTCGGAGTGGCCTCGTTTGCCATTCCCACACATCTGTTCTGCTGCAGCCTGTCATTAATCTCCTGGTAGGTTTAGGTTCTCCCCTCTCCCACTCGCTGCACGGCCAGTCAGCAAAGAGACAACTAAATGAGCACTGAGACACAACAAATAGCAGCTTCCAGGGCGGCCTGATAATTGTTTTCTGGCTAAACAAATACATGATGCATCTTTCAGTTCAAGGAAATAAGATTTTGAGAAGTGGGGAGGTCCCTCAGAGTGGAAATGAGCAGAGTTGTGGCTCTGCACAGCCCCTCTGTCACACAGGGTGAGGAGGGCTCTGCTCTGGGACAGCTCTGGCCTGGCTTTGCTCTGGACACCCCCAAATTCTCCAGATCTGGTTCCAACATAAAGAACTACCCCGATTTGTTAGCAGTGTGTGACGGCCACTGGCCAGAGCTGCCAGCAAAGCTGTAAATGCTCTGCTGGGACTGCAGCGTGTGAGCAGAGAGGGGCATTTTTAAGGCTCTTCCTCAAGTAAGATGGAAATTAAAAAGGTATTTTTGTCCCAAGGCCAGCCCCTGAGTAAGCGTAATTTGGCTCTGACAACTCTGGAGGAGCAGTGCCAGTTTCTACAGCTGAAGACCCATCTATGATATTAAGAAAAAACAAACCTCATTTATTCTGTGTCCTTGTTGGCATCACAATCCAACCATTAAAAAAACGAACACACAGCAGAGCAGCCCTGCCATCATGAAGTGAGTACACAACAGGGAGTTAAAATGCTAAAATGAACAGAACGGATTCTTTGTTTTAATTTTATTTCTTTTTTCTTTTTTCTTTTTTTTGCCTTGAGGGTTTCTGTTCCCACGTTTACTTTGTAAACACGAAGGTGAAGGAACCTTTCTACCGCTGGAGCACAAAAGTAGGTGGGGAAGAAATGCTTTCCAAAAAAAGCATCACATTGTGAGGCTGAGAGCCCTGAACTTTTTGTAGAATCATGGAGTGGTTTGTGTTGGAAGGATCTTAAAAATTATCCAGATTATCCCTGGGCAGGGACATTTCCACTATCCCAGGTGGATCCAAGCCCTGTCCAACCTGGCCTTGGACACTCCCAGGGATCCAGGAGCAGCCACAGCTTCTCTGGGAAATCCATTCCAGCCCCTCCCCACCCTCACGGGGAAGAATTTCCCAGGACAAAGAAGGCAGAAACAGAATTTTTCTGGCATCCCCTCGTCCCTGTGCCCCCAACCCCAAAGCTGCTCCTTGTAGCTGTGCTGGTGTAACCTACATATGGGTGCTAAAAAGCTCTAGCAGAGAGGTTTTCAGCTCTCAGCAGCAGTTTGTGAGAGCTCTGCTCTTTCTCATGCGAAACTGTGCAAAACATGATAAAGTTTTCTGTAAACAGATTTTGCCAATCTTATACCTGCAAATAAAATTAGAATTGTTGTGATACCGAGTAGGGAAATGGGTGATGTGAGAATTGACCAATCACCCTGATAGGGAGTTAGCTAGAGCTCCAATAACCTCTTGCCATTTAGGTAAACACTAAGAGAACTAAACACATAAAAACCCGTCTTTTATTAATTAAATAATTCCTTTCTGCTGACCACACTCGTGTCTCTGAGTCCTTCTTTGCCCTCCAGCAGCAGCGACAGTGACACCTACACTGGGCAGGGCTGTGCTCACAACGCTGCTCACCAGCATTTTGACTTTCGGTGGAATTAATTGTTATTTGTCAAGTGCTCTAAAATTGTCAGATAAAACCTGCCAGAACCTTCTCTGGTTTTTTCCTCACCCACTTCAACACGAGGAGGGCGAGTGAGTCAAACACTCGGGGTGAGAACGGGGGGCTCGGCTGGCCCAGCACAGAGCCATAAACTCACACACGAGGTTTGTTTTTACCCCGTGTCTGCTCAGCAACAGCTAATTTACAGCTCGCTGCTAAGGAGGGGATTTTAATGGCATTTTCTTTCAGAAGTGTTACTTCTAAATGTGCTGTAGCCGGTGTAAAAGTGTCTGCAGGCACAGAAATCATCATCACCGGGACTGCTAAAGACTGATAGGCAGAGAAAGGGAATTTATAGTCTCTCCGAAGTGGGAGCCAGACTGTAAATTGAATTTGTCAATAAATATGGAAATGGTTCCTGTTTTCCTTGTCTTCCCTGCGCTGGGAAATCTGGTTCCCTGTCACTGGTGTGGCAAGAGAAGTTTCCGGATCCTGCCCTGTCTGTGGCTGAGGGGCCCCAGTGTTAAGGGATTTGTTGTCACCTCTTCAGGTCAGTGGTAGAAACAATACAAATTCTTTAGGAGCAGAGTCTGGAAGGAGATAATTGCATTTAAGGAACTCAGGCAGACATTATGGACGATTTACCTTTCTAGAAATGTGCCACAACAACCACCAGGCTTTGGTCCATGCAGGTACTCAGTGATCCTCAGGGGAAATTCCATGTTCTGGTGCCCGTGGAAGTTCCCATTTCAGTCCTAGAGCCCCACTCCTCAGGGACTCTGTGTGTGAATAGTGTCACCTGCCTTTTGGGTGGAAAATCTGCACTTCGAGGTGGATGTGATGATAAGAGAGCTGTCCTGGGAATGGATTTTCCTGTCTGCACTTCCATGGCTCATCTGCCCTTTGGAGAGACAGCTCCTTGCTTGGGAACGAGTGCAGTGGCACTGGGAGCCATGGATCTGTCCTGTGTCCCTTCAGCTCATGGTTTTGGTTTTAAATATCTCTTGGATGAAAGGTTTGCACCTCAGTGTTTGCAGAGTGGCTGTTCAGCCATCACCTGCCGGTGTTGGGAGTTGGGTTTAAGAGAAGGCAGCTCCTAGAAGGAAGAAGGGGAACTCTGAAGATGTGAAACTGAGTTAAAAGGCAGCCCTTAGACCCTCAGGTCCTCCCAGAGCGGCCAAACAGCTCCAACCTATCAAAACTGCAATGAAAGCCCATGACTTTGATAAGTGGAAAAAGTCACCCCAGCATCAGAAGAGAGAGATAATTTCATTTTATCACTCCAGGGCCGTTAGCCTGGGGAGCAGAGACGCCCTGCTGGGAACTGTGATCCCATCAATCCTGACAGGGCTGCTCTGATATTTTGGTTTAGTGGAGTTTGGGGGGTTTTTATTCCTTGGTTCATCAAAACCCCTGGCACAGGGACACCTTCCACTATCCCAGGGTGCTCCAAGCCCTGTCCAGCCTGGCCTTGGACACTTCCAGGGATCCAGGGGCAGCCACAGCTTCTCTGGGCACCCTGTGCCAGGGCCTCCCCACCCTCACAGAGAACAATTCCTTCCCAATATCCCATCCATCCCTGCCCTCTGGCAGTGGGAATCCATTCCCCCTTGTCCTGTCACTCCAGGACCTTGTAAATTTTCTCTCTCCATGTTTCTTGTTGGCTCCTTCAGGTCCTGGAAATCACAATTAAGTCACCTCGGAGCCTTCTTTTCTGCAGGCCAACAACCCCAATTCTCCCAGCCTTTCCTCAGGGGAGAGCTGCTCCATCCCTCTGATCCCCTTGGTGTCCCTCCTCAAGGATCCTGGGCTGTAACCTGGCCTCCCACGACACTGAACATTTGGGATTTATTCTCCTCCGCCCTTTCCAACGCGGGGTGAATTTTACAGAATCCAGGCTTTGGCTCCAACCCCACAGTTTAAACCCAGCCCGTGGCGTTGTGGACAGCTCTGCTTTATCAGAGGAGTGTCAGGCTTCCCCCGGCTGTGACTGCTATCAGTAATTAGCACACCCCACCGAGCTGCTGCTCCACAGAAATGCTGCTTTGTCATCAAAGTACAGTAGCTTGTAACTAATTACATCCCCGCTTTATCTGGACCCGTTCTTCCTTTTAAATACACTTAATAACTCTGCCTTTGAAGGTTCCGGGAATAAAAATAACCACTTCAAGTAATCTCCTGGAGACACATGCCACATTAGGTGGAGAGCTGGAGTAGGCACCTTGGATTATCTGAGCAGAACAAGAGGCCTGGGTCCCTGCTGGGCTGGGATGGAGAGCCAGAGGTCTGGAGTGCTCTGGAGAGCCAGAGGTTGTGTTTTCCAGGAGTCCTGTGCTGACATTGTCATTAAAGATGTGAGGAAGGACAAGGGGACTGTGCCAAAAAAACTGATTTCACTGGCAGTGACTGACCAGCTTGGAAAGACCAACAAATACAAGGGCTAAAATTCAGCATGGTCCCGCCTCCGTGACCTGAACCCAAACATTTCTCTTCCTAAATCGTGTTTAGACATTCCCAGCGGCCCTGGATTCACAGCTCTGTCTTCTATCATCCTCTCCCTGACCCTGTCAAAAGAAGGACCAAAGAAAACATTTTGTTTCCCCAATCTTGGGAGTTCCTGTGGGATGGGAAACACCTTTGCAGAAGGAAGGGCTGCTGTGGGAACGGGGTTGGAAATCAGTGGGGGAACCAGGATTCATGGAGCTGGAGCCAGCAAGTCTCCACTGGTTTGTTTAAAAACCCTCTGCTGTCACTGAAGCCATTCTGTGAGCTCTGGGTGCCATAATGAGGCACTAAAATATCCCATAGGGCAGGATCCATTTTTGTTATAGCCGAGTATTTTTGGTGTGTATTTTTTATTATTACCTAATTTCTTCCTGTACAGTGAGCCCATAAACTCCAACGATGCTTGGGATAGATGGGAACGTGCCAGTCCCTGGCAGCAGTTTCTGTGTCTTTGAGTTGGGGAAAAAAGGCAGGAAATTCAAAAGCAATCTGTGTCAGGACCTTGACAGGAGGGAGGACCAGAGCAGAGCCTGTGGCTCCTCATCCCAAAACTATCCAAGCAAAAGGAGCAGGCAGCGCAGTGAAAATGTCACGGCAGCAAAGCACCGAGGAGGAAATCAACTTTAAGAGGCAGCAGAAGGCGAGTGGATTATGGCACTTCTAAATTAAAGGTGTTTGGGGGATTCCTGAAGGGAAGAGGCTGGGAGTTAGAAGGAATTCATTACGGAGAGAGGGACTGCACTGGTGAATCACCTGCACAGCCTGGGCCCATTAAACCCCTTGTCTTGGGGTGACTTCATGGTGTGTATCCCATATCGCCCAGGTATGAATCCTGTGCCTGTCTGTGTCTTTAAAATTGGATGCTAGAGAAA
>VWZT01005148.1:11438-35556 GCA_013397055.1 Pachycephala philippinensis | reverse complement strand
TTTTTTCTCTTTCACTTTCCTCCGAGGAAGATTTATTTCTTTCCCGAACCTGGTAGGGGAGGGGCAGCTGTAACTTGCCTTATATCAGAAGATATTCTCCTCCAAATTTGGCCCAAACCACCACACCCCTCCTAAACTGCCCTCGGGGTGGGTTTAATGCCCTCAGGGTGGGTTTAATGCCCTCGGGGTGGGGATGGCATCGCTGGGGGTCAGTGAGGGTCTCCTGTCTGCTCCCAAGTGACCTCTGGCCAAGGAGGCTCTGGGGGCAGGATGAGCACTCCCACTCCAGCATTTCCCTCACTCTCATCCCATAATTGCAGCTCCAGGTGTGTGTGGTCCTGCCTGGGGCCGAGGCTGAGGGATGGAGCCAGGGGCAGGTGGCTTTGAGGGCGTCATTGGCTGCCAAATTGACAGTGGTGCTTCGTCTCATTTGAAATGGAAATGCAGAGGAGGGGAGAGCTGCGAGCGTGAAGCGGAGGGACACAGTGCCAGGATTTCCGAGGACTTGGTTCTCCAAGGGCCTGTCTTTTATTCAGGGTAAAATTCAGGATCGGTCCCAGAACTGGAGCACGGCTCCCTGTCTGTGGTGTGAACTGGGAGCAGCTTTAATTGAGCTGTTGTGGATTTATGTCCGACCCAACCCCGCAAGAGTCACTCCACATTTGCATCTCAGCTCTGCCAGGCTGGATCCTCTCCAAGACGCTTCCTTGGCTTTGCTGTATCGTTTTTCTTCAGCCATTTCAAGTGCAATTATTAATGGATACCTCTGGAGAAAATAAAATGAGTAAATTCAGGGCTTGTGCAGAATCAGAAAGCGCAAGGATTGAGCTGGGCTGACGTTCCCTCTCCTTCCTGCAGCTTCTGCTCTGCCTCCAGCCCTGCAAAGTCCATTCCCCATCATCCTTTGGGGTGCTCCTTCGAGTCTGTTCCCCTGTGGCCATGCTGCCACCTCCTCCTCGGCCCTGAGGGTGACAGAGCCACTGCTGCAGCCTCAGGCAGCACAAGGGAGGTGACCACAGCCCTTGGGCTTCCCCCAGCAGCTTCCTCTCGGTGTGTGAACTCTCACCTGCATCAAACCCCAAATTCTGCACGGAGTGATTTTCAGTGCCCCCAAAGAGCCCTCACAGATTTGTCTGCTCTGTTGTGAGGGCAGGAGGAGTGAGGTGTGGCAGTTCTCAGCTCCGGGCAGATTTGACGATTTGCACAATTTGCCACCAAAAACCAGAGGTTGTTTTGTCACCGCTCCCATATGGTGGCTCATTCAGCTGTGCCAGGACACAATTAATTATTGGAGGCTGCTGTTTATCAGTCAGAGCACTGGAAGGAGAAGTTGGGGCTGCATTGTTTGTTTAATCTATAGTGGCTTTTGTTCGCTTCAGAATAGTCGATATCTTTTCAATTTTTTTCCTTTTTCTTATCTTACCCCTTTCTAAAGCTTTAATTCCTATAATCCAAATGGTCTCTTTCCTTTCATTGCTGCTGATCAGTTATCACAGAGCCAGAGAATCATGGAATGGTTTGGCTTGGGAGGGATCTTAGAGATGATCCAATTCCAACCCTGCTGTGGGTAGGGACATTTCCACTATCCCAGGGTGCTCCAAGCCCTGGTCTTGGACATTTCCAGGCATGGGGCAGCCACAGCCTCACAGGGAAGAATTTTTTCCTGATGTCTCATCTCAACCTCCTCTCAGTGTGAAGCCATTCCCCCTTGTCCTGTCACCACACGCCCTTGGAAATATTATCCACGGGGGAGTGAATTCTCTCAGGTGGAAGACGTGAGTCTCAGCTGGGCTGGGAGTGTCCATGCGGGCTCATCCCGGCTCCTCAGCAGCAGCAGGATCAGTGAGGAGTGAAAGTCAGGGAATAAAGCCTCCCTGGAGTGACTCAGCCCTGAGTCAGTGTCTGGCTGGCTCCCGGGAACACATCCTGACTAAACTCCTCGGTGTGATGCCCGTGGGCAGGAATGGGCACCTGGAGGGGGATGAATCCTGCCAGGGTCCTGGCTCCAAGGGCATGAGGAGCAGCAGGATGAAGGGGTGCAGCAGGATGAATCCCTCTGGTGAGGTGCCACCATCACCATCACCCACCCCAGAGGTGGCACCGAGGCGTCCCAGCAGCACATTTGCCCCTCTCCACAGTGGCACAGGGACGCTGGAGTGTTCTCAGGCTCTTCCCAGACCTTGCCGGGGGAAACCATCCCCACACCACAGCCTGCCTCCCTCCAAAAAGCACCTCCAACCACTCTGGGGCCGCTGTGGTGATGCCTTAGGTTTTAACTTTTATATTTTTCCAATCCTGCATTCCCAGTGTGTGACTCTGCAGTGTCCTGCAGCCTGGGAGCTGCTGCTCTCTCATGCTGAGACAGACAGAACAAAGCCTCTCCAGGCTGCTCTCCAAGGACACCCAGCCCGGCCTAGGCCCAAAATGTGTAACCCAGCATCTTGAGAAGGGGGGCAAGCTGAGGGGAAATTCCATCATTAGCTGAAGTTTAATTGGCGACATTGGGCTGAGATGCAAATGGAGTAAAGCTATAAAAGTGTGAAGAACTCGTGACTCGGGGTCCATCTTGGGTGCAGCCTTTGGCCTGCCCAGGGTGTGCCTCTGAAGGCCTTTCAAATAAATATCCACCTTTATTCCCTTACTCCTGTCTGGTCTCTGTTTCTCTTTAGGCATCAGTGGTGTTTGGCAATCACTCCAGGAGCTGTGGAAGTGCCAAGTGTCCTTGTGGCCGCTGCATCTCCACAGGCAGGTAACGCTCCGCTTGGCTCCAGCTGCGTTGTCCAGGTGGCAGCTGCTCCAGAGGAAACAGATGTTTTGTTACAGAATCTGAAGAGCTCTCAGAGTTTTGTCAGATCCCGGGGAGCAGAGCGCTGAGGTCAGCACTGGGCTGCGGGACTGATTTTATCGTGAGGAAAACGAGTGTTTGTCAGCGCAGGGGAGAGGTGGGGAAAATATTTCCAGGGGGAGGGGAAGCGTTTGTGAGTGTTGGCCGCTGGTGAAAGCCCTGCGTGGCCTTGGCTGGGTGTGAAGCTCCCTGCTGTCAACTTCTCCTGAAGCCTGGGAGCAATAAATGCTTGTTCCCAGAAGTTTCTTGGAAAGAGGATCCCTGGTGGGACCACGGCTCCCTTTGGGGTGTGCCAGTGGGTGCCAGGCTCAACAAATCCTGCTGCAGGGGCTGGGATGCACAAGTGCCAGCAGGATAAACAGGAGGACTGGGGGATTTCCACCTTCTCCACCAAGGGCAGGTCCCCCTCCTCTGCTTTTGGGGCTGCCTCAAGGACAAGTCACCCCTCAGCCACACCCAGGGTCCTGCAGACACTTCTAAAATCACAATGAAACAACCCCACGCAAGACACGTCCCCCAAATCTTTCCTTGGCTGCAGAGTCAGACTCTCTACGTGATTCCCAAATGTTTTCCTTCCAAAAGCTTAATGTCAAGACTTGGAAGTTTAACTAATTATCTGCGTGCGGATTTTGCTTAGCTCAGGTCTTTGTTTCCTCCTTTGATTCCGTCTGCAGTAGAGCCTTCCATGCAGGATACTAATTCCACTTCCAACCGGGTCCTTTTATCCTGGAGACTCGAGTGCCAGGCACCTCGGGGCAAACTGGGTGGCCACAGGCTGGGAACAGGCAGCGAGCGTGTTCAAAGGCAGGGAAAACATTTCATCTGTTCAAAGCCAGCTGCAATCCCGACTGCTGGGCTTTTGAGAGGCTCTCGTAAAAACTGAGGATATTTAATTACTAAAAGTTAAAAAAACAACTGTTATAAACAGCACTGGAAGGGTTTGAGCTCAGGCAAACGAAGTAGGAGTTGCTGTGTCCCCTCCCTGGTAGGTGGCACTGCAAATGTCAGGGGTGTGGGGTTGGTTTCTGCCTGAGTAAGAGCAGGGTGCTTTCTATCTTCATGGGACAATTAGCATAATTAATTCCAAGGGAAAAAGTGCAATTTTCCAAGGAAAAAAATGCTCATCTATCTGTTTCTCCTGAACACCTTTGTTAACAGAAGTTCTAGATAAAAAGGGAGAAAACTGCACCTGCTGCTGCCTAACCCTAAACCTACTTCTAATCCTAGGCCTAAACCTAAGCCTAAACGGAAGCCTAACCCTAACCCTAACCCTAACCCTAGCCCTAGCTCTAACCCTAACCCTAACCCTAGCCCTAGCCCTAACCCTAACCCTAGCCCTAACCCTAACCCTAGCCCTCCCTTTGTAACCAGAACTTCTTTTCAACACTGAAATCTGAAGTTTTCCATCTCATCCCAAACATTTATTGGGATTATTTTCAGAAACTCTGGCTGTCCTTGTTCTCTGCACAAACAGTGAACACCCTTTAAATCTATTTACACTTGGAAAAGTCTCATTCTGCTGGAAGGCAGGATTTTGCATTCTGCTGGGCAGGGTGGCCCATGTTTTCTGGGATGTCATGGCACAGCCAGTGTAGGATACGAGGATTTAGGCAGAGCTTCACAGCTATTTAAAGGTGGTGTGGGTTTTATTGTCAATTCAGGTATCTGGCCTTGAACGTTGGGATTACAATCAGCTCTGTGAGTCTGTTTTCTTGGTAGGAATTCTGTGCAACAAATTTAGCGAGCTGGTTCGTGAGACCACGAAAACTTTTGCACCTGTGCCATCCTACAGCTTGGGCAACTTCGTTTCTACTTCTTTTTCCCTGTTTATTTTGGAAAAGGCCCCTCCTTCCCTTGGTTTGAACCTGGGTGGGGACTGAGCAGTGGGGGAAAAGCACCACCTGCTCATTGCACGTTTTCTGCACAGCCCATGGGGTCTCAGTGGGATCTCCCAGGGCACTTGGGGTGGCCAACAGCACCCAAAGCCTCCTCTCTGAGCTGCAGCCACCACCAGAGCCCTGACCTGGGACCCCTGGAGGGACGGACGAGGCAGTGAGCTCACCTTGTGCTCCCAGGTGAGGAGAGCAGCAGCCCCAGCTCAGCCAGGCTGATCTTTATGATAAATGTTATTTAAATCGCTGTGTTTCAGCTGCTGTGGGAGCTGCACACCTCAGCCTGGCATGCTAAATATACCTCATTAATTGCCTTGCTCTTTACACACACCGGAGGCTGCTGCTCCATTAAACACACCAGGAACTTTTATTCCTTGAGGTTTTGGGGTTTATTGAAATATTCCATTTCCTAATGACTCCTCTGCTTGGGATCAGGCTGGACCTGGTTGCAGCTGGTGGTTTTCCCTCCCCACAGCACAGCAGAGGTGTCCCAGCATCTCCATTTAAGCCCAACATGATCATACAGAGCAGCATCCTTGGCCTGGAGGAGTAAACACCTTCTGGGAGCGTTCAGTGGTGATATTTCTGTGTAGTGCTGCATTATCTGGAGGCTGCAGCTGGCATTGCTCTGCGCAGAGGCAGCAGCAGCCCCCCAAAGGGCAGTTTGCAGCCTGAGCAGGCACTCAGGCCCCGGTGGCAGGGCACAGCTCCAAGGCAGGGCACAGCCCGAGGCCATCTCCAGGGCACAGCTGGACTCGCTGCAGGAAGCACCAGGGATGGAGCCCAGGCCCATTTTCTTGCTGAGCACCTCAGCTGCAAGGCTGGAGCAGCTGGGCTGGAGCTGCTGCTTTCGGGCAGCACAGAACTCACCCAAAGAGGGAATTTGCTCCAGAAACACCCCTGCCTTGGGCTCTGAATGGAGCATGGCTTGCAGAACTTTCATTTTCTGGGCCTCTGTGTGTTCACGGGACAGGACTCAAAGGGGCTTTCAAAGAGGGGTGGGAACTTCTCCAGAGTTCTGTTAAAAATGCCAACCTGCATCAGCAGTGCTGCAGGAAAGAAAAAGCTGGATGAGATTTCGTTCTTATGGGAGCAACCCTGCCCTGGAAGAGAATCACAGAATCATGGGATGTCCTGAGCTGGAAGGGACCCACGAGGAGCATTGGTCCAGCTCCTGGCCCTGCCCAGACACCCCAAAATCCCACCCTGGGCATCCCTGGGAATGGTGTCCAAATGCTCCTGGAGCTCTGGCAGCCTCGGGGCCGTGCCCATTCCCTGGGGGAAGAACCTTTCCCTAAATCCAACCCAAACCCTCCGGGAACACGGTTCCACAATTCCAGTCCATATCACCAACTCGAAGCCTTCTGGGAGCTTCACTTGGAGCAGGAAAACAACCCTTCAGCTCCAAATATCCTGGTTTTATTGAGAGCCTCTTCCTCTTTTACAGCCCTGTTTGTTTTTGCTGTAAAAGCTGGTGCAGCACCTGGCACAGCAGTGTCAGCTCCACACGCTGGGTTCAGCCAAGCCCTCTGCTGCCTTCCAGCGCCGCAGTGCTTTGGGAGCTGTGCCCTGGGGCTGTGAAGAGAGTTCTGCCATGGGATAGAGCTGCTGGGCTCCCAAAAACTCATCCAGGCTGCCCTCGGCCTCTGGATCACCTTGCATCTGCAGCACCTCAGCCCTTTGGCAGCCGTCTTTAAACAACCAATTCCTCCAGGCAGTTTCGGGTTTGTTCCCTTCCCTGGATGAGTTTGTAGAGGAAAACACAACAGCAATCACCAGGCAACGCATCGTTGTATTATTCATGCCCTGTAGTTGAGAGTGATTGAGGTGGGGAAAGGGAGGAGGAAAACCCTGCAAAATTCATTACGGCTTCAACGCCACGGACCCCTCCCGGGATCTGGGATATTGTGGCTTTAATCGGAGCTAATGGGTCCCTGCAGCTTCAGCGATGGCTTGGAGAGGATGGAAGGGCTGCAGCTGCTGCCGGGAGCGCGGGGCAGGGCAGGGTCCCGTGTCCCTGGCACAGGGAGGAGCCCTGGGAGAGCTCCAGCCGTGACACTGCGCTGTCGCTGTTGTTGCCAAAGAGGTAAAGCTGACAGAGTCCACGCTACCACGAATTTGTCCGAAGTAAGAGAGTTTTAATGAAAGATTGAACAACTTTTATATGTTAATAGGCGAAAGTGTGTTGAATGGCATAAAATGATCGGTCACTGGGACACCCACCCCTTGGGGGGATTGCTCCAGTTCTGAGACATCCGTTTCTGGATGTTTTTCTGGTTGAAGCCACAACAGTCCTTGAGAAGTAGGTGCAGGTGCAGAGATTTACAAAACTATAACATTGTTTTAAATTCTTCACATGAGAAAGAGAATCTTCACAAAGTGCTGTGAGGGCTAGAGAAATTCGCAGCCTGAGGCCTTTTTTCATACCCATACTGCACTCGTGGCTTTGCTGTCACTTCACACTTGCAGTGTTTTGTCTGCTGAGGACACGGAGCGTGGGACAGAGCTTTTCCTGCAGAATGAGTTTCACCCCTGACAGCAGCGGCTGCTGCAATCCTTCGGTGGGAATCCAGAGGAATTGTTCCAGCCTGCTTTGGCAGGGACACGGTGCAAGCACAGCTCCTGGGCTGCAGGCAGTGCTTCAGTTGTTGGATGGGGTTTGCAGCGTTGCTTTGGTTCTCAGAGGAGGCAATGTTGGGATTTCCCTGCTCTGCAGATGGGGAAGGCGATGCCAATCTATCCCGGGAATTTATAGGCTCTGTTATCACAGGACCTGCCATCCCATGTGTTTATCCTCGATTACTAAACACAGTTGTTTTCTTGCTTTGCAGGATGTGGGGACAGGGGAAAGTCGATGCAGACTCTTTAGAGGCTTCTCAATGAGGACTTTATGGTGGAGCCCCATTCCTGCATCTTCCAGAGCTCTCTGGATACCGAATCATCCTCCTCCTGGATGGGAGTCATTGTGAAATCACTGAACCTTCAGGTGCAAGTCCCATGGTCTCAAAGAACAGAAATCATTTTTTTGGGGCTTTTATCTAGAAGTTCTGCCTTTTAAAGAGCCACTGTATGGCTTCTCTGCCATTTTCCCATTTAGCAGCCTGGCTGACACCAAGTTTGGTGTGACACCCCACAAACGCTGAGGTGGCTGTGGGTGGATCAGTTCTCTGAAGAGGAATCTTCAGTTTTCCAGCTCTGGGATCCTCAGGACAGGAGGGACCTGGAGCTCCTGGAGTGGGTCCAGCAAAGGGGGAAAGATGAGGGGTCTGGAGCATCTCCGTGCCCAGGAAAGGCTGAGGGAGCTGGGGCTGCTCAGCCTCGAGAGGAGCCCCAGATGAGAGGGACCCTCAGCCCTGGGTGACCCTGGCTGTCCGTGGGTGTCCCTGGGTGTCCCTGGGTGTCCCTGGCTGCAGGGAGGGTCAGAGCAGGGCCCAGGCTCTGCTCCAGGGGCCCAGCAATGGCCCCAGAGCCACAGGCAGGGATTGATCCCAGCAATTCCCCTGCACAGGAGGCAGAATTTCTGCTCTGGGCAGTGCCCAGCCCTGAGCAGAGCCCAGAGAGGGGCTGGAGTCTCCTCCCTGGGGATATTCCAGAGCCCTCTGGACACTGTGCTCTGGTGTGGCCCTGCTGGAGCAGGGAGGTGGCACCAGGTGAGCCTCTGTGGTCCCTCCAGCCTGACCCAGTCTGGGTTTTGGGGTTTTGCACAGGACCCTGCAGGAGATGCTGGCCTTGTAGCCCCAGCAGAGCTGGCTCTGCTGTCCAAAGCAGGATTGGCAGTCAAGTGCCTGCTGGAGCCCATAAAGCTCGACAGTAAGTAAAGGATGAGAAGGCTGAGCTGATACAGTCTAATTAACTTCCGTTCAGGCTCTTTGTTTGCTGTGCTCAAGCCTGGTTTCTTCCAGATTTAAATTGATTATGAAAATCAGCACAATGACAAAACGCTGCTTTTGAAATCAGACTTTTCACAGTAAATGGTTATTTGTTTTCCTGCTCAAAAATATTGGCTTATCCCCAGTGATAGAATTCTCTCTCTCTTCTCTTCCACCTTCACTCCTGCCTGATTTGTGTGTGTAGTTTAATTAAAATCATACAGTCCTTCCACAGCTTGGTCCGTCTCTGCTGCTGGCCTTGTATTTGATTTATACACAGCATTCCAGTGAAACTGCCTGGAAAAATTAAATAGACATGAATCAACTTGCCGCAGGCTTTTGAAATCCAGCGTTTCACAGCGAACTCCCTGTGGACATCTCCTTTCAGCCTGGTGCCGGAGAAATGTTCCTGTGAGCACAGAGGGACACGGGGAAAGTGCAGTCATTAGGTTTGGGGTTTATAACTGGAGCTGTTTGCCAAATGATAGCTCAGGAGCCAGGAAGCCCTTGGATACACTCCTTATGATTATATGATTATTAAAAAAAATAAAAAAGAAAAAAAGAAAAGCAAAACTACTTGGGTTATTAGATTTCAATTTTTTTGGCTCGGCCTCTGGAATGAGTCTAAAGCAGTGGTAAATGTTTGTAGCAACAGTTTCAGCCTAAGTGTGTTTGATGGAGCTGCTGTAAATGCTGGTTCTGTCTCTATCTTATCTGGAGGTGGGAGCTCTTAGCTCATAGACAGAGACTTATTCTTAGCTGAGCTGCAGCTCCCTTCAGAGGCTTCGTACATCACAAACAAAGTTAACTCCTTATCAGAACCTCCTCTGCTTTTATCAGCGTGACTTAAAACAGGGCAAAACAAGGCACCGAGCAGGAGAAACCTGAAACGCTGCTGCTGCCATTCCACATCCACATCTCTGGAGTGTGTGAGAGCATGGAATAACTCCCTCGGAGCTGAAACTCTGGAATAGTCCTTTCAGGACTGAGGATGGATATCCAGAAGGGACAAACAGCTCTCTGCCTTTCAGAGCGCCCAGCTTGGGTTGGTCCCAGCAGCAGCAGCAGCGAGGCTGGTGTTGAATTTCCAAGAGGGCGAGGAGAAAGGGAAGAAAATTCCTTTGTAGCTGCCGGGCTGTGTGCTGGGAGCCCAGATCCCTGCACAGCTGCTGGGAGCCCAGATCCCTGCACAGCCATGCGTGGAGCTGAGAATTCCACTCCGAACCTCTGGGATGCTGCTCATCCCTCCTGCCTCGTGCTGCACGGGAGTTAATCAAGAATTGCCAGCCTCCTGGAAGACAAAGAGAGGCCCGCTGTGGGATTTGGGCTCAGCTGTGTCCTTTCAATAATTTATAATAAGTCTGGGGCTCTAATAACCTAATCGCGAGGATTTGGGGAAGGAGGCGATGAATTTGTTTGTTTCCTCCCAGCCACAGGTGATATTAAAGCGAAGAAAGGAAAATTAATCCCCCTTTCTGATTTGTCTTATAAAAGATATGCAAATGGTGCGAGGGGCTGCTCAGAATGCTGCTGATTGCTGGATTGCCACGGGTGAATACTCAAGCAGGGCCTTGGAAAGCGAGGCTGTGGTGGCTCAGGAGTGCCAGGGGTGTCTCTGCTGTCTGATACCAAAATGCTGCAGGTTGGAATGATCCATGGAAGCCTGTGGATCCCACCAGAAGAATCTGACTGAGGGATGCAGGGGGTGGCCGTGGTCAGGCCAGCTTAGGCAGGCTGGGGTGTTAAACACAATCAGAGGGGAGCTGAGGTGCACAGGGAAGGGCAGAAGGATGCTGGAAGCAGCAGGAGATGCAGTATCAGGCCCAAAGATGTTCGGAGGGAAGCTGAGCTCCACAGGGAAGGGCAGAAGGATGCTGGAAGCAGCACAAGATGCAGCACCAGTCCCAGAGATGTTCAGAGGGGAGCTGAGCTCCACAGGGAGGGGCAGAAGGATGCTGGAAGCAGCACGAGATGCAGCACCAGGCCCAAAGGTGTTCAGAGGGGAGCTGAGGTGCACAGGGAAGGGCAGAAGGATGCTGGAAGCAGCAGGAGATGCAGCACCAGGCCCAAAGATGTTCAGAGGAGAGCTGAGGTGCACAGGGAAGGGCAGAAGGATGCTGGAAGCAGCAGGAGATGCAGTTTCAGGCCCAGAGATGTTCACTGGGCTGGAGAGATTCCATGTGTGAGCTCAGCTGTGGGAATTCCTCCTCTGTGCCTGCTGCTCTCGGGAGTGGGTGGGAGAGCAGAGGGTGCCTCCGTGGTGTTTGGCAGATGGAAGGCACAGCCTGAGCTGGGTGGGAGCTTGGGGAGCCCAGACTGTGGGATGCAGTGGGAGGGAGGAACTGGGCTTGGAAACAGGTTTACCTGGCTCTGGGACCTCCCTCCTGTGCTGCTCCAAGCACAGCAACTCGTTGTACTGCACTGTGTTTGTGCACGAAAAACCTCAGAGAAAGGTAAAATTGTGGAGGAGTCGGAATCACAGAATCCCAGACTGGTTTGGGTTGGAAGAAACTTTAAATCCCATCTCATCCCACCCCCCGCCATGGGCAGGGACACCTCCCACTATCCCAGGCTGCTCCAAGCCTGGCCCTGGACACTTCCAGGGATCCGGGGGCAGCCACAGCTTCTCTGGGGCAGTGCAGGAACAGGAGGGCCTGGAAGAGGCACCCAGGAGCTGTGCAGGAACACACCAGGGACGTGTTGGTGCATCTCAAACTGGAGAGCACATCAGGGAAGGCTCTGAGCTGGGTTCCTGGCTGTGTGGGGTGTGGAGCCAGCCCGTTTTGGGGGTGGGTGCCAACCATCCCTGCCTCGCTGACCTCCGGAAATCCTGCTGCGTGGGAGAGAGCCTGTCAGCTCGTGTTTGCAAGTGCTTTTCAATTTAATACATTTTAATCAGAAAATTAATCAGGAAACACCAGTTCAGCAAGATAATTGAACAATGAAGAGACACGATAATTACTGTTTAGTCTAATTAACTTTGTTAAGTCTTTATTGGGAACAGAGACTTCCTGAGTGAAACTTATTAAATGGTTCTCCCTGGAAAACAGAATCCCCATCAAAAAGCCTTTGTTCCTCACACTGTTGGTTAGGAATTGGGTGCTGTCTTTAAATCATGATTAGAGAAGGCAGCAGGTGGGTTCTGAGAAAACTCTGAGTTACCTTTCAGTCCCTTCTCCTGCATCCTCAGTTCATTTACATCTCTTTAATCCAGGGTTCTCCTCCTCGCTGCTTCCCAGGTGGGCAGGGTTTAATTGCCAACAAAACCCCACGGTGCTGCCTCTGTGCATCCACACTTGGCTTTGCTCCCATCTCTCATCCTCAGGTGTCTGGAGAATGGACAGGTAATGGAGATTGTCAGCAAAGAACGCTGAGGGGTTTTTCTGCTGCGATAAATAGATCTAAAAACACCAAATATCAGAATATCCAAACCTTTGGTACAGCTCTGACAGGTGGGAGCTGCTGGGAAAACCCTCTTTGAGGGGGGCATTGAGGGGATCTGTGGGTTGGGATAACCCTGGGGAAGGCCAGGGTGGGATGGGGAGGTGTCTGGAGGGTATTTGGGCACTGCCAGCACCAGGCCAGAAAAGGAAACCTTGGTGAAAGCCCCCAGGAATGAATCCTGGCTCCAGGAATCAAACCTGGCTCCAGGAATCACACCTGGCTCCAGGAATCACACCTGGCTCCGGGAATGAATCCTGGCTCCAGGAATCACACCTGGCTCCGGGAATGAATCCTGGCTCCAGGAATGAATCCTGGCTCCAGGAATCACACCTGCCTTCAGGACTCAAACCTGGCTCCAGGAATCAAACCTGCCTTCAAGAATCAAACCTCCCTTTAGGAACCAAACCTGCCTTTAGGAACCAAACCTCCCTTTANCCTGGCTCCAGGAATCACACCTGGCTCCGGGAATGAATCCTGGCTCCAGGAATCAAACCTGGCTCCGGGAATGAATCCTGGGTCCAGGAATCAAACCTGGCTCCAGGAATCACACCTGGCTCCAGGAATCACACCTGGCTCCGGGAATGAATCCTGGCTCCAGGAATCACACCTGGCTCCGGGAATGAATCCTGGCTCCAGGAATCACACCTGCCTTCAGGACTCAAACCTGGCTCCAGGAATGAAACCTGGCTCCAAGAACCAAACCTGCCTTCAGGAATCAAACCTGCCTTCAGGAATCAAACCTGCCTTCGTGCCTGTTGTGCTCCTCAGCTCTGACCTCTGTCCTTGCAGGCTCTGGCAGGACTCAGATAAATAATCCATGTTGATTGAGGAATATTAATGGCATCAGGAGCTGTGTCTGCCTGGACAGGAATTAGCATGAAAGAGCCGCTCTGTCTGGGCCGGTGTCTCCTCTGCTTTTGCTTGGCTTTGCTTTCCTGTAAGGGCGTAGCATGAAATATTTATCGTCTCAGAATGAAGGATTAAACATAAATATTGAAATGAACTTGATTGGCTTTTGATCTGCTGAGAGAGCCCTTTGGCTGGCCACGCTCCAGCCAGAGCTGCCCCACCGGTAGCTCTTGCATTATTCATGGTGGGAGAGGTCAGCAGGAGGAGAGAGCTCGGGATATCGACCCGACGGAGGGATGTGATTTAATAATCCCCAGCTCCTTGGGGTTATCTGCTCGAGGCAGCGAGCTGGGAACCTGGGGAAACTCAGGAGCTCAGATTTCACTCTCGGTTTCAGTCATGGCAAACCTGAGACATCCTTTTCTGGCCCGGGGATGTGTGGCTGGGCATCCCTGGGGACGCAGCGCCTGGAACACGCTGTAGCCCCCGGGCTGTTGGGGGTGAGGATGTTTTGTTTGCTGTCAATGCTTCCTGTAACCACAGAGATACTCCTACAGCAGAGCAGGCCTCCCTTGTCCAAAACCCAGGTAGCTGAATGAGCAATTTTGCAGGAGAAAAATGCTCTGAGTGAGCACTTTGCTTCTTCTCTGGTTGCCAGTGAGTGTCTCAGGCTGTACCCAGCGCACTCCGCCTCACTTCAGACCTTGATATTTTCATTACAACGAGGGTACAGGATGGCTCCCCACAAATCCCATTATCTCCTACAGTTAATTCATGGAACTCAGAGCCTGAGTTCATGGAACTCAGAGCCTGAGTGTTTTGGGTTCCTTATCGGCGAGTGGCGCTGGAATTGAATTTATAATTTATTTGGTCCTGTTCGTAATTAAAGGAAGTGCTCTCCCGCTCATCGTGGTTGGGTTTTTCCTCTCATTTCATGCTGCAGAACAGCCCCAAATTGTTCAGCGCCGTGTTCAGCCCCAAAGCACGAGGGAGACAGCTCATCACTCCTCCTTTTCCTGGGTCACCCAGTGCCAGGCATCATTTTGCTGTGTGAAATCACGACTCAAGACGTGGGTCTGTTGGGAGAGAACATTTTGGAGAGTGCAGTCAACAGCGTTGCCTACTCAAGTATTTCCTTCTTTCTCCTCTCTCCCGTTAATTACTGAGCAAACTCTGCTGGCTCCTCAGGGATCTGGCAGGATCCTTTCACCAGGGACAGGCATGGAATGTTTTTTCTAAAGGGACGACTCTTGAGGAACTCCTGATTTAATTTTTCCCTCCCATCCTCTCCCGCAGCGTCACGCAGAGAATAAAATTGCTGGAGCTTTAAAGCACTTCCCAGGCTGCACTAGAGAGTTAATTATTATTTAAGAGGGACAATTGGGCAAGGTTAAAAGCTGTGAAAGAAAAGAGGGGGAAAAATAAAAAGTTGAAATTGCTAAAAGAGGGGGAAGGAGAAAGATACTGTTCTATAGTGTGGTTATATCTGCAGTTTCAAGGTAGAAGACAAGTAGAATGATCCTTTCTCATTTCCTTTTCCTGCAACCATTCCAGGACAAGGAAATTGCTCTTTTCTCCTTCAGAAGGACAGATAGGAACTGGTGACCCTGCTGGTTTTGTTTCAGCCCAGTTTGGTGGCCACACAAATGATTTGACTCACCGTGCCTTGAAGAAATACACGACCAACCTTTGTGGTGTTCTGCAAATCACATCCTAAAGCTCTTCCGTGCTGTGCTGCCCTAAAAAGTCAAATCCCTGTGGCAGCAAACCCCATTTGTCTTGTGGCTGAGCAGCAAAGGGCCCAGCACGTGGGATTCCTGAGCCTGGTGGAAAGGGCAGGCAACTCCCCAGGCACCAGCACAGAGCAAGTAATTAACAACATCGTAAAGTCTTAATGGGGGCTTCAGCCTTTTCTGCAGGGTGGTTTTGCCCCTGCAGACAGCGATCATTTGGCTGTGCCCAGAGAAACCCGAAGGCAAAGGCAGTGACAAAGTTCTTTTGGGTGTGCTGAGCCTTGTCCCCAGCCCAGAGCTCTGAGTGCCACGTCCAGGTGTTCCTTGGACACCTCCAGGGATGGGCACCCCAAGCCTCCCTGGGCATTTCCAAGGCCTGAGCACCCTTTCCATGAGGAAATTCCTGCTGATGTCCCCCCTGAGCCTCCTCTTCTCCAGGCTGAGCCCCTTCCCCAGCTCCCTCAGGAATTCCCTATCCCTGACCCCATAACCCATCCCTGATTCCCCTTTTCTCTGGGCTGAGGCCCTTCCCCAGCTCCCTCAGGAATTCCCTATCCCTGACCCCATAACCCATCCCTGATTCCCCTTTTCTCTGGGCTGAGGCCCTTCCCCAGCTCCCTCAGGAATTCCCTATCCCTGACCCCATAACCCATCCCTGATTCCCCTTTTCTCTGGGCTGAGGCCCTTCCCCAGCTCCCTCAGGAATTCCCTATCCCTGACCCCATAACCCATCCCTGATTCCCCTTTTCTCTGGGCTGAGGCCCTTCCCCAGCTCCCTCAGGAATTCCCTATCCCTGACCCCATAACCCATCCCTGATTCCCCTTTTCTCTGGGCTGAGGCCCTTCCCCAGCTCCCTCAGGATTCTCCAGCCCCTTCCCAGCTCCGTTCCCTTCCCTGGGCACTCTCCAGCTCCTCCAGGGCTCTCCTGCCATGAGCAGGACTCAGCTCTCATTCCACGCTTCCCTCCCTTCCCTCGGATGCAGAGCTGAAGTGGTGTGTGAGTTCACAGACCTTGCTCGAGCAGAGAGCATGGGAATATTTTTACCAACAAAGGCTGCTCCTTCCTGAACTCCCAGACCTTTGTGTTTACACAGAGGAGATCTGCCTCACCTCGCTGTTCAGAGCCACAAATACCTTCCCTGCTCCGTGGGCAGTGAGTCCCTGGCTCCTCAAGAACCTGCCCCACGCTGCTCAGCTTTATCCCTGCCCTGCAAACAGCTTTTCCACAGCTCCTTGTGCAGCCTTTTCTTGGCTATAAACCCCTAATTCTGTGCCTCCAGCACTCACCTTGTCTGATTTCCCTCTCCGAAACAGGCAGAATGTTCAATAAATGCCTGTTGGTCATTAAAGCCATGTTTACAGCTCTGGAACAGGCACAGAAGCTGCTCTGCACAATTGTCACAGTGTAAATAGACCACGACAAGCAGCTGGGAGTTAAAAGCTTTGGGATGTATGGAAAGCTGTAATTTGCTGATTACCGGGGCTTGATTGGGGTTGTACTGTGATCTCTATTCCCAAGCATCCCCAGAAACCTGACCCCTCTCCAAAAGGGACAGATGAGAGGAAAATGCTGGGAATGCAGAAGAATGACCAGGAGCTGGAGGGGTTTTGACCCCTCCTGTTGGATTGGTTTTGGTGGAGATGGGGCTGTGCTGATGTGGTTGCTGTCTGTCCCATCAGCTTTGCACCAGCTGAAGATCTGCTGAGCTCAGACTCATGGAAAGCCACCAAAGCCATGCTGGATTTTCTGTCCTCACCAGCTTTCCACTGCTGATTTGTTGGAGTTCCTCAGGAAGTCACTTCTTCCCCATCTTGCTCTTCCTTCTGGGTTTTGCCTCTCGGGGTTGTTGGCATTCCCCAGTGCTGATGCTCCTGGTGCACATCAAACTGTGGTTTTCCTGAAGCTTCCATGGACCTCTGCAGAAGGGATTTATGCACCAATTCCACCGAGCTCTCTCAGACAGGATTTCTGTAGGGTGTAGGTTTGGTTTTTTTGCATGAACATCCCCTTCACCCAAAGGTGCCTTCAGACTCTACCGGGCTTTATTTTAAATTATGGCCCCATTGGGGGAGAAAAAAGAGAAGGAAAAAAAAAAAAAAGAAAGAGGAGTCAGGAACATAAATTAAGCCTTCAAATGCATGTGCAGTTCTCTGTGACACAAACTTTGCTCTTGGGGTTTATGATGCTAATAAAATACTATTCACTGCTAACAGCTCTTTCCTTCCTGGCCTCGCAAACGGAGACAAATAAGTGCCTGTATTGAAGGAGTTCACATTTTATGTCTCGTTGCATCAATATGGCCCTGCTTTATTGACATTTTTAGGTAGAAACCGGCTGGTCATGTCTGAACTATATTAACTATTATTTATTATTTGGGCTGAGGACCCGAGCCCTCCTTGTTCTAGGTGGTTGTGCATACAAATCAATACTATTTGTATCCCAAAGAGCCTCTAAATATTATGAGAGACAAGAACTAAGTGAGATAAAAAGTGCAAGAAGCAGCGAGGTGGGTTTGTGTAGGAGGTGATGGGGAACAGCACGAGCAGCCACAGCAAGCATCAGCCTTGGGCTGGGATGGAGAAACATTGCCAGGGTTTGTGGCAGCTTCCTGTGCGTGGAGAAGGTGGCACAGAGGCTCCTGCTGGACAATCCGAGCCACAGATTTATGAGAATTAATGAGAAATAGTCCCACTGTGTCCCAAAAGAACCACCTCACCCAAGGGCTGGTGTTTCACGAGGGCCTGCACTGTGCCTCATGTGCTCTCAGACTTCATTCACCAGGTGCTTGCAAAGGAAGTCATCTGAAGTGATCAGCAATAATAATTTTGTGTCATCTTAAGATAAATCATGTAAGGAACTGCCTGAGAAGAGCAGAAGGAATTCAAGCCAGCCCCTGGACACGTGCCCTGGCTGGCTCCAGCACAGCCTGGGAGGTCCAGGGCAACTCTTCCTTTTCTTTTCTTGGAAAATCTGCAGTGGTCTGGTTGGGAGAAGACTGGTGGTGGTTTAATTGTGGAGGTTTGGTACCTCTTTAAGGGCGTTCAGGTCCAAGAGAGTCCCAGACAATTTTCCAGGGGAGAGCAGAGTGTCAGGAGTGAAGCCCCATGTCTGAGAAGACACGGTTTGAAAGACATTAGTCTGGATTTTCCATTAGAATTGTGATCACTGTAATCCAAAACAACTTCACACGACCTTGTCATAAATATAACATTTCTTTCCTCTTGTTTTCTTGCCCAGCTTTTTGCTGGAACACTGATAAATGCCCTGTCTGACCCAGAGATTCATGGATGGAGCTGCTTGGAGAACCACAGTGCAAACCCATCACAGAACCCAGCCCTTAAAATCAGATTAACCTTTAGGAAGAGCTCCTAAGGAAGTGGTTTGTCCCCTTCAGGGCACTCTAAAGTCCTGACAGTGTGACTTGGCTGTTGAAGCGTTTGTCACATGGACAAGGAAGAGTCAAATTCATTTCTCAGAGTGCAGGGAGAGGAACCTCTCCCCATGGAAGAACCTGTGGAAGTTTTGCCTTCCCACCTTGTTGACTTCCCTGGATTTCACCTCGGTGCTGCTCCAGTGGGAACAGCCCCAGCCCCACTGACAGCCCCCAACAGAGAAGCTTGAGTTGGCCTGGAGTGTGTGATTTCCTTATGCCACGGAAATCTCTGTGCTTAATTTGCCAGCTTTTTAGGACCTGGACTAGTTTCTAAAAATAGAGCTTTATTCCTCATGTTCACTTTCTAAAGGACAATGACGGAAGAGCGAGGGAGAGCGAGAGGGAGGGAGAAAATGCCATAAACTGGGACATTTTGTTATCACATTCAGTGCACATCTGGGAGCTCTTTTGGTACATAATTGCTGGCTAATGCTGCTCACGAGCTGCAGCCCCGTGCTCGGCCCCTGGGAAGCTGCTGGGATGTTGTGGCCCCTGCTCTGCAAATGGAGCATGGCCTCCTGGCCAGGTGTTCAGCTCCAAGCAGGGAATTCTGTGTTCCTTCCCTTTGCTCCGTGAGTTTCTGGCCAAGGCCACTGGGTTTGGAGGCTCTAAAAGCCTCATTGCTCCCAAATTCCCTGCTGAGGGAGGGATGTGCTCTGGGTGGGTCCTGAAGGGAATTCTGTGGTGAGGTCGAACACTTGGTGCTCTGCAAAGCTCTCGCTGGGTACTGGGGGTAATTCCTTTCTCTGCCTGGATTTCCTCCATAGAAAATATCAGCTTATAATGAAATGGAGAAATTATTCCATTTTTCTGTTATTTAAGGAAGGAAATCCAGCCACAGAAATTAATCCAGCAACCTGGATGTGACTAAGAAACAGCCCCTGTGCAACACTTTCTCTCCTCTCACCAAAATTAAAAACAGTTCCACAATTCAGAACATTTTATTGAATTTCCTGACTCTTTAAAATGCCGTTGAAACAGAACTTTTAGGGGTAAGTCTAGAAAGATGCTTCCCTTTCCTTGGGGTTGTGTTGTGTCTTAATTGTATAATCCCAAGATTTTGGGGATCCTCACCCCAAGGGTGTGGCAGGCTGGCTGGTGCTGGGATGGCTGGATGCAGCTCCCAGGGAGACACGGAATATTTGGGCCATATGGTGGCAGATAATGGATGAATGCAGGATTAAAGCAAAGATGATTGAGTAAACTTCTGCCATCTCCACCTGGAAGTGGTGTCTGTCCACGCCACATGGTGAAGGTGATAAATTGTAGTGAATTTGTGATCTGGAGCCATCAAATTTCCTCCCCGTCTTTCTTAACCTTGGGACAAATTAAATCAAGTTCTGCTGTGAAGCCTAAAGACATAAAATTTGTTAGCTGTAACAGCATATCCTGCCAAGCAGTCAGAACTCCCTGGTATTAATTACTTTATTCTCTAAGTTAAATAAATGATGTGATATCTGGATTCAGGGGGAAGCCACCCAGGAGTACATAAAGGATGTGAAGATTTTCCTGTCAATGAACATCCAAACTCTGTTGCTAATTTGCTGTGGTGGGAAATAATCAGTTCTAAAGCGCCTCCATTCCTGAGTGAGATCCTGCCAAATAGGAGCATCACTCACAGGACATCTGGAATGGTGCATCCCAGTGATACTGGGATTTGTGCTGGGGGTCCCTCTTTCTATTTATTTTCCCCTTCTGGAGTGAGCATCACCCCAGCCTGTGGATTCCTTGGCCCTGCTCCTCAGCTGTTGTTGGTTTCCATCAGCTCTGAGAACACAAATCAATGGATGAACCTCTCCTCATCTGCCCCACATGAACCCAGGTGGGGCCAAAGCCCCTCACACAGAGGGTAAAGTCACCCCCATTTCTCTGGCTGTGGGCTGGAGATCCCTGCTCTGATTTCTCCGAGTTTCTCCCTACAAGAAGTGTCTTGCAAAGAAACCCAAACTCAGCTGACAGCAAATCCACACTCCCGGGTTGTTCAGTGATTCACTACCCCATTGAAAAAAAAAACCACACATTACTTTGAATTCAAATTTGCCAGCCCTTAATTTCCACTAAGAGATTCTCTCAATGCTCATCTCTGCCAGATTAAAGAGCCCTCAGTATCTGATAGTTTCTTCCTGTGAAAGTGGTTGTGCACTATAATCAAATTACCTTTTGAATTTCTTCCTGATAAGTTTAAACAGATTAATCTTTCCACAGACTTCATTCCGCAGCCGTTTATTTCCACGAGCCTGAGTCCCTCCCTGCCCTGCTCAGCACCTCCTCTCCGGATCTGTGACTTGCAGGAATGCACAGACTCTGCAAATAGGAGCAGTGCTGTTAAACTGAGCTCGGAAACAGCCCAGGGACTGGGTCAGCTCCTGTCCTGCTTCTCCATCCCGGCTCCGGTGGGGCAGGAGCAAGCCTGGAGCATCACACCAGTGAGGAACTGGTCAGAGATCCCAACACCTGCACCTGGGGAAACCTTTCCCTTTTGTGGGGGGAAACCTTTCAGAAGCAGCTGTGGGATTGGAACCCAAATTTCAGGTGCAGCAACAAGCCTGGGGTGTCACATCAGTGAGGAACTGGTCAGAGAAACCAACACCTGCACCTGGTTATGGGGGGAAACCTTTCCCTTTTGTGGGGGGAAACCTTTCAGAAGCAGCTGTGGGATTGGAACCCAGATTTCAGGTGCAGCAACACCTTTGTGATGCAGAGCTGGTGTCACTGAGTCTGGGGAAAGCAGAGAGCTCCTCACACGTCCTGCTTTGGAATGCTTTTCACTGCTCCCATGGCTCAGTTCAACTTCCATCTGTCATTCCTTCCCTTCCTGGTGGAAGATGGAGAACAGCTACTGGGAGAAAGGTGCTAAATGGGCGCCTGATTTATTATCTTCATTATTTCACTGAAGCAGCAGTGTTTGGCATTACCCTGTGGGGAATGTTGGTATTCAGTCTCTGAGACCAGCCCTGCACCAGGAGCTGGGGGTTTCTGCTGCCATTTCCTGAGATGGCCACTTTGTCCAGCTAATTAAACCCAAAGCAAAGCTTTTAGAGATCTTTAAGAAGTACTTTTTATGAAGACCATGTTACAAGGACTAAGAACTGGGGCTATTTTTAGAAAAGGCTAAGTATTAAAATGCAGAAAAGGCAGGAGGCGAGGTGGACGGCGAGGCTGCTCTTGCAGCGCGAGGCTCAGCTCATTAGCACGTCCTGCCCTGAGCACCCTGGCTCTGCTGCTAAACCTAATTTATACTGTAAAAAAAGTAAAAAAAAAGCAGGGGAAGGGTTATTAAAAAATGTGCAGACTCTCAATCCTGCCAGATGCTGAGTGCTTCCTCGGGAAGCTCTGAGCTGGAGGGAGTTGGAGCTGCTCAGCCCCTCTCAAAGGCTCCTCTTCCTCCTCCTCCTTTGTTGTCAGCTCGTCTGCAGAGCTGGCCATAAAACAGGCAGGAGATTCCAATAAAATGAAACCATTTCCAAGGGTTACAATACAGATATTTCACTGTACAGACTCATTCCAGAGGGCGAGATCCCGTGGAGAAAGGGGGAAAGATGTTCTGGTAGGGGAATAAAAAGCTCCTACAGCCAGAGGGGAGGGCTGGTGGAGGGAACAGAGCCCAGGGGTGCAGTGGGACAGGTCCCATGGGCTCCTGGCTGTGTCAGCATCACTCGGGGTGAGCAGGCTTTGGGAGGAGCGTTCAGACCTTAAATCATCACCCAAATTACTGCCACACGTTCTGGCTCAGCACTCACTGCCCTTATTTATAGCCCAGGCAGCAGACGGCGTCTCCTTGGAGGTTTGGGAGCTGCGAGTAAACTGCAGGTACAAAACGGTGCAGCACATTTCAGGGGGTGGGAAAGAGAGGGGTGGTCGCTGCCAGCTCCCTCTGGAGCTGCCTGGGAAGGGGTGATCCCCTTCCAGAGGGTCCTTGGTGTCTCAGGAGGCCTTGAGAGTGGTCCCAGGAATTAAGTCCCAGGTCCTGCTGGTCCCAGGAGTTGGAATTCAAGGATCCTGGTGGGTCCCTTCTGATTCAGGATATTTTATGATTCCTTGGGATCCAGAGCATGTGGCAGATGGGTGTCCAGCTCCCCAGGGAATGGGATATGGTGATAAAAACCACTCCTGGACTGAAGCTGCCTTCTCCTCCAGCTGTGGAACACGGCCTTGATCCTTGCTGTAAGCTCAAATCCCAATCAATGGAATTAATTAATGGTAACAGAAGCAGCTCAGAGCTGTGCCCTGCAGGGGCTCAGGTGTGTGGGTGCTCCAGCAGCCCCAGGCCACGAGATCCCAGAGCAGGGATTTGTGTGAGGGCTGGAAAACCCTCGGGACCCACTGAGGCTCTGCTCACTCCCTGCCTGTGCGGGACTGCCTGGGAAGGCGAGCCTGGAGCCTGGGGACTGCCATCACAGCCGAGGGGCTGGCTGAATCAGGAGCATCATTTCCATATTAAACCGGAGACTCGAGCAGCAGGATGAGTTCGAGAGTCCCGCAGTCCTTCAGGAGGCACCTCGTGCCCATAAACAGGCTCCCCCCTCTCTCCAGAACCCATCAAACCCCGCGGTAACGAGCGTCGTGACAACCATAAACCTGTTGTTTCCATTCCCTGTGATTTACGGAGCTGGTGGGAAAGGTGGGGCTGCTCTTTTATTGGGATGATCAAATGTTTGCAGAGGGAAAATACAATCTGCATTCCTCCAAGGCTGCTTTTATACAGTGAATCATGAATACATTTCCTTTCCCATTAGCAGTTTAACATCGTAGGACACAGAAACACTTCTTCAAAGTGAATTTCTGTTTTAAGTAGTGTAAAGTCCTGGCTGTGGGGGGAGGGAAGGCAAGAGCTTTTGTAGCTATGGGAAAGCTGGGCCAGAACCTCCACAAAGCAGCATTTTCCTGCTCTGGACACCTGTGAGAGAGATAAATCACCTGTCCTGCCCTCGTGAGGTGCTGCCCACGTGCCCGGGCAGTCGAGCAGCCTCAGCATGTACAGGACAGCTGAGGGAAGAGGGCTTTGGTCCAGAGAGAAAAGAGGATGAAGGACAACAAATCCTTTGAGTCTCTCATGTGCTGGATCAGCCAGGCACACGCAGAGAGGAGATAAATGATGCATGGGGCTGGGGTGGGTTTAGCCTGGCATTACCTGGCCGTTTCTCTGTGTTAAATACTTTTCCCTGTTTTCTGCTTAGTTCAAACCCCACACAGGTACTCGAGATACTGTACTTAATAGTTGCAAATGTGTAATCGAGTACAATTAATAATAGTAATTGTAGTGGCCAGCACGCTGCTGTAATTGACCTAAATGTTCCTTGCTAATTAGAACAGCTCCAGTTCAGAAATCGTTCACAGCTCTGAGCAGTGCTTTATACTGGGAAAAACAAACTGTCCTCGATCTGTGTTCACACAGGGCACATTGGATTTTACTGTTATATTTATTTGCCTTTTCTGGGAGTATTAGAGCAGGATGGACATAAAGAAGATGGTCTGGGCATGCTGTGGGTTTATCTTTTTCATTTGGATGTTCCCCTCTCTTTTGGGTCACAAGGTATGGGACTTCCTTCAACAGAGGTGGCACCTGGTCACACTTCTGCTGGATTAAATGATCTGGGATCTCTCCCTTAAAACCTCCTTCATCTCACATCTTGTGTTGTCATTTTTACTCCTGCTGAATGAATATGAAACCCGTCCATGAAAGTGAAATGAGAATTTCTGATTTATTTCTGATTTATGCACTGATATAAATTGTCAGGGGAATGTGCAAAGCAGAATCAAGCCAGGCCCGAAGCGTTTGTGGCTGCAAACCCCTGTTAGAGCAGCACCACCACGGCTCCCCATCCACTGATCTGGGATGTGACAGGATCAGGGATGTGACAGGATCAGGGATGTGACAGGATCTGGGATGTGACAGGATCTGGGATGTGACAGGACCTGGGATATAACAGAATCCAGGATGTGACAGGGTCCGGGATGTGACAGGATCTGGGATGTGACAGGATCTGGGATGTGACAGGACCTGGGATGTGACAGAAGGCGGGATGTGACAGGATCTGGGATGTGACAGGA
>VWZT01005148.1:0-10843 GCA_013397055.1 Pachycephala philippinensis | reverse complement strand
ATGTGACAGGATCCAGAATTAAATGATCCAGGATGTGACAGGATCTGGGATGTGACAGGGTCTAGGATGTGACAGGATCTGGGATGTGACAGGATCTGGGATGTGACACGTGCCTCGCTCAGGCACTGTGAATTTGGTGATTGACGGCAGCTCAGACAGAGTTTGATGTCAAACACTGTCCAAGTGCTGCACCAGAGCCAGGGGATGGGGTTTGCAGCCTTGTCCCTGTGCAGAGTCCTCTCCTGCCCAGTCAGTCCCACGGGACCGGCCAGTTCCTCACTGGGAAAGTGCCACTGGGACAAGTGGGAGAGTGACATTGTGCTGAAGACACAATCACAGCTCTGGTGGAGCTGATCCTGGCAATGTTCTCACCTCAGCCAGATCCCTGATTAACGCCAGGCAGGGATCTGGCCCCAAATATCCCTGTGCCTCAGGTCAGAAAGGGATTTTTGAGGCCAGATCCCCGCCTGGCATTAATCAGGATGGCTGGAGATGGAGCCGCTGGGACAGACCCCGCTGCGTGTGGCTGTGCTCCCCAAAAACTGAGCGTGCAGCAGGACACAGCCACCCCTCAGCCAGCATCCCTGCACCCCCAGAGAGAGCCTCAGCCCCTTCCCTTCCCGGAGCAGAGCCTGGCTGAGGTGAGAGCAGCCCCGGCTCCTGCACAGATCCCCGGGAGGCAGCGCGGCTCCAGCTGCCAGGGGAGCGCAGAGCTGGGCTGGGCAGGAAAATCAAAGAGGAGCAGTTAAAGGCCTTGGCAGCTGGTCGCCCAAAGCGACCACAAACATGTGTCTCACCCTGGTAGGTCTCATCAGCGCAGCTCAAATGTCAGCTCGTGCTGACAAGCGAGAGAGAGGAAAACACGGCTGCCCTCGCTGGAAAATGATGAGAGCTGCGAGTGAGGAGGGAGCAGAGAGCGGTCCCAGGCGGGCTGTGTCCCGTTTGTGTTCCTCCTCTCCACTGTTCATCCAGCTCTGCTCGTTTTGGGGTTATAAAAGTGCTGGGTTTGCAGCAGCAGTGCCGGGCACGGTGTAAATGCCTGGGAGGGGAAAGCCCAAACCCCTCCAGCAGCTGCCGAGCAGACGAAAAAGGTTTGATGTAAACCACCGAGCACTGATCCAGAGAGGTTTTTAGGAGATAAAAGTTCCATTCCCAAATTTGACACGCGCTCCTCTGTGTGGTCTCTGGGCAGTTCTCTTAATCCCTTTGTGCCTGAGTTCTCCAGGCTTAAAGAATATCAGAGGGGGTTTGGGTACAGCTGATGCTGCTCTGGGGCCGTGTGTGGCACTGGGAAAAGCCACACTGGAGGGACACAGAGACGTGGCACTTCATGATGTGGTTTAGTGGCCATGGGGGTATGAGGTCAGAGGTTGGGCTTGATGATCCTGGAAGTCTTTTCCAGCCTTAATGATCCATGCGAGGCAGTTTGTGAGGACTTGGACAGATGAAAAGCCGGGGTGATGCCGGTGACACCGTCCCTGCTGCACCTCTGTGTGCTCTCTCTCCATGCAGGATTTCTCCCGGATGAATCAGCAGGTGCAGCTCACGCAGCCTGTGCTGGGCTCGCTCTGCTTCCTTCCACCACCACACACCTGCTTTTTTTCCCCCCACTTGTAATACATTTCAGGCAGAGGCTGAAGTGCAGCATAAAGGAATGTGTGTCCAGGACAGCAGGTTGAGGCAAGGGACACCTTTCTCTTCTTCTCTCTTCCTCTCTCTTCCAGCCCAGGGCTTTGTGAATCCCCTTCCCACCCCGGCACTCAGCTGGATAACAGCTCTCTCACCCACAGAAATATGTACTGTGTCCTCACTGCATTAAGCATTGGCTTCGAGTGGATTTCTCTCACAAGCAGAACTAATAAAAGGACTAAAACCTGCCAGGTTCCACTTGACAAATGGCTGGAAGGAGGACATCTCCCCGCTTTTAGTGTTTGCAGTGATTGATCAGGGCAGGCTCGGAAGCAGCTGACCTGTTGAGGATTTTCCAGAGGGGGAATGATGGAAGGAGGATAATGCTCCTTTCTGCCTGATCACTGTAATTTTTGCTTTTCAGCGGATAACACATCCAGTGTCCAGAAATCACCACCTGTGTTTTGGAACTCGCCCAGGAGCTACAATTTAAATCCGTGTGTGCATCTGTCTGCTCAGCTCACCCTCCCCAGGCGGGTGACAGGGGCTGGGGCTGTTGCTGCAGGCACACACAGAGGGACTGTGGCATCCCAAAAGTGCTTCATGGCCTGGGATGAAGGTGCCCAACAGGTCAGAGCAGAGCCTGGCATCAATCTGCAGAGGGCTCCAGCAAGGCTCTGGCTGCAGCCAGGCACTGCCTTTCAGTCTGTCAGTCTCTTCTGGGGAAGCTCTGAAAGCTCCCAGGTGGATGAGGTTTTGCTCAGCTGGAGGGAGGAGAGGAGCTCTGGAGCAGGGAATTCCAGCCCCAGCTGTGGGCAGTGCAAACTGGCTGAGGCTGGATGTGGTCACTGGCCGAGGCTGGATGTGGTCACTGCCCCAGGCTGGATGTGGTCACTGCCCGAGGCTGGATGTGGTCACTGCCCCAGGCTGGATGTGGTCACTGCCCCAGGCTGGATGTGGTCCCTGCCCCAGGCTGGATGTGGTCACTGCCCGAGGCTGGATGTGGTCCCTGCCCCAGGCTGGATGTGGTCACTGGCTGAGGCTGGATGTGGTCACTGGCCGAGGCTGGAGGGACAGAGCCTCCATTGGTGCAAGGGACCTCCTTTTAAGAAAGTCCTGAGTTGCGGCTTTCAACAACAATCTGAGGAGTTGCACTCCTCCCACAGGTGCTGGGGGCCCTGGGGAGTTGTAAAATGTCCAGGTGACCTGAGCTGCCTTCGCTCAGCCAGACAAGGTGGGGCAGGGACAGAGCCTTGGGATATGTTCCATGAATTAACTCATCTCGTGGATTTTTCTCATCAAATCTATTTGCAGGCCACAGTGACGGTTGTTATTTATTTATCTGAATAAAAAGAAACAAATAGCTGAGAGGAGATGCACCGTGACCTCGTTGTGAAAGCTGTTCTCTGCTTGCTGGGGCTTTCAGACACTTCATCACAGCAACCAGGGCTGTGCTGAGCCCAGGCTCAGGTGGGAGAATCAATGGCTCATCCTCGAGCTGGTTGTGCAGGTGAGTGCTCTCTTGTTTAATTGACATCCTATTTATCGTTGAAGTGTTGCCCTTTTGGGGATTTTTCTTCCCTTCTCTGTCCGGGAAGGAGGATTTGGTTCAGCGATCGGTCACAAGAGATTAGCAAACAAGCTGAGAACACTTGCTCTGGAGCGTGTTTGAGATCAGGCAGCTCCTCCTGACCCCTGTCTCGCCTCCCTCCTTCCCAGCAGCTTTCCCTGACTGCATTAGGAGACTTGGTGGAGCCTTCCTGGAGGTGGATTTTCCCAGGGAGTCATCAGCACTGCTGCCTGATTTGTCATTT
This sequence comes from Pachycephala philippinensis, assembly GCA_013397055.1. Taxonomy (NCBI): domain Eukaryota; kingdom Metazoa; phylum Chordata; class Aves; order Passeriformes; genus Pachycephala; species Pachycephala philippinensis. The sequence continues at coordinate 7,400 of VWZT01005148.1, read as the reverse complement.
TGTGCAGCGGATAAAAGCAATTTCATGTTCGACTCTGAAACCCCTTGTTCACTTTATGAATAACTCCTGTAAGTATCACTTCAGAAGCTGATCCAGCAAAGTGACAGGGAAGGGATACTCCTGGGATGGCCAAAAAGAAAAAAAAAAAGCGGAGACCAGATTGTGTCTGCAAGGCCTGGGGGTGTTTTTGTGAACTCAGGGAGAGCAGAGCAGGCACTGGAGCCCTGTGCCTGGCACAAAGCCACCTCTGCAGCTTCTCTGGTGGCCCTTCAAAGCCCAGAGCTGTGCTGCCACCCCAGGTGCCCTGTGCAGGGGCAGCCTTTGCCATCACGGTGTCACCACGGGTTCGGTGCCCCCCTGTCAGACCCATCAGTGCCGGATCATTTCAGAGCAGCACATCAACACTTCCAGCTCAGCTGAGCCACTGCTGGCCCCGACTGAGATCAGCAGCAATTAATATTGAATCGTCGTTAAGGGGGAAGGACTTTGGTGTCTTCTTCCCTCTCCTGCAGCCACTGGCTCAGGATGCTCCCAGGGAGGCTGGAGCTTGCTAGTGACTGAATCCCCATCCCTGGGAGTGTCCAGGGCCAGGCTGGACAGGGCTTGGAACAACCTGGGATAGTGGAAGGGGATGGAGCACAATGATCTTTAAGTTCTCTTCCAACCCAAAGCACCCTGGCATTCTCAGTGTTCTCAGCTCTCATCAGCAGTTGTTTGTGTGCTGCCCAGACCTCGCTCAAAGCAGGTTTCTCATTAAAGCACCTGTGTTTAACTCCAGGATCTGTGCCCTGCTGAAGGCAAGAGCAGCTCTGCCAGCTCTCTCAATTTTTAATTGTCACGATAACCTTCCTCATTCCCTGCTGAGACATAAAGCCTGCACGGTCTGCTGGGATCTTCCCACATATTTCTGCAGCTGCAGGGACTTGTCCTGACTTCTGCTCTGCTCTTGAGGAGATGTTGATGCATTTGCTTGCAGTTGCTGAAGCAAAGAATGTGAAGAGATCCCCTGGCCCTGTCTGCTCACAGTGGTTGGTCACTGAAGCACGTGCAGCTTTTTGCTTTTCAGATTTATTTTTTCGTGCACAATTAGGCTTAGACTGAGATAACTGTGTCCAGCTGGGCCTTGGCATCAGCTGGAAACTCTCCAGGCTGGTGCAATCGCTGGTGCCTGCTGTGCTGGGAGGGTTTGGGTGCTGGGAGGGGAGCTCAGCACAGACTCTCCACTGGCTCCATTTATCCAAATTTCCCTGGGGTATTTTTTTGCACCTCCTTATCCTGAGCTGTGAGCACTGGGTGCTTCCTCAGCTGCTGCTGGACAAGCAGGGGAGTGGGAGGAGATCTGAAAACATCTCCTGGCTGGGCAGGAGTGGGAGGGGAGCACTGGGGTCCTACAAAGGGGAAAAAGGTGACTCCTCATCCTTTCCTCTTTCAGAAAGAAAAGGAAGGGAAGAAAAGATGAAATACTGAAAAGCCTTTAAACCAACCTGGGCCAAATAATCTGAGGGGTGCATATTTGAATCCTTCCCCTCAGGTGGAATGGGTGGACCCTGAGCTGGTGACATTTCTGCCACGTGTCCCAACCGCACCTTGCTTTTATTAAAAGCCCCCATCTCCCAAGTCAGGCCCTTGGATGCCTCCTGCTCGGGGTAAGCCGTGAGGAGGGGCTGGGGAAGGACTCACACTCATGGAATGATGGCTCGTGGAGTGCTGTCAGCATTTCTTTAGGATGCCAGAGGCTTTAATAAGCAAGGGATTAATTACACCTCCCATGGCTGCCTGGCAGCTTCACCTTAACGCTTGAGTGCATTTGCATGTTGTTATCAGAGGGCAGGAAAATGATGGCATTGTCCTCCCGCTGTCCCCCAGTGAATCCGGGGGGATGGGACCCTCTGGAGGAGCTGGAGGCTGTGCTGGCAGCCAGGGGCTGAGCTGTGCTCCACAGGTCACCATTCCTGTGCTCCAGCAAGTGGAATGGAAGGGATTTACTCTGTTATCCACTCTGATTCTGGACGAGCTGCTGGGTAAACAAGGCAAATGCAAGGCTGGGGTGAAGCCACACAGCTCAGGTGGCTTTTTGGAGCTGCTCTTCACAACCTTGTTTGTGCAGCCGTGCTTGCCAGCGCCTCTGGGCACAGCTTTGAAGGTCCTTTCCTGCTGCAGGTGATTCACGAGCCAGCTCGAGGTGAGCCTTTCTGGCAGGTTTTGTTTCCTGTTGTGGGCAGACCTCGGAGCACCAGGTTTCCAAGCACCCCTTCTAGCGAGCAGAAGTCCTACGTTCACCACTTCCCCTGAGGCACTGGGGATGACTGATCAGGCAGTTCTGCCCAAAAACGGCACATGAAGTGTTTGCTCCTTGAGGAGCTGAGTAACGCGCTAATGAGCGCAAGACAGATCCTGCTGCTTCCCATCCGATGGGAATTAATCGTGCTTGTGCTGGAGCAGAACCAGGCTGCCTGCTCATGCATTGATTATGGCTTAACTTTCCAGAAAGTACAATTGAGCTGAACTTTCCACGGAGTTGGAGCCAGGAGTGATGCAGTCAATGAGAGCTGCACCAAGAGCGAGCTCCGAGCCAGGGCTGAGCTGCTGCAGTGTCCCGTGGTGATCCCAACATTCCCAGCTCCCTCCAGGCACTGCCAAAGTGTTTATCTTTGATGAACCAAATTGCTTGGCTCAGTGCTGGGCCTTGGCATGGCCTGGTGTGTGGCAGGAGAAGGACTTCCCAAGGCTGTCCTTCCTGCCCGTCCTGCTCTGGGTTTGGGGTGAGGAGCTCGGGAAGGGGTTCCTGGACTGCAGAGCTGGATGTGGGACCTGCCCTTTGCTGGGGCTGGGAAGGGTCAGCAGGGGCTGGGAAAGGGAAATCAGCACCAGGGCTGCCTGAAGGAGCCACTTTGGTCGCTGGCAGAGGTTTAAAAACGCTTTTTATTTAAGTAGAGAGAATGACCCCTTAAACCCAAGAGTCAGAGCTTATTGCCCTGAGGAGCCCTGATGGCTCCAGCTGCCCAGGCAGATATCAGGTGGGTAAAGCCCTCTAAAAAGCAAAGCTGGGCTTAGCTGAGCTGAGCTGGGCCAGCCCCTCACTCGCTCCCAGCCCATGAATCAAAGCCCAGCTCCAGCACTGCAGAGCTGCCCACAGCCCCATCACTTATTGCTTAACAAGTGCATTAGTGTAAATCAAGAGGCAGGTTTCAATTATCTAATAGAAGAATTATTGATCCACGCTCTCCTCCTGAACGCTCAAATGTTCCAGGAGGAGAAGCAGTATTTGTATATGCTATAAAAAATCTGGAGTGTGTTTTTATGTTTCAATTAGGAGGTGCTTGGAGAGCTGGTGCAAGATGTTTTTGGAGGAGCAGCTGTGGCCAAACTGTGACAGGCACAGAGTCACTGGTGGCCCACAGCCCTGGTTTTGGGGTCAGAAAAGGACACCAATAGATGACATTCCTCCCTTTCCCCTTAGGATGCTGTGCAGGGAAGCCCAGGGCTTCACTTTCAACTCGTTGTCCATGGAAAAGTGCAGCTGTTCCTTAAAATGCCAAATTCAGTTTAAGTGTATCAAATCAAACCAATTTTCTTCTCCCTCTCGCTGCCCCCTGGTTCTGATGGCTGGGGGGAGGGAGGGGATTTGTGCTTCTTGGAGACACGATGTGAGTGTAAGGAGCCTTGGGCATCTGGCTGATGAAACAAACATCCCACAGGAGGGTTAATTCCAAGTGGAATTATTCTGAACCTTCGGCTTTCAGTCCATTGTCCTGCGGTGACTGTCTAAAATGCCATTGAGGGATGTTCCTTTTTTCCCTTTGATATAAAACATGGGGCTATTTTAGAAACTTAAAACTCATTCCAGACTCTTCTCAGCACTTCTTTTCAAAGCAGCTCAGTTCAGCTGTCAGTCCCCAGCTCCACTTTTAATTAAAATATGTCTGTAGCCTTCCCTGACAAGCAAACATCTACAGTAAGTTGCAAACTATAGAGCAGTCCTTCTCAGCTTAAGAAGGATGCCACATCAAATGTCACTTGGCACCTCTCTAGCAGAGCTCTCTGTATTTAAGAATAAATATACAAATCAAGTTGTCACCTGAAAAGTTGTTGATAACCCTTTTCTGGGACAGGGAGCTCAGATGAGACGGAACAGCAGCTGCCTGTACTTCCTGGAGCCCCAAAAATGTTTCTGGAGACTCCATGGCTCTGAGTTGTTTGGGTTTTTTTCTCCATTCTGCACAGTGATAGAACTTGTGAAACGGTGTCACTGTGATTTGGGGGAGCCCTGGGGCAGCTGAGAATCACAGCAAAGATTGCTCAGCCCACCTCAAAACAGAGCTGGGGTGACCCCAGGGACCCTCCCCTAGGGATGGGATGGAAGCACAGGGAAAGGTGGGAGCAGCCTGTGCTGGGGAATTCACACAGAACATTCCTGTGGATTGAGCACCTCGCTGCCAGAGCAGCATTTCCCTGCTGGAATGAAGCACTTGCTGAACCTGTCACTGCTTTCATGTTCCGCTTATTGAAAACCTGAGAAAGCCTCCGAAAGCAAATAAGATTAACTCCAAACAAACGCGGGGCGCCGAGCAGCAAATCGTGCTGCAGCTTTATTGCTGTCATCATTGTTAACGGGTTTCTTCTCCTGGCCTGGCTGCTGTATTTTGGTGTATTTTTCAGTGTTTGAAGTTTTTTAAGTCCCCTGAAGGTCTCAGGGTTAGGGGAGGCCGCTCTCACCCTGTTTTGGGGGTCAGGCTGGGCTTCTTTAAAGAAGGTTGACCTAAAATAAGCAGTGGGATCACAGAACTCTGGATATGGGGTTGGAAACTTGCTGCTGCAGCTGTGGGGTTGGGATGGATGTTGCGGGAGATGCTCAGCATTGAGGGGCTAAAATGGTCCAGCCTGGAGTGGCAGAGCTGTCCCCGAGTGCCACATGTCTGCCAGGGCAGATTTCCCTGCAGCACTGGCAGGGAAGGGGGCTTGTCCCTGTTTCCCAGCTGGAAACCTGTGCAGTGTCAAATATTCCAACTCCCAGCCAACCCTCGCCCCAAATTCTGGTACCCAGGCTGGGTCTGTGACTTTGATTCACGTTTTTGGGGGCTGCCCAGCAGGAATCACACAGCTCCTTCCTTCCTCCACTTCTGTTGGTGCTGCTCTCTGTTCAGAACCCTGCAGCAGATCATTCCACACCCTTTTACAGAGCAGAACATCCTCCTACAGCCTGAGCAGTGAGGTGGATCCATCCAGGTGGGAAGCATCAGGAGAGGACAGCAGTTGTATTTCCCCTCTGCTGTTTACACACCGCCTTAATTAGGAGGCTGCCTTTGATTAGCTTGAAGAAAACCCAAGCTGTGTCAATTGAAATTAATTTCCCTCTATCAATTTATCCTTTGTGAAAAGTTTGGGTGGCTCGTTCCGAGCTGGAACGTGGGCAGCGCGGGGAGAAAAATCAATTTTCCTACCAGGTCTAATCACGAGCAGTGTGAAATTAAGTTGTCACCCAGGCCCCCTAATCCTCGTGTCTAAGTGCATGTTGGGCTCTTTGCTGAGGCAATTACAGGAGCCTGGTTCCTCTCCCTCCCTGACTTCCCTCGTTAGAAAACACTTAAGGGCACAGCTCCCTGTGACACGTTGTCACCGGGGAGGGACAAAAGTTTCAGAGGAGAGAAGTAGGACATGTAAGAGCAACATGAACTGGGAGGAATCAAGAAGCTATTTATGAGCCATTTACTTACTTAGCCCTAAAAATAGCCGGGGCTGTACGTGAAAATAGGGCTGTGATTGAAATCAAGCCCTAAGACATGAGGTAATGGGGAAGGGGGGGCACAGGGAGAGGTGCAATCAGGTGTTCTATAAATAGCCCTGCTGGCCTCTCCAGGGATGGGGCAGGGGTTTGGTTTGGGGTGTTTCCTGCTGGGGTTGGAGGGGTCGGTGAGGCCTCGGGGTGGAGCTGAGTTTGCTGCAAGACCGAAGGCAAGGGGAACATTGGCACTGAAATCCATGGGGATGATCCCCCACCACCTCAAATCCCAGCTGCCGTGTCCCAGCTCCTGGCCAGTGCTGTCCTCAGGGTGCTCTGTCCATTCCTGGGCTCCTCAGGGTGCTGTGACCATTCCTGGGCTCCTCAGCACCGCAGGGACAGGGAGCTCCTGGAGGCTGTGGGGATGAGGAAGGGCCTGGAGCATCTCCGTGCCCAGGAAAGGCTGAGGGAGCTGGGGCTGCTCTGCCTCGAGAGGAGCCCCAGGTGAGAGGGGCCCTCAGCCCTGGGTGTCCCTGGGTGACCCTGGGTGACCCTGGGTGTCCCTGGGTGTCCCTGGCTGTCCCTGGGTCTCTCTGGGTGTCCCTGGGTGTCCCTGGGTGTCCCTGCCTGCAGGGAGGGTCAGAGCAGGGCCCAGGCTCTGCTCCAGGGGCCCAGCAGTGGCACCAGAGGAACAGGCAGGGATTGATCCCAGGGAGTTCCAGCTGGACACGAGGAAGAACTTCACTGTGGGCACTGGAACAGATCCCAGAGAGGGGCTGGAGTCTCCTCCCTGGAGATATTCCAGAGCCCTCTGGACCCCCTCCTGTGCCCTGTGCTCTGGGATGACCCTGATGGAGCAGGTGACCCTCTGTGGTCCCATAAACCTGACCCATGCTGGGATTTTGGGATTCTGTTCCAACCCTCCTGCCACGATGAGATGCTTTGCAAGTCGAAAGGTGCTGAGTAACTTCTCCTGGAAGCAGCTCTCTGCAGCACAACCCCTTTGATCTCCTGCCTCCATCTGCTCTTTTATTGCTCCAGAGCTGCAGTGGTGAAGTTTTTAACTCAAGAGGTGACATTTGGGTCCTTTCAGGTCCCTCGGTGTTGGAGCGAGCCCAGCACCCTGGCTGGGTGCCACAACCAAGCTGTGCCTCACCTTAACCTGCACGGGAGCACTCCAGGGAGGGGACTGAGAGCAGAAAATGGATTTAAATTCCTGTTTACTGTAGGCTTTTAATAAAGGAGGGGACGTGTGTAACGTCACATCTCTGCCCACGCACTGGGGGATTTGCCCTGCGACACTGGGACGCTTTTCCAGCCTTTTCTTGGAGTGGAGAAGCAGAACTGTGCTCTTGCCACACCACAATTAAATAAATTCACTGCTCCCCATAAAGCCCAAACCCTATAAAATACAGCTGTTCTCTCCTGCTGGGTTTAAAAAGAAATGGTTCCACAGAAATGGCTCCAGGTGTGCGTTTGTGCCAGAAAGGCTCCTGAATGCCTGCTGCAAGGGCTGGGGAAATATTTTGGCAGATGTTGCTCCTGGGCCAGGGGATGCTGCTGCAGGGAGTGAGAGTCTCTGAGTGGGGGGATGCAGTGGCTGGGCTGAGAGCTGGGGCTGTGAGGGACAGCCTGGGTCCAAAATCCTCACAGCGTGGTTTGGAGGGCACAGTTTGGTCCA
>VWZT01005145.1:0-121218 GCA_013397055.1 Pachycephala philippinensis | reverse complement strand
TCTCAGCTAAGAACATACCTAGAGAAAAACAAGTTAAATCAGTAAAGAATATTATTACATTTTAAAACCACTGCTAAAGATACATTCTACAAGCATTATCGAACTTTAGGAAGTGTAGGATATTTAAACAGATTTTTAGCAATTAGCCATTCAGTTGTTTTTACAAAATCTTTGTGTTTGGTATACTTTTCTAGGACAAACTGATAACTAGTGTATGTACATTAGCAAATGCTGAGATCAGAGGAATACTCTTTTGTTTAATTGTAACAAAAATAATCTCGGTTAATCTGAAGAAAGATCATATACACAGTAGTATTAAAATGCCATGTAACCAAGTTAGGGTATTCAAAGAAAATATGTATATTTGAAGAGAACTGCAACTTCTTAATCATACATAAAATAACATGAACACAGGTTTATTATTAATGACACAGAAATTCTGAACATAAACAAACTAGTAAAAAGGTTTTTATAACTCACAGAAGAGTAGAAGAATTAAGCACTGTACTATGTGCCTCAAAGCAGAAAAATAGCTTTTTCAATCCAAAACCAGCAAAACTGATTTGCATATTAAGGAGTACTTAAAATAACACAGTTTTTACTCGTTCTTTCAAGTTTGCCGCTCTAGATAAAGCAAAGATTAGTGGAGTCGTTATTTGTTACCACATCTGCTTCAGCTCTGCTTCAGCAGTGCTCACTCCAGCTCAGGCACAAAGCCTCTCAGGATCAAACAAAACTGAAGTCTTGGGTGCATGCATGCTACCCTCATAATAGTCCCACAGAGATTTTGCTCTTGGATTTTGGATGGTTGGACTCTTTCACCTGCAACTGTCACTGTGAGTTTAGATCAAAATTGCCTTTCATGTATGCATAGGAATCTCTGCTGAATTCAGAATAAAGATCTAATTTCAACCAATAAAAAAGGAGGAGTGTGTGAAACCTCTTGCTAAAAAAGTTCTTACCATACTTTTCAGTTATCTTATGGGTAAGAGTTTCTAGTGACGAAGTTAACCAAAATATAAATAGATTTTACATGCCAAAAATATTTCAGTTTTCACAGAATTAGACATTTCATAAAAATGAGTTACTCTTACCTACTATGGAGAGAATGACAACCACAAAATCAAAAATGTTCCAGCCTATAGTGAAGTAGTAATGGCGAAGTGAAATTAATTTCAGGACAAATTCTCCAGTGAAAAGTACAATAAACACCAGGTTAATCCAATATAAAATGTTTTCCATGTCTTCACTCTGATCATCTGTTTCTACCATCATTGTGACCATGTTAAGGCAGATGAGTATCATGATACTGATATCAAATGCTTGTTTTGTTACAAAATCAAAGACCATGCCTTGGAATTTGTTCTGTTGTGGCAGAAGAAAGAGAAAAAAATGGTATTTCAGATTAATAAGGCTTTTCTTATATCATATATTTTTTTAGCTTACAACTTATTTCAGCCTAAAGAATAACTGAAAAAACCCAATTTTTAAAGAGGTGTAAAAATAACAGAAAATATTTTTATTCTTACTGCTGGTCGAGGTATAGGCTTTTGTGGTTTCTTCGAACCCAATTTTTTCATTGCATTGTAGTATTTCTTCTGTTCTTCTGTCATAAAAATGTCTTGACCTCCAAAGTAAACCAAAGAGACAAAAACTGGTTACAATCATGTATCTTTATTGATTACTTATAAATAATACTGATAATCACTCTTATTCACATTCTCATCTGTGGGAAAATTTAGGACAGACATAAAAATCCTCTTTTATAATTTTTATATTAAGTATTAAGCGACACAAAGTGTTAAGTTTGGCAGCTGGAACACTGATACCTTTTGAGGCAGTGTTGACAGAACACAAAGACTAAAGAGCGTACGAATGAAGATAATACAATGTTTATTATCAAAGTTCAGAAATCTACACTGCTGAGCTCTGTGACATGAAGGTAGTATAGCAATGAATTTTTAAAGCTACATTTTGCTATTTCAATGGCTAACCTTTTTATGAGTCAATTATAGGCTGTAGTCTCAAATGCAGAGCTTTACAAAGATGACATTGAGTATTTCACTAGCCATGCAGAGTCATGTATCGTCATTTGTGCATCAAACCCTCATCAAGCCAACCTGTAAGCTTTAATAATTTCAGGTATTTACTATGCAGAGCTCTTAACTAATTTATCATTAAAAAAATTTTATTAATAAAGTTGTCATCAGTAGACCAAAAATAAGCTTCTTTTTAACTTATTTTTCAGAATAACAATGAAATACTTATCTTCTTTTTCTGCTGGTTGAAGTTGTCTATGATGACACCAATAAAAAGGTTCAAGGTAAAAAACGATCCAAAGATGATAAAGATGACAAAGTAAAGATACATGTACAGGTTATCTTCATACTTAGGCTGATCCAAAACCTGCAAAAAAGGCATAGAAACTATGCATTAGTTGAACAGTGAACACAAAATATCTGCTGGGTAGAATTTAGGGCTCTATTACTGTGACCTTTGCTTCTTATGGTCAAGTTCTGACATATCCATTCCACTGATCTTCAATCAACAAGAAGTTACATTCTTGAAAAAGGACTTTGCTATCAAACTTGACATTTCATTTTTAAAAATGTAACTGGCCTGTATGAATGTAGAATAAATACTGAGAACACAACTGGTTTAAACTAGCAAAGTTGCACCTGTCTGAGTGCACAGACAACCAGAAACACCAAGTTTTACATCTGCAGAATTTTCTGTAAATCTTGTGGGAGCCCCATTTGTGAGCTTGTGGAGATTTCACTGCAATGGACAACTGCACAGGATTATGGAAGAGAGGGCATCCAAGCCATGTTTAGACTAAGCGTATTTTCTTGGTACAGCTGTGCACTTCCACTATACTACAACAGGCCTCCTGCTGTGAGTGCAGCTTACCAAAAAAGGATGGAGCTTTACCAGTATATTTTATTCAGCTGTCTACTTAGAACTAGAGGAAAACTTGCACCAAGGGAACAAGGGGCAGGCCAAAGGGTAAGAAAATGCACAGTTCTAATTAAAAATAAGCACAGCACCCTAAAGAAAGGAGTCAGCCGGCTTGCAGAGCACAATGGAAGTCTTAACTACAAATAAGATCAGTATTACAAAAAAAACAAACCCTGTGTATCGGTGTCTGTTTCCAAATATAAATAATGGCTCAATGCATAATGAGAGGAAGAAAAGGCAATAGGTAAGTCTGTCGCAGGACTGAGGAATTTTGATTCAACTGTACCATAGAGACCATGGAATCCTTTAGGTCTGCTCCTCTGCTTTCCACATTTCTTGTATTTTTCCCATGGTTTCCATTTTCTTTAACTACAAAATTATAATAACTCTTTGTTCTTTCATTTTTACTGTTATTTCTGAAAGATGTGAAAATTACATTCTGAAATCTTGGAGCTCACACAATCAAAACAAACGGAGTCAAGGGACTATACTTACATTACGAGAATCCACAGCTGCGTACATGATATCCATCCATCCTTTAAATGTAGCCTATAAAAAGAACACAGGTGTTTAGGTCACACTTTTCCTGGAAAATGACTTGTCAGAAGCATTTTTTAGGAGCTGAAGACCAAGTGTCTTTAGTCCTCATCATAAAAACCAGCAGAGTGCAATGCTAATAGCTGACTCTTGGCTTCTATTGTATGTTTTATTCATGTACAAGAATTGCAAGCCAATTCTAATATCTGACTATAGAGGACACAGCATCCATTAAGAACTTGTGCCTATTGTGAATAATATCTGATGTAAAAGGTTTTTTTTTTTTGCGCATGAGCACTCTAGGTTTACTTGATACAGATTCAATGCAGCTACAGTGTATTAGGTTTGAATTACGTATTTTTTCTCGTAGTCAGTATAGCCTCTAGGCTTTTTGTTATTTCTGTAGAGTCATGGATTTATCCCACACTTCATAATTCAAACCAGGAAGTGAGAGACAAAATTTCTAAATTGAAAAAAAACTTTTTACTGTTACAAGTAAACAATAGAGATAGAGAAAGAGAAATAGAAATTGAGGACTGGTGACTTACCACTTGGAGCAGAGAAAGGTAACCAAGGCCTACGTTGTCAAAGTTAACCTTCACATTCTTCCACCGGGCAGTTTCATTGTTTTGTATGAGCTCCTCACATTGGCTAAAGTTGTTGATTTGGCTGATATCAAATCTCTCATCAGTTGTAGTGTTAACACAGTAGTAAAACTTTCCAGCAAACAGATTTACTCCCATGATACTAAAGATCAGCCAGAATATAAGGCAAACAAGAAGCACATTCATAATAGATGGAATTGCTCCTAACAGGGCATTCACCACCACCTGGAGTACAAATGAAACCAAAGAGACTCTGTCAGAACACAGGCACCAGTATCCTAAAATGCTTCATCAGCCTCTCTCAAATGTAACATGCCATTATAATTCTAATATCTGTGTTACACTTCTTTAATTGTTGAGAGTAATGAGTCAGAAAAGCAGTATAGAGAAAAGATAAAATGTCAACATAATTCGAAGGAAAAAGTACAAATAGTAGCAAATGGTAGCTTTAAAGAATGGGAAAAATAAGAACAAACCAGTTAAACAAACTGAAAAAAAAAAAAAGGAAAAAGAAGTATTTCTCAGTGCTTTTTAGAATATTTACTTAATGTATGTCTGCAAAACCATAATAATTATAATCACTGATTGAATCAAACCAAATGTTTTATATTACATGTTTACTGGATAAACAAATCTAAGTAAGTTCAAATCTATTGCTGAGCAAACTTCTAATTGGAAGTAACTTTGAGTCTTTTTAAAAATAAAACCCAGCGATGTTCATTTGGATGTTTACATATAGAATCAGAAAAGTATAAATGTTCAAACCAGGAAAGCTACTGAGTATCTGAACACACCAGAGCTGTTAGTGTTCAGGCAAGTGGCAGATAAAACTTGAAAAAGAGACTTGATTTAATTCTCAACTGAATTTTGGGGAAAATCAGGCTTTGGGAAAGAAAAATGTGAAAATGAATTCATGTGTGATGATGAGCAATGACTAAAAACATGACAGAATGAAAATAAAACACTAAGGAAAATAAAATTTGGGAGAAAGTAGGTCCATTATGAATGAGAATTACTAATTTAGTGATGGAATCAATGATGCTAAATTAGGTAATTCCTATTTTAAATCTCTCTGTAAATAACTCTAAGAATATAAAATTTGTTAAGTATAGAGCACTGCCACCAACTTTGCTAAAACAACTGAATCAGATCCTTAAAATTTAGTGAAGTTTGCTTTATTTATTTTTTTTTTTTTAAATGCAGAACACTTGCTATTACTTTGATGGGCTTGTTTATAATTCATTTAGTTTATATGATGTAGGTACTAGGGCAGATCCTCGCATAATAAAATACTTGTTTCTATTTGAAATACAAATATGTAATGAAGGTCTACGAAGTATTTTGGCATTGCAGTTATATCTGCAACTTATAGCATTCATAGAATCAATGAATTTTAAAATTAGTCATCCAGGTAGATCAGCTTTCATTTCTTGCCCTTTTACGGAACAGAAAATAAACCCTTTGAATGTTAGCTAGGTGATGAACCACCATCATGTGTACTATAAAGTAGAATTGGGCTGAAGGAAAGGAGAAATTCCTGTTTTACTTTCAGGGCCCCATTCCTGCCAAAACACTACCTCTTTTGGCTAATACATTCTTTGGTCAACATTCAAGAGACTATAGGACTCCAGTGAAATTGTTGTTCTATTAAATTTAGGATCTGGATCAAATGAGGTTCCTTTCAATGTAAACTACTCCATGACTCTATAAAAGTACAGAATGGTGCATAAAGTCCAAATCTTCCAAGCTTTTTTGTTTGTTTGTACATTTTTTCCACATATTTTAAATCAAATGTTTTAATAAGTGGTTATTTCTGCGGGGAAATTTAAAACAAATCAGAATAGTTTCTTAATCATACTAAAAATCTCCTTAGCGATACATGTTATAAATTAATAAGCAAAAGTAATATAGAATTTTATAAGTCAGCAGCTGGGTAGAGAGGATTCCCTGACTGATGGATAAATCTCTTCTATTTCAACAAGAAATGTTATGTTGACAAGCTTGTACATAGCATTGTGAACCACATGAGTGTGGAAGGCCATAAGGCATTGTTTGACCTAAGCAAATGAACAGTCTAATAACAATGCTCAATTAGTTTAAATTGGAAAATCATGAACTCACTTATTTTTATGGCAAGTTTGACTGGAATAATAAATGAAAAGATCATTTTTTCCCAATTTGGGAATATTTTCCAGATATATTAGGGTTTTTTTAATTGACAGTTATCCCAATTCTTCTACTTAAAAAATATAAGTAGATTTCTTAAATGTAATAATATCATCATCAGGAATGATTCTTGAGATACAAAGGGATAGTTAATGAAGTGAAAATATTTGTCCTCGAGCTTTCAGTCTCAGTACACCCAAGAATTCTGTTCCTCTTTCTGCTGCAGCTGCAGGTCCAGTCATGTTCTTTCTTTAATTGCTGGATTTCTACAGCTGACCTACTTTCTGTGGTATTAGCCTGAGTCCTGAAGCTATAGAGAACCAGCTTGTGATATGAGTCATCTGAAGAAACTCAAAACATATGGTTGAGCATCCCTGAAAACACTGATCCAGACACCTTCATCTTCCACTGGTTTTAACGGTGTGACAAAAGGGGGCTAGGCCTCACAGCAAATGGAAGTAGGGGAAGCATAAGAAAGACATCAAACCCCTTGTTTTCTGGTTGAAAGAAAATGGTATTATGTGCCTAGCACCATATAGCAGTGAGTGATACTGCTTGGGACAGAGCAGGGACACAGTAATTATATTCCCACAGGCGATTTTAATGAAGTACGAAGTGCAAATTAAGTATATCTTTCCTAGCAATAACATTGGTAGGAAAATGCAGGGAAAAGCAACCATGTTTTTCATAGGGGCAATTTTTTTCTATTAATTACTAGTTTGGGCGGGCACAAGTTCTAATCCTAGAGATTAGTAAAGTGAGTTAAAAATTTTATATGTATTGAAAGGAATTTCCTGCTTGTACACAGGAAGTATAATGCTCAATGGAAGCAAATTTAAGTGTCTATGCAAATATATGCATGGTACTGTATTGTCATATTTTCAGTTCATACATTATAAATACCAATGGAATGATTATGTTATGAACAGGCCTCTTGAATTTCCATGTATCAGACCTTAAAATGTTCTCATACTAATCTCTTCATCAACTTGAGCTACTGTATCTTTAAAGACACTAAACTTGGAATTAATTACTTTAAATAAGGCAAAATTCATTACATCCATAGGAAAATTTCAATGGTTAATTGCCTAACTAATGAAATTATAGGTCACATTTCTAGTCTTAAGTAATCTAACTTCATCCACTACTTTTTATTGTATTTTTTGCTAAACTCATAAATCTCCTCCTCATCTGGGTATTGTACAAAGAGATATAGTTGGCAGAGCAGGATCAAATCCATAGGTAAAGTTTACACCAAGATGGAAGTCATGGGATTGACAATTACCCATAAACCTTCATGGCAAGGTTATTGGTTTTTCCCTTGCAACAATAAATTGCCACTTAAGCACTTTACTGCACATATAAAATTTGAAATATTTTTATTTTGGGGTTTTTTTTTTTCTAATCTTTGTCACAAAACCCCCCCCCCCCAACAATTAATGTGGTTTTAGTGAGATAATACTGATGCTTTGGACAGGCCTTACCTCTGATATAAACATTCCAATTTTCAAATTTGCTTTAGTAAAGGCCCAGAAATTTGTTGGCGACAAGGAAATGCTATTTCCTGTTTGCATTTATAACATTTTATCAAAGCCCATTTCCTTTTTGGTTGAAGTCTTTTCTCTTACTTTCCACACACACAGAGCATGGCATTTTCTTCAGAAGCTCACCAATTTGTAGTTGATTTACAAATTAGCTAATCAGCTTATCACCTGGGGTGCCAAAGAATAGTGATCGCAGGAGGGAGCTTACACAAGGATCCCTTTTAATTATGGCAGTAGGGTTCCAGTTCAGGTGCATCTGCTGATGCCCACTATGGCAGTATGTCCGAGAGAGAAAAATGGACTCTGAAGGTGTAAGCCAGACATCTTCCTGGGGCTAGAAGTATCTACCATATCCGGTTGTTCACTACTACCCCTAAGAGAAATATTTCTAGAGCTTTTGAGTCATAGCAGAGTACATCAGGTCTTTGTCCTTCTCAGTGCACTGAAGTGATCTAAACTAATCACTTTGACTTTGCACTGAGACAGACTGAACATGCCGTGTTGGGCAGCTGAGGGCCTCAGCTGTGGTAACTGATACAGTGGTAAGGAGCAGCTGGGGAGAGTAACTTCTCAAACATATCAGCAAAAATCTGTTTTCAGGCTGCTTAGTGCTCTATAGATTATAATCAACATTTTACAATCAATCTGGAAAACAGTAAGCAACCAGAAATCATAAAACCAGCTCGATCTTTGATATGCTAGAAAAGTTTTCTTAAATAGAATGCAGTAGTTCTAATATGAAAGAGAGAAGGTATTTTAATAGTGCCAATTTACTTATTAACATACAAATTCATTACAAAACTTTTAGTTCTAAAAGACATTCCCAATTTATATATACAGAATACTATGTTAAAAGATATAGACTATGTATGATAGTCTAAACTGGTACAAAATACACATGTGGATGCATACATGGGTGTATGTGCACACACTTTTAAGAGGAAGTATTGGAGTATTTTTAACCTATTCTGACTATAGCAGGATGTAATTGTATAGGATAAATTCAGTAATATTGCATAGATCCATGCAGTTGATAAATCCTTGGGCCCTCCATGAAAATATGAAAAATGGTGAAAGGCCAAGGAGCCTCATTAAGTGTAACAGTATGTGCAATAACACATGAATTCATATAAGCAGATGAAGCCTTTTGCTTATATGTTAGTGATAAATGTGAAATATATAGGATGGTAGTGTAGCATTTCTGCATGGATTGGTCGTTGATTATTCTGCATGCATTGTTTCCGTGGATGCATGCATTATTTCAGATTCTTTCACGTTGTCTTACCCTCATCCCTTCAAATCGCGACAAGGCTCTTAGAGGTCTCAAAGCTCTTAGTGTCCTAAGGGATTTAATCGCACCAAGTTCTGAGTAGCCCAAGGCATTAGCTGTTAAGCTAACCAAAGAGACCTACACAAAAACAGAAAGGCAATATTGCTCATTCATCTTTATATCCTTCTGATACCTATGGTGGGAATGATGTGTGCCCTGAACTTCTCAAGAAGATTCAAGGCTGGACCTCTTTCTCCAGGAAACTGTCTATAATGCAGAAAGACCTTTATGTCAGACAAAGTAGAATAAAAGTATATTCTAAGTACCTGTTGATGAAATCATGTTGGTAGAATGGTATAAAAGTGCCTTCTAAATTCACATAAACCAGTCAACATTTGGTGGGATTTAAAGAAAAATGAAGTCACATGCAACAACAAAACACCCAAAAGCTGGGTGAATTGGAATGGACAATTTAGGTCAGGACTTCCCATGATATCTTCAGAACTTGATGAGAATGTAAACGCTCTCAAAAACCACGTCCAGACCTTGCTTTTGGTCAAATGCAACTTTCTAGTGTCCAGAAAATCTTATTCAACAGCCATAGATACCAGTGCTGTTCAGATTTAACCAGACTAATCAAGACTGAGAACCAACTGTTTGTTAGACAATGGTAGAAGCTTCATTGTTAGGCATATCCACACTTCATTACATTCCCTGTGACTCCTTTAACCACTTCATCAATTCTGGCTTGCATAACGCTGGTCTGGTCTGCAGGCAGATGAGTAAATAAACTAGAATAGCTGTAAAATAAATAATACAATTATCTTTCATCAATAATCCTTGGAAATGTATTTCTAATAGCCATTGGGAAGGAGTGGCCCTAATAAATTAAAAGTAAAACAAATCACCTTCTATTTCTGTCCATTTAATGCCCTTCCCTTCCATCCTTCCTATTCTCTCAATTCCTTCATCTCCAAATTGTTCTTTTTGCTTTTTTATCTCAATCCCCTGACTTAAATTAAAAAGAATGCTTCAGATACTAATTTTTTTTTTATTTTAAAACTTTCACCAGGGTAAGGTTGACATGGAAAACTAACAAAGCTATTTATAAGGGTCACAGAAGTAACTAAAACAGAGATTATCAAATAAGAATTAAATATTTGTTGGTAAATGCAAGCTCTACTGGTCATGGCAATTTACACATCTGATGATTGAGCCTATGCATGTTTTACAAAGGTACAGACTCAATCATAAAATACTAGATGTGCATACAGTCATGTCTTACCATAGGATTTGCAATGCTGGTCTGGATTTACCAGTTATAGTGTTTTCCAAGCTCTGTGTAGTAAAAACCTCATGATCTATCACTGTAGTTTTAGGGAGATATTTAGCATTTTCTACAGAATTCTACTGTTTTTCATAATGCATAAATAGGTGGTTTAAGACATATTCTTAACTTGCATTCCGTAGGAATTACATCTGTGGAACATGGACAGGGGTAACTCAGGCTATTGGGGATGGAAGGGAAATGAATATCTTCTATATGGTCAAAGATCTGTAGTCTTCCATTTATGCTACCCAGTACTGTACATACATTGTTGAGCATGTAGACCTGAAATTACAATGCACTTCTCACTAAGTCTCCTTCAGACAATGTGTATCTGCTCCTTGGTAGTGCAGCCTTTGGAAAATCATGTGGGAACCCATTCTAAGGGGTTCTCTGAAGTGTCTCTTTGAGGTCACCCCCACGATACAGTGAAAAGTGCAAGGGTACGGAATAGTACAATGGAACTGACAATTCCTAGCAATAGTTTCCTTTCATATTGCACAGAGTAAGTGACAGGACACTTACAGTAATTGATTAGAATATTGGAAACTGTTTAAAAAATTGCTTCCATACATAAAAACTGAAGAGGATGAACAGCATCCCTTCTATACCACCAAAAAAAAAAAAAGATAGCAAAAAGCATTACAACTTCATAAAACTAGAGAATTTCAACAAAACACCTCTAGAGAAGTAAGTATATCCAAATATTTTTTCCTTTCTGAACAGAATTATAAACCATACCACCACAACAGTTAAAACAGAGTTTTCCTTGAATAGAATAGAAATCTTATCCTGAAAACATATAATTCTGATTTTTAGAGCCTGTCATACAGGACATGAAAAAGAATACATACATCGACAATCAGGAAGTCCAGCCAGCACCACGCATTAGTGAAATAGGTTTGAAAGCCATAAGCCACCCATTTTAAAAGCATTTCCAGAATGAAGATATAGGTGAAAACTTTGTCAGCATATTCCAGCATGGTCTTGATAGTTTTACGTTGCTCTATGTAGATATCTTCAAATGCCTGTGAGAAAGATTTTTGATGATATAATTAAATGTCTTCACAATTTGCAGTGTGGTATAGAATGGTCAGGAAAAAATTTGAATTGAAAATATATACTCGATGATAAGGCATGTATCTTTCCCTCAAGTATAACTTTGGCTTCCACTTAACTCTTTTCATAAAGTTGGGTCCCAACAACATTCAGCTTTCAGCTGAGCTGAACAGAGATAAACAAAACTTACAGTAAGACCACTCTTCAAACTTCATTTTAATTCGTTTTCATGGATAGTGTTTCTGTGGCCAGGTTTTGGTAGTGGGGGGAGCTGGAGGGGTGGCTTCTGTGGGAAGCTTCTAGAAGCTTCCTCCATGTCCAGCAGAGCCAATGCCAGGACATTGGTCCTGGCTCCAGGACAGACCCACCACTGGCCAAGGCCAAGCCAATCAGGAATAATAGTAATGCCTCGGTGACAACAAATTTAAGAAGGAAGAAAAAAAAAGTTATTGCACAGGTAGAGTTGCAGGCAGAGAAGAGTGGAGTGAAAATATGTGAGAAGAACAGTTCTGCAGACATCAAGGTCAGTGGAGAAGGAGGGGGAGGAGGTGCTCCAGGCACTGGCGCTGAGATGGCCCTGCAGCCGGTGGTAAAGACCATGGGGAAGTAGCTGTGCCCCTGCAGCCCATGGAGATCCACGGGGATGCAGAGATCCACCTGCAGCCCATGGAGGAGCCCCACACTGGAGCGGGAGCATGCCCGAGAACAGGCTGTGAATTTGTGGAAAACCCATGCTGGAGCAGGCTCCTGGCAGAGACCTGCAGACCATGGAGAGAGGAGCCCATGCTGGAGCAGGTGTCCTGCTAGGACTTGTAGGATCAGTAGGATCCCCGTGGGGGGTCCACACTGGATCAGGCTGTTCTTGAAGGCCTGCACCCAATGGAAGAGTGACCCGCTTTGCAGCAGTTTGCAGAGAACTCCTCCCTGTGGGATGGACTCACACTGGAGAAGTTCATAGAGAACTGTCTCCCATGGAAGGGACCTCATGCTGGAGCAGGGGAAGGACTCCTCTCCCTGAGCAGTGGCAGAAACAACCCATGATGAACTGACCATAACTCCCATTCCTTGTCTCCCTGTGCTGCTGGGGGAGGATGTAGAGCTGGGAAGGAGGGAGGGATGGGGTGAAGGTGTTTTTAAGATTTATTTTACTTGTCATTATCCTACTCTGATTTTGTTAACAACAAATTCAGTTAATACCCGTAGGCTGTTTTGCCCATCACAGTATTTGGTGGGTGATCTCTCCCGGGCCTTGTCTCAACCCATGAACCCTTCATTGTATTTTCTCTCTCCTGTCCACCTGTGGAGTGGAGTTACAGACCACCTTTGGTGGGTACCTGGCATCCAGGCAGGGTCAACTCTCTACTTATAGCAAGGGCTTATTGACATAAGCATTTCCTTTGTGGGAGTTATAAATTTATATTAAAATTATATGAAGGATTTAAAAATGACTCTGTGATACAGTATTTTTGGGGAATAATTGAAACCAAGCTATGGATGCTAACCCACAAAGCAATCCTAAATAGAAAGAAGTGTCTTGTCAAAAGAAAATATATCCATTGACAGTGAATCACTGTGCATTGAGCCAAGTGTAGCAAGAACATTATATTTTGCCTCTGCTATGAGGAGCTAATTACTTCAATACCTACGCAATGCACCTGATTTAACACCAATCTGTAAAATACCTGATAGAATTGTGTTGGCACCTTACATCTGAGTTTGACAATTCAGGTTGCTGCTGATAAATTCCTAGCTCAGCTGTGTTTTTATTTAAATGTGTATTAAAAAAAAAAAAAAACAAAAAAACTATTATCATCAATATGAAGACATATGAACACCAGTCTGATAAAACTAATTTCTTAGTTCCATTAAGACTACATTTTGAACTTGCCAAACAATTTGTTTCACAGCCCACAAGCAAACTCTTACATGTCCTACAATATATGCCAAATATATGTAGCTATATGTTTATATTAGAACATTTATTAATTGGATATCAAATTCTAATTTTTTACCTGTAGCTATGTGATTAACTGTAATTTTAAATGCTTGCTGCTTAAAATCACAATAGTCACAATAGTTCCACACTTAATTTACCAGAGCACCGCTGCTGAGAAGAATCATGAAGACTATGAAGGTCTCAAACCAGTTGTGTTCAACAATCTTATAGCAGGTTTTCCTAAGATTCCACCAGATTTTCCCCTTTCCTTCTTCTACACTGACTTGACAGCATTTGAATCTCCGTACACACCCTAAATGTGATAATAAATGTTGAGATGTTAGGATAAAGTAAATATTTATCAGGAATCACAATGAATAGTAGTCATTTGACTTATTTCAGTGCTACTGCAATAGATTCTTATAACTTCTCTTTGAGCATTTTTGTTTCAGTATTCGAAATTAAAGCTTTGTGTCTTTCATAATACCCTCCAAAGAGAGAGAGAACACATGAGAACAGTAAATCTATGGCAGAAACTCTGAAGGAGTTACTAATGCAAACAGATACTACAACTATAATCACAAAACTTTTGATTTTAAATAAAAAGAGAATCCCACCCAAGTCAACACAATTAGGTCTATTTATCTTGCATATATTTTTTTTGCCTACCTTCTGTAAAACAAGCTTCTGGCTCCAGAACTTCTTCAGGTTCTGCTTCTGGCTGTTCACCTTCTGGAGGTAGTCCAATATCAACTGTGCTGCCTTCTGATGAACTGGATGCATTCAATTTCTGTGAATGAAATCCCATATAATTTTTTTTCCCCAGTTTTATTATTTTGAATAGAATTTAATGTTGGAAATGTATATCAAAATATTTTGAATGTACTTAGTGCTCTGACATTAAAAGAACTTCTTATCTACACTCTATAATGCCAAATTGCTCTACTACAGGTGAGGTCACAAGATTAGAAACTACATAATGTGCATTTTCCCTATTGAAAATATTTTGATATTTTCATACAAGGAATTGCTGAAATTACTAGACTACTATTCTGAGCCACACATAAGAATTTTGAAGTGAAATTGCAGTAAGCTAAGAATGGGTGCTTTCCACATTTTGTACTGTTTAATTATTCCAATCATGTGGCTGCATTTTAGATCACACTTCAGATAGCATGTGTTAATACAAATAAATTTCCAACATCATGACCAAACCAACAGCAAGCTGCACAGATGTATTTTCATGTCTCAAGTAAATATTATTCTAGCAAGTCTGTAAAAATCTAAATCTAAAATGTTTGAATACAATTTTTTCATTATTATTGACATGAAAACACATGTTATGAGTTGTATAGGATAATTTAATTATCTTTATTTCTGAAAGAGCAGCACATTACTTTAGGAGCAGTAGCTGATATTTTGCATACTCACTTGCCAATGCATTTTCTGGATTTATTGTGCATTTTGAAACTACTTATTACTTTGATACAGTACACATAGATGTCCAATTATTGCAAAAGGATATTTTGAAATACTGAAGTGAAAACAAATGCTTTTAAAGCAATAATGTAATAAAATAACACTGCACCAATAAATCATACCAGTAATATAATCCAAACCGTAAAAATTATTCTTTCACACCATCATATGATGTTGGCAACAGACAAATATGAGTACTATAATAAGTAAAAGTAGTTTGATTACAGCATTCTATGACTTGTCTAATGTTATCACTATATGGAGTATAACATCAGTAAAATGGCTGCATTGATAAGTAGCTAATCTTAAAAAGGGAATGATGTAAGCAGATTTAGGATAGAGTCTATACGGAATTAATATTAGACAGAGATGGTCTGTGGTAACATCAAAGATACATATTTTTGCTGACACTTAAATCTGAAGTTAGAGGCATTATTCCTTTAAAACATTTCTGAGTAGCTTCAAATTCTATGCAGTTTTTTGTAAAGGAAATGTAAACAGTATTAGTCTGTGGATACAGAAAGTAACTTGAGACTTCAATGGAATTTTGCATAGCAACAAATATTCAGTATGTTCTTCAAAAGATTCATTCCTTTCTCCCCCCAGTCTGACTCAACTGAATCACACTGACAATATAGTGTTGTGATTTTGACATCAGCTTAACTTTGATTTTTGTGTACCATGGTTCACTACAGAGCACATTTCACAGGAAGGTCAAACAAATGGAAACATGTATTGGAGGTGTATTATGCACCTAGTTTCAGTGATACCTGCACACCCATTTCATCTATGTTTTTTTGAAAATCCCAGCTTAGACATTTATGTCTCACATTTCTGCATGAGTTTTAACATCTGTTGAGGTCAGGTCCAATGTACAAAGAGATGGATGCACACTTTTCTGCAGATTATCATTGAAAAATTCCCATTGCAATATGTTTGAATTATAGTTAATGCATGGCAGTTTGGTCATTGTGGAATACTGCCTCTAAAATGGAGAAACTGAAAAGTATGGGATAAATACAGTAGTCCTCAAGTAAGGACCACAGCATTCAGTGGAAGTCAATCATCAGTTTGAGAAAAGGCCAGAAATACCATAAATGCAAGGTACATTCCAAAAAAAATTATATATGATGTTAATAATTACCATTTATCAATACAATGCAGTAAATAATTTTTAAAATGAGAAGTGACTGTTTTTATTACATAGTGTTTTCTTAAAATGTTGCTTGCATCATTCCAATCTGGAGAGCATTTCTAGCAGAATGCTGTAGTAGTAGCAGAGCAAACAGAAATTATGAACTGGCTGAATCGTAAGTTTGAAAGACCTACTGTCCATTCTCTAACAGGAAAATGAAGAGTTCAGTGACTCAGATATTATGCAGTTAGTTTAACAAGCACAAGGGGTAATGAATTCCTATTACTGAAATTGCTTAAGATTAACAGTTATCTCAACACGGAAGATTAGAGATAGCCGCTATAAAAAGAGATCAAAAATATCAGATAGAAAGGTAGAAAATTATCAATAAAACTGTCAATTATCAGGAACATCAGAAAGACAACTTTATTTATGTGGGGCACTATGTATGGTGAGATGTATCTTTCAAGTCTCTTCTCACTAAACTCTGGTATGCTTCATTTACAGAGCTGTAACAATAATCACAGGAGTTAAACTGAACAGAAAAATCCTAAATTGAATCAACAGCAGCTGATACTTGAAATGCAACGATTAAATGCCTTATCCCACTGAGAATTCAGTTACTCTTCTGTTGATGTAACAGAGTATTTCCTTAGCATTATGCTGCATTATACCTGAATTTAGCCCCAATGTGATCAGTAGGTAAAGAAAAATATTATAAAAATTATTTAATAAATTCAGTCTGTAATAATTAAGCATCATTTGAGAAAGAACAAAAACCAGAAATTTTCAACAGTATAATTTCTTTTTTCATTTTTCTTTGTTATTTTTAACATTGAATTTATTGTATGTCATTATGTATAAAATTTATAAAATTTAGTATGCATTAGAAACAGCTAGGAAGGTTTTATGATAGAACATCTCAAGATTTTATCAACCCAATTAAGTTCAGTATGCTAGGAAAACTTTCCAGTAACAT
This sequence comes from Pachycephala philippinensis, assembly GCA_013397055.1. Taxonomy (NCBI): domain Eukaryota; kingdom Metazoa; phylum Chordata; class Aves; order Passeriformes; genus Pachycephala; species Pachycephala philippinensis. The sequence goes on along the minus strand of VWZT01005145.1, from coordinate 104,223 downwards.
TCACATTTCCACAGCAAACTTAGGCACTGGTATTAAGCAACTGACCCAGGGACCTTGTACTGATTTCTACGTGTGCAACACAACATCACCTGGGAATTGGCCATGTTATTGCTGTTATATTTTGTCCATGCCTTAATACACAGGAAGACTTTTTCTAGCACTTACTGTGACTTGCCAGTGTTCACACATATGGAATCCAACTGGATAGCTAGACTACCCCTAACTGCAGACCCTGATGTGTTAGGTATGCAGCATATATCCCACTTCTTTACCTAAACATCTCTGAAAGTTACCTTTGTACCTGGTAAACTGCTCTCTGCTTACCAACGTTATGAAAACTGGATTTAGGCAATGGCTATTTACTCAGCATGCATATAGCTTTTTAAAAAATGAACCTATAGAAACAAGGTAATCATCAAACCCAAGCATTAGCTTTGATCTAAAAGTAAGCACCTTTCAAGTTTTTTGTTATACCATGATTCTGGATTTCAAAAGTATTCAGTCATGCAGATTATAAGAGATTTATCCAGATCAAGCACTAGACACTCTTTGAGAGTTATGAAGATAGAAATTTTCTGAATAGTATGCTAAGAAAATCATTCTCAGAGAAATCTGTTTTTCAAAACCTTAGAATGTACATACTCCACCTCCTTTTCGAAGAAAACAGTAAGGGGACAAAAGCAGTTACATGTTTCTAAAGCAGCAGTATACTGATTATCATAGAGATTTAAATATCTTTTACATCACATGTACCAACAGCCTTGCCAGTCATGCTTTAGTCAGCAATACAGTACAGTATGAGATACAGATTTTAGTTTAGCTTTCAAGATAGGAAAGCAGCTTGCCTATCAGAGAAGCATTGCAAAAAGCAGCAGCCAAGATTAGGTCAGGAAGTTTTTGACATAATTACTTTCTGAACCTCGACAACATCTCATAGATTCATACAATTCTGCTTCACTTACAGCCAGACCACTTTTAACTTCTAACATTTCTTTCTTTCTTTGTTCCAAAGACGATTATCTGAAAGTAGCTGGACAGCTCTTAGCTTAACATTTTTAACAAAGCCTGAAATTTAATGATTGGCCAGGAAGCCACTTATAGCTGTTGAAATCATAATTTAAGGGACTGAAGGAGCAAAGAGCAGGACAGACATAAGCAGGAAGATGGTGCCAAGAGAAACCACCGTTTTGATTTTGCTTTCAATTTCCTTTCCTCCCAAATACCTGTGAAAATGCTAAATAATGGAAATTATATCGGTTTTATTTTCTCAGTAGTTTGTATGTCAGTGTGAAAATGAAATGTTCAGTGATATAAATGGCAATATTATATCCAAACTATCCAGTCTTCGTCAGTACAGCTATATCACCTATAAAATCTTCAAAGTGGTAGATATCATTGTGATTCCACTGGTGTAATTAAGTAGAATCTGGATGTCACTCTTCCTAATGCCTATACAGTTAGGCAGAATAACTCTATCAGTACAAAAAACCAGAACACTGTAAATCAAAGCAAAATCATTTTGTGATGATTATTGGTTGCAAATACTGCAAAACTCAGTATCTCTAAATTATAGTCCACTCTGTACTTTATTGATATTCATAATTCCTTTGATCTACTTATTCATGAGAATTTAATAAATGAAAACATTTGCAAAAAAGTTGTATGAAAGCAAAAGCATTTTAAGTAGCAGTGGAGATATGCTCCAGTGGGAAAAAGCTCTCCCACCAGAAGCTACTTTAAAAGGCTCCTTAATTCATACAAGCAATTGTGAAAGGATATTTCTGCAACAGAGTAAGGGACTGCTGTTTGCAAATATTAATTAAGCAAACTTCAGTTAACTCTAACATTAACAATTTAATATCATCCACAGTGAATCACAATATGCCAATACAATGTGACCAATTCACAATAAAAAAGCTAAATTCTTCAGAGTATCAAAGGATTTTAAATAATGAATATTTTAAAATCAAAATATAGCTTATCAGATAAATTATTCTTACCAAATATAAGAGGAAAAGCTCTGGAGCAAGTATATTTGAACTCCACTGATTTACCAAACTGAAAGCAGCAACTCTGGTGTTGTAAATATTATGGCAATGTTTAATAGGTGAGATGTAAATCACACTGAAGCTGGGGAACTTCCAGACCTTTTGATCCAAACTCAGTAGCTCATTTTCTAGAATGCTGAACTGTATTTATTACTGATGACATAAGAATAAGTTTCTCAAGGCAGACGATTTTAGATGTTTGGGGAGGTGATCATTTTTTGAGCATAAATTAAAGAGTTACAGTAAGATTGAACTGGGCCACATCTTGCTATCAGTTTTCTCTTTGCACCTCTACACCTAGGTGTGAGCGTAAGTAAGAGCAGAACTGATCTCTGAATGTTTGACCAGCCAAATAAGAGTTTTGTATGAATTCTTTTAACCAAATTATGGTCACATGCTTTGACTGCAGAAATTAAATTAATTTCATGCTTAATGGTGCTTCAAGTACTGCATATTAATCTCCAGAATAACTAAATTCTTATACAAGTACTAAAGAAAAACACTTCTAAGAAAAAAGAATGTGAAAAATAAAATCATGACTGTGATGAGATTGCAGGTTACCTCCATTATAAGTTAAAATACAATAGTATGAAAGTTTTCTAAAACAGCTAGCAGCTTTTCATTATCAACGCAATTTACAGATGGACTTATATATACTTATATATAAGCTTCTGATGAGAAACATGGCACACGTGTTACATGTTCTGTCTTCCCTCAAAACAAAAGAAAACCCCTCAAAAACAGAATCCTGAAAACTGTATCATCAAGACTGGGAAAGGTACATAGCATGCACTGCAAAATACTACTAAAATATCATGGAAAGTATCGGAACCACAGAATCCTGGGGCTGCCGCTCTTGCCTGCCCATGCTGTGATGCGAGTCCCGTGGTTCAGCAGGGAGCAGCTGTGCATGTTGGTACTTATTGCAATGGATGGGACAGGATCATAGCTGAAGAGCATGCAGGCCAGTCAATATCCGCTAAAAGGTGATTAAATAGGATATACAGAGAGATGTATAACTTGCTTAGGTAACCTGTGTAAAACTGGTGACACGATGCTCTGCCTCGCTAAAAGGCACCAGAGCTGCCCGCTTGACTGATCCAGCTTGGTTCTACTCCTGTGAGAAGTAAGAACGGTAGGAAATGAAGTTCAGGACACAGCACCTCTGCTTTTTTGCGCTGAATATTGCTTAAAGTAAAATATACATTATTAATGTGTCTGCAACAGCATTAGGAGATCCCATTTTTTTCAAAGCATTGAAAAGTATTTTGCCATTGGTATATCTTGGTGTTATTATTGGCCTATAAGTTACACTTAGCATAAATTAATTATTACCCGCTATTATGATTATTTTAACTAATAATTATACAGTCATACATGTACTACAAAATTTTCCATATGAACCATCCCCATAGTACTTAAGAACCTAAAATGAAAAAAATATCTTTATAATTTCTACACTAAATAGCAGTAATCCAGCTCAGATCCACAGACCTTTATTTATAGGACAATGGACTCAGCACAAGGGTCCCACAATTATTAATGGCCTACTTCCATGATAAAGCTTTATTTAGTATTTGTTCTCTAATTCCCTTATTATACTGTATTCACCCACTGACATTTTTATGGGAACAATGTTCTTATAATTAAATCTATTTTAGGTTTCAATAATTTTCTAGAAAATTCCTTGTTAATTCACACCTACTAAGCATGTACAACATTATACGTATTGTTTCTACAAAGGCATAATCTAGTTAACATTTCTGTCAAACTACTAGAAGATACATGTGTTATAATAAAGAATTCACCCAACATTACTATGCTTAATTAAAACTTGCTAATAAATAAAAATAATTTTGTTGAAATTCAACTTACTGCCCTATACAACAGTGAATACATGTACTTGGTTGTAGACACTGAAGCAAGCAGAAGCACACAGACACACACTCATTAGCATCTGGCTATCTTGTGCAGTGTCCTCACAGCACCTGGATTCCTCAGCTGCCTTTCATCTGCAAATCTGCTAATAGAGTACAGTTTGATGGCAGTTTCTAACTTCAGTTTTTTAATTTGTGGTGTAAGCAATGAAGTGACTGGCAGATCAACTTGGCAACAGCAGTGTCATATAAATAGGAAAACATGAGAGGCCAGAAATCCAAGGCACGTGGATTTGGTGTGGCAAAAAAGAGGAAGCCTTGTAAAAGAGCCATTTGTAGTCAATTTTTTAATTTAAAAAATGTGTTCTTTTCCTACGGATAATTTTCATTACAAGAGTATTGGTCATATAACTAATAAGCCAACACTCCTGTATATCAAAAAACATGGTGGTTAAGAGTATCTAGTGAAGAGTAGGAACTAGGATTAAGATTTTAATGCTTTTGTGTCACACTTTTGTGACTCAAATCCACTTGAAATTTAGGCACTTTAATAAGAAATATGATCACAATCTTTACTTACTGCTGTGTCTCTCTTGAAAATCCCTGAAACTGATAAACATTCCCTTCAATTTTTCACCTTCAGCTTCTGCATTAGTAGGAAATCTTGGCCTTGAATATGTTCAGCAGAGTTTCAGACTTGGCCAATCAAAACTGCTTGGCACTAGCTCATCCCCGACTTAATATGCATTTCTTTGTCTTATCACCTAATCAGTTTGCAGTTCCTGAAGCACAACAGCATTAAGTGCCTCCAAGAATGCAATGAAGACACTACTTTCTTTTAAATATGGTATATGGAGTAGAAAGCCTTTATTTTATGGTGGAAGCTTAATGACTGGAGTTCATGTCTCGGATGTGGGAGAATCTGCTTTAAATTTTTTCCTATAGGAAGTCAGTATTTTTGTCACCTTGTAGAGCAACCTAATTAGGGTCCTTCTGTGGCAAGCAAAGAAAGATTTGGCTAATGAAAACAGTCAGCAGTCACATCATCCAGTTATACAGTGAAGTAAGAGATGCACCTTTGTCCAACTCAGCCCTGCTAACCACCAGCACAGAGGTTTGTATAAAGTTCATCCTCCACCTCTCCTACTGACATAATGCTCTTGTGCAGTAAAAAACAGAACAACTGAAGGTTAAACTACAACTCATTTGTTCCACACCCAAGTACTGGTTTTGAAGAGTAAAATAAATATTAATACAATCAATCTGAAAACAGGAAATATTTTTATAAGAATAATAAAGACATTTGTGATAAGAAACAAGAAAGTACGACTAAAGGTATGATGCAGTTTGTACAAAAAAGGATCGCAGGCAAAAAATTACTAGAATCTTACCCATATTTATACCCTCAGATTCAAGTAAGAGAAAATCACTAATGGAAGCCTTTATGTTAGTTTATGTCTACCCCACAGCATGCAATACTGTCCGAAAATACCCATGCTAATGCCAAATGAACTAGCATTAGTACTAAGCATCGCACAGACTTACTCCACTTGAGTTGATGTGTCTCCACCACTTTCAGTTGTGCAGGAGAAAGCAGTGTGGTTAATAATACACCACAATAATAATGCCTTGGCATCCACTATCACTCTCACTGCTAGCTTGGATTTATCCACTTGGCACCACATTGTGCCAGAAAGAGGTACATTTTATTAGTCATGGTAGGTAACAGATTCAAATATCTTAAAGCTTTGAAAATAACAATGAGTAGTCAAATTAAAAGATCTTATACTGGGATATTAAGCTTTGTAACTTTTTTACCATAAGGCCATTACTTCACTTCTTCAGTGGTTCTGCTACCATCAGATGGATTATTAGGGATTTATTGTTTAGTGATGCTAGTCCAGTATTTAAATGTACCTATCTAAGATGTATATGGATGCATTTTCGCTATATAAAAAAGGTTAAAAACATCAGAGTGAGCCATTAAAAAAGCAGATAAAGGAATAAACTGCTCTAATGAAATAAGCACGGAGAAATCTGCACGAGCCATATGCATTTTGTATGACTTCTGTTATCCAGGGCTATTAAACTGGTTCCTCTGCTTGTTAAGGATTTAACTAGATGAAATAGAAAAAATTTTAATTTTCTAAAAATTTTTCTTATGCATCTTGATTATTACTGTAAATGCAATATTGTATCACCATCTTTCAAAACTCACAACCTTACATCAATTTACCTTAAATAACATTATGAGTTTGTATATGCTGTTGTAAAGGAATTAAAGGAAGATTTGAATTCGACACTAGTAACCTCAGCAAAGAAAAAGAAAAAGAAAAGCATCAGAGTATTTTAAAAGTAGAAATAGGCTTACCTCTTTGCTTTCTTCCAGGTCTGATTCACTGCTGAACTCCTCTGTGTTTAGATTTTCAAAATCTGATTCTCCGACAGCAATGGGCACTGTCACGGTGAGACTTGGGTTGTTTATGAACGACATGTAATCACTTTCATCAACAACATATTTTTCCACACTGCTGCCTATGCCACTGGTAGTTCCATTCCCGTCTTTGAGATAGGCAAGGTTTTTACCTATGTCTACTATTGTATGGTTGGAAATACAGCTGTCTTTTTTATTGTTTAGGTCTTCAAGAGGTTTGATTTCATCTAAGACTTTCTGTTTTCTAACAAAAGCTTTTTGGATGAATTCACGCACTTTTCTCTTCACATAATCTATGCCTTTCTGAATCCTTGCCACAGCAATCTGGAGATTGTTCATTTCATTATCATCGTCTGTAGCAGCAAGGTTGTCTGAACTAAATGAGCTCAGCAGCAAGGCCAAAAAGAGGTTGAGTACCTAAAAGACAGTAGGGAAAAAATTACTCTTATTTTTAAGTCATAAAAGCAATGTCATTATGAGTTTTTCCATATGAGATAATTTTCATTTCACAGCTAACGCTTTATTTCAGTGCACCTTCCTGCCGTTCTTTTCAGTTCATAATCCCTGTCCCCCACATTTTATTATCTTGCAAAAAACACATTTAGCTGGTTTAACTTCACTACTAAAGGTGAAAATCTGAGCTGTTCCTTGACTGTGTCCTCCACAATGGCAGTAGTGCAGTTGATTCTCCTCAAAATGGAGAATGGCGTAACAAGGCAGATGACAACATAATGTGATTTGTGCAAGCTCCATCCTCTGTAGTGTTCATAGGCCAGGGCAATGTAGGCAAATGCTAGTTTTCTACAGTTCAACAGACCATAGTTCTAGTGCCTCTAATTCAGAATATAGTAAAACTTTGTATTTGGCAAGTATGCATGAGTCTATCTTGGTTTTGGGCAGGAACACTAGCTAAGAGATAAAGAGTCCACAGATGTGATACACCTCAATTTCAAGAAACTATTTCACCTCAGTTTCAATAAACTATTTCAAACTTTCTTGCATGACATTTTACAGACATACAAGAGAAATTTGGATTGCGTACAATTATGACAGAGCATGTGCAAAACTGATTAAAAATCCTTCAACTAAAAATCAGTTAAATTATATTTTTCAGTTCTTTCTGTTCAAACTTGCAGAATATTTTATAAGATATGCCACAGGACTCACATTAGTCTGGTGAGACTTGATAGTGATGACTGTGGATAAGCATATCTATAGAAGTTGTGGAGCATACCAAAGAGAGAAGGGATGCCAGTACTCAAGAAGAAAGAACTACAATTGAACATAACCATGGTTTATGGAAAATTGGTGAAATGATTCAAAATCAATATGGTATTTAATTCTGAAGTACTGTTGTAGAAAGGATTGTTAAGAAAAATGAAAAGTATAGATCCAGAAGCTGTGAAAACTGGCAAGGTGGAAGTACTGCAGAAAGGGGCATAGAGGCTGCATCAGGAAAGCAATGCTGGTACAGAAATTTCATGTGTCATTTGGGGATGTACTACAAGGAATGCTGAGTGTAAGAAATGGAAGTATCATTATTCCACATTATTCAGTACTTGTGTCTTTATTCAAAACGTTGCTTGGGATGAATTCAGGGGCCAATAGCAAAAGGGATAAGCTGTTCACATATTATCACCTATGAGAAAAAATTGAAGAGCTAGGCTTGTTTTGTTTCACAAAGAAATGACTGAAAGTGGAAACAGTAAGCTGTTAAGTATTATAAATGTCACAAAGACCAATAGTTTTCCATCAGTATTAAGACAATGTAGTTTGCTTGGATGTAAAAGGTGATTTAAATTAGATGGTTTTTTAAAAGGCACTTTTAACTGTAAGCATAATTCAGCACTTACTTAAGTGATCTTACTAAAGAGGTTATAAATTTACTGAGATTTAAAAGAAAAAGTAGACAAACATTTTTCGTAAACAATCAAGGTGTATTTGAACCTGGTTTACAGAAAGGGCAAGTGAACTACATGATTTCCTGAAGTCCTTCTCCAGTCTTCATCTCGGATTTCTAAATCATGAAATACAGCAAATATGTCCTAAGAGTTTTAAAAAATCCACACTGATTACATACCACTAGGTTTCCAATCACCATGACCATCATGAAGACTGTAAGGCACATGGTTTGGCCTGCAACCTCCATGCAGTCCCACATCGTTTCTATCCATTCTCCACACAGCACTCGGAATACAATCAGGAAAGAGTGGAAAAAGTCATGCATGTGCCAGCGAGGAAGTTCACAGTCACTGGAGATCTTGCAGACACATTCCTTGTAGCTTTTCCCAAACAGCTGCATCCCAACCACAGCGAAAATGAACACAATGATGGCCAGCACCAGGGTCAGATTCCCCAGAGCCCCCACTGAGTTGCCAATAATCTTAATCAGCATATTTAGAGTTGGCCAAGATTTTGCCAATTTGAAAACTCGAAGCTGCAAAACAGAAGAATGGTACATAGTTCTTCGTTATGCTAATTATGAGGAAATGACTGCTGTACATTCCATACTGCAGTTACCCTGTGTCTACATCATGTCTCTTGTACCCTTGACAAGTTTTAGTTATAAAATTTCTGTTTCCAGTTCTTTGTACAATACTACACATCAGCAGTGTTAAGTCCCGATTCAAGTGATAAGAAATCAAAAATACTGCCTCTATGCTCATTCCAATTACATTGCAATTATCACAAAGACTCCAATTCAGACTTCGAACTCTTTTGGTGTCTTTAAGTATTTATAAAGAAGTTGTACTTGTTAAACAAGTTGGACAAAACAGTCTTTCTCCTGTAGTTAAGTCCAAGAAAATATTAATAAAAATAAATGAGCACATATGAAATGTGATCAGTTTAACAGGACCATGACTGTATAGTCACTTCCAGATCCTTTCATCTTAACTGGCAGTGAGATGGAGGAAATGGTTTTCCTAAAAAGAGAAACAAGCTAGAGTTGTTAATGACAGACATACAAGTGACTTGCAAGTATCTTTAACAATATATTTTCCGTCTTTTAAAAGAAATTTCATGTGTCTTATGAAGTTTGTCATACAACATTGAGAAAAGCAAAGGTTAAATATTATATTAATAAGTACAACTTGAAACAGACAAAAATGAAATCATTGGAAAGATACAGGAAGTGTTCAGCCAATTGAAAGAGGAGAATACTAAAATGAATATAAAACTAAGTATTGTTTAATGTGATGGTTTTATGTTTTATAAATAAAACACATAAATGCCAAGTTAAAACCAGAATCTACTACTGAGAGAGAATTCAATCCAGACAGATTTTAGACTTTAGGCAAAGTACAGTATAATGGTATGCAGAGAACCAGAAAACAGGCTTATTTAAAACCCCTTATTTTTTAAAGGGGATTTATTTGACTTTCATTTCAAGTTAATTTTTTTTTTTTTTATTTAAGGCAAAAGTTGAGCTTGATGACTAGGAACTCTAGCTTCATGTCTCTCAATGTGTAGGTCTTTTCAGAAGAGGATTTGGACATTGACTTGCATGCTAGTCTAGTCTACAGCAAGACCAAGGTTTTTCAAGTTCCTGTTCATGAAAGAGATATCTAATATCCGACAGAGACACTGTAGTGACTTCTGAACAGAAAAGCTGTTAGGCAGTAGATAGACCCTTGCAGAGGATGGTATGGAGAAGGCTGGTAGGGATCAAAAGCCCTTGGACAATGAAAAAATCTTAACACTACTCTCTTTTAAAACTAACCATGAAAGCCAATTGGTAATGGAAGTCCATAAGCTAAAATTGTCAATAAACTTTTATTAACTAACCCATTATTTACCAAGCAATTCACTCATCTTCAGTCACAGGTAGTGAGGGCCCAGTGGCTCTTGCTTTTTTTTACTCCCTCATCTAGGGAGAAGACTCTAAGAGATACTTCAATTATAAAATTTAATCCTTTAAGCACACTTTTCGCAAGAATAGAATTGATGTTGACAATATCTTGAAGGAGCAATAGACATTACTAAGATAATATGAAAAACAAACTTGACACAATATATACATGTCATCTAGCAAGTATGCAATTTAGCATTTTGTAAATTCTGAAAAGATCTTCTGTCTTAGCCAAATATATAATTTACAAATGAAAAATGCACAAATTATATATGTACAAATACAAAAATGTAATATAGAAACATATTTTAAATAGTATATTTACCAATCGGAAGGATCGAAGGACAGATAATCCTTCTACATTTGCAAGGCCAAGTTCCATTAAACTAAGACTCACAATAAAACCATCAAAAATATTCCAGCCCTCTTGGAAATAATAATAAGGATCCATGGCAATTATCTTGAGAAACATTTCTGCTGTGAAAATTCCAGTGAACACCTGCAAGGAAAATAAAGTTTCTTACTCCAGTTTAGGAAGAAAATATCTAAAAAGTAAAACTAATGCTTATCATCATTTGCTAAATTATATTTTCAGCAAGAAATTAATGATAAATCTGAATAACTTCTCTATATTTCCATACATTTGGGTTAGGGATAAAATTCATATTTGAAGCTTACATATGCATCACAATGTTTGGGTTCCAAAGAAAAAGAGGTAAATGGGAAAACGTGGTTTTTATCGAGCCTGCTAATATGTATGTATGCCAATACACAGAATATAATCTGATTTTAATGCTCATTTTTATCTCCTTAGAGCTTATCTTTGCCCTTAGACCATTTTTTAACTTCTAGCGATAAAGATAATTGGTCCTATTATAATTTTATTTTATAAAGAAAAAAATTATACAGAAAGTTGAGCAGAACTATTCTTCTACAGGATGGCCTGTGGAAGACACTGTCATTTCATTTAATTTCACTATTTCCTTACATCTGCTATGCTTACTGGGTCTTTCCTCTCTAAAATTCCCTGAACACCCCGATCCTTACAAAGCACTAGTGAGGAGCAGAATGGGTGTGGGAATGGAGCTGGAAGTATGATTTGTAACTATCCATCCAAGAAAAAAACTCCTTTAGAAAGCTTCAATGACAGAAAATGAAAGTTTTAAAAATCAAACTGCATATTGACTCAGTAGATCATTACTCTGTAAAATAAGAGTGGTGAAATTCACACATGTCAACAGCTTAAATTTAAGTTCAACGATCCCAAACCTATAAATAGTCAACTTCTTCTTTTACGTGAATGTGCGTAAGTCACAGAAGAATTAAAGAGAAACGCATTTCACATACATGGCATCATGAAAGACTTACAAGGTTTCCTACTGAAAGCACACCACTAAACTGTTCTGTCATTGGGTAGTGCTCCATGGCCATGAACAGCGTGTTTAGGACGATGCAGATGGTAATGGCCAGATCAACAAATGGGTCCATCACAATCAAATTTACAATATGTTTGACTTTCAGCCAGGGAGTACAGCAGTCCCAAATCAAGCAAGTGTTAGCAAATTTATACCAGCATGGTGGGCATTTCTGTCTGGATTCTTCCAGTTCTAGAGAGAAAAATGAAAATAATATTTTAAACGTATTTCTCTATTCAGCATCACCTGGGTATTTTCTTGAAGCCTAAATGCTGTTTTCCAAGGTACTGTTGATAAATTGTGTTAATATTTTGAAACTAAGACTGCTGTCAGTCAAAAGAAATTACAATCTAAAATAATCTGTAAAACAAAAAAAACCCCTATACTAAAGATTCAATAGATGAAAGAACCATTCACAAGCTAATGCAATATAGAATGCAAAAATGAAATTTGTCTTAGAAATCTGTCATAAGACTGGGTGATGAAGGTATTGAAAGCAGCCCAGCAGACAAAGACCTGGGGTTATTGGTGGCTGAAAAATTGACTGTGAGCCAACAATGTCGGTCACAGCCCAGAGAGCCAAGATCCTCCTGGGCAGCTTCAAAAGCAGCATGGCCAGCAGGCTGAGGGAGGGGTTCTCCCCCTCTACTCCAGCTGGAGTGCTGTGTTCAGCTCTAGGGTTCCCAGCATAAGAGCAGGTTCAGAGGAGGCCACAAAGATAATCAGGGGCCAGAGCACATGTCCTGTGAGGACAGGCTGAGGGGTTGTTTATCCTAGAGAAGAGAAGGCCCCAAGGAGACCTTATTGCAGCCTTCCAGTACTTATAAGGGGCCTGCAGGAAAGATGAGAGGAAGCATTTACTAGGGAGTGGAGTGATAGGATGAGGATTTACAGTTTTAAACAGAAAGAGGGTAGATTTAGATTAGGTAGTAGGCAAAAATTCTTTACTGTGAGAGTGGTGAGGCCCTGGCACAGGTTGCCCAGAGAAACTGTGGATGCCCTATCCCTGGACGAGTTCAATACCAGGTTGGATGGGGCTTTGAGCAACCTGCTCCAGTGAAAGGCGCTCCTCTCCATGGCAGGGGAGTTGGAACTAGGTGATCTTTAAGGTCCCTTCCAATAAAATATTTCAAAGTTCCCTCATGAAAGATAAACATTTAGAACAAGCCTGAAGTCAGACAAGTCTTTAGATAGCATTATGGTCCACATGTGCACAACTGCTCATTATTATCTTCCAATTTGCTATTTTGGGCATGGTCATTTAAGCCTCAACATAATGTTTCACCCTTTCTTATAAACAGTTGCTTAATTCCATGATTCAAATTAATTTTATTGAGCCTTACAGAAAGAAGAACATGATCCCTCCTTTGCGAAACAGTAAGTCTATTGAATTGGTAAAAGGGGATTGTTCTACTGCAAGAAGCATAGCCATTTTAGTAACCTAAGAAGAGCTTACCCCAAAACATAACTTCACTAGAGAAAGACTACGCTAAATAATTGGTTTTGCTTACATTTAAATTGGAAGCTTGCTAGTTCCACCTCAAACCTATCAGTATATTACAAGTTTGACTCTTTTTCCAAATTAATCAATCCCATATTAAAAAAAAAAAAACAAAAAAAAACACCAAAAAACCCCACCCCTAACTCCATATAGAAATCTCTTCTTGTCTGTACCCTCTAGGCTGAAATTGCTGCCTTAAAACATCACTCCTACTTAATGCATCACACATTTAATAGCACTTGAAGGCACTGTCATACAAAAAAAAGGCACTGTCATACAAAAAAAATCTGTGTTACATACCTTCCATTGTGTTTGTAAGCATGCTGGCTATACTCATTGCTCTTTGCCTTGCACTAGGGTCTGTTAGGTAGTCCATAGGAACATGATAAGAACTAGAATGTCTCTTTCTTAAGTCAGTTTCTGTAGTAGTGCCCTGAAAATAAAACACTGATGAAATAGCTAATTGACTGTACATTTAATAACACTGTAAGTTACCGTAGAACTCTACTGGTTTAAAACACTGCTGTCCCCCACCATGCTCCAGTTACATTGAGGCTCTGCAAAAGACTGAGGTATGCCTAACTCTGTATAGGACAAATAGTCAAACACTGCAGTAGGAATGCTCTTGATTGATTGCCTCAAGAATATGTTTTTAAGTATTTTGCTGAAACAGGGCTGAGATATTAAAGCAGATTTCAGACTAAAAAATGTTCCACAATACTTGTCAATGAGCTCTGCTGTAAATATCTTTCTATTTAGGCAGTGAAGTCTTTTTCTAAACATGAATATGCACAGCCCACATAGCTAGCAGTAAAGGAACTAAGAATAAGTGTATTTTCTTAAGATAACTCTTAATTTAGAATAAACTATGAATTTCCTGGCACATTTTTCAAACAAAAGAAAAAATATTTAGTAATGTTGACATAAAAAAAAACCCATAGAAAAATTAGCTATATTACAGGAACACTAATCACAACCATTGTATGTTGTACTACCAGGGTAACATCTAAAGTTTCATGTATGGACAGCAGGAAGCTAAATACTCACTGTAAATATATATATCTACACTTTAATATATTCCATTAAGTAAATGTAAATAATTTTTTTTGCATTCTGATATCCTTTCTGATACATAAGTATAGAACCATCCAGTTAAGTCTAAGCATAATGAATCAATGGATGTAAGACTATATAAACTAAATTTATTCAATGGTTTACTATGCTATTCTGTTGATTCCCAGTCAATTAGCATGCATTCTTCACATATTTAGTTAGTGAGAGCTGGACAATTTTAGTTTCTCCTTTAGCTTATAGCCAGAATACATGAAAGGAGCATTCACAGCTTAGCCAGAAAGGTCATCATTGCCATGTGACTAAATCTTGTGGAAACAGTGACTGATCATACAGGGAGAGAACATCATGCCTGAGCTATTGCAGACTTTCTTACATTGCTAGCAGTGGCTGCTTTATCAATCATCACCTCTGGCAGAAGCTGTCCCGTAGGTGATGTCAGAGCTGGCGGCCCACCAACTAAAGAAACCACTCCGTTGCAATCCACAGTGCTGTGCATCTTCCCATTTGCTGGAAGTGCAGGTACTGTTCTGGATGACCTACTGGCCTGGCTAATGTTACTGTTGCGCCGTTCACCGTGTCTATGAGGGACAAAGAGAGAATCTCTTCTGCTCTCATTGTCTTCAAAAGTGCTGTGCTCGTCATCAGCAAAGTCATTTTCTGATCCTACATCCTTTGCTCGACCTCTGAAGCTGAAAAGACTCGTTCTGCTGTTGCGCCTTGGGGAAAACAGGGAGCCACGAATGCTCAGCAAAGACTGCAGGTAAATAAAAACAATTATTATCAGAAGAAAATCCTTTAAAATACAACATTTCCATACAGAGGAAAAATCCACAATGTCTTAAAGGGTAAGGTCATCTACAAAGAAATGAACTGGTACAGTCCCCCCCTAATACACTCCCTTTTGGGTAGTAAACAAAGAGAACATAAGTGACAGACAAAGACTAGTTATTTTACTGCTTTGGATATGTGAAATCAATCAGTTTAATTAGAGTAAAAGAAACTGCTTGACAGAATTGTTTCCTCTGCTATTCTGCCTATGTTATTACCAACTGTTCATAAACTGAGTAAGTATATCTAGACACTGTTTACCCCAGGCTGGCATTAGTATGACAGTCTGAGTAAATAAAATTTTAGGCAAATTTTCTGTGACTCAGTCTGCACACAGAAGTAGCTCCCAAACACTGCCTAGTTTAAAAAACATACGTATATTTTCAGATACTAGTCAAGTGGGCCATAATAGGTTTCTTATCTCTTTTTTAAAGTCTTAGCTATCCTGAATATGCAATGATTTGCCTGTAATTTTGTATGAACCAGTTTGCTAATCTTCATCAGTTTACTCATATGAGTAAATGTTCTCCTATGGGAGGATCTCTTCAGTATTAGAGTCAAAATAATGCTCCAATCTTACAAATTATGCATGTTCTTAATTTTAATTCATATCAGTAATTGCCTTGACTTGATTGGTAAGTGTTAGCACATGATTTCACCCAAGACCTCTATGAACAGCAGATGATACATAATGAAGCAGTGTCTTTGTTCCTCTTCTAAAACTTATCTTTGTGAACCTGAGCCCCATTGTTCTAGGGACTGCAAAATGCAGAACAAAAAGGCACTCTGCAAAGAACTTATCATTTAAATGTAACACAACAGATGGATACAAAAAGAGAGGGAATACACAGAGGCAAAATTGATGAGTATGATAAACAGTCATCTCAGCTCACCTGAAGTCACTTCCCTGTCAAGCTTTCTGTAGGCAGCATGGTAAAAGAGAGTTTTAAAGAGGGATTTGAGGAAAGCAATGAAGTGTTCTGTGAAAACTCATGGGAGCTTCTTCCAAGCATGAAAGGCAGCATACCAGAAAGGGCTCAAAGAAACTAGTTTGAAAATTTAACAGGAGGTTATGAATGCTGGTATGGGTCAGTCAAAGCTGGGACTTGTTTACTGTAAGTAGACAAGGTGGGTTGGGAGGAACTTTAGGTACAGTATGTTTTATGGTATTAAAAAAATTCTTTAGGTAGATATGTTTACTAGCAGATTAAAGAAAAGCAATGAGATAGGTTAGTGTTCTTTGCAACAACACTCTTGATGAATACAGCAGTAAAGAGGTCCAAGTTAAAAATGATTCAGAGTTGTGGGTCCAGAATAGAGTTTAAAAAAAAAAAAGGAAAGAAAAAGAGAGAGGGAAGGGATCTAGGAAAAGGCCTTGTGGAAGTCTCTTAGAAAACTGTCAAAGGGGTAAAAGGATCTTCTAAACCAGGAGAACTGAGAGGAGACAAAGTTATGAATGTTAGGAAGAATAAGATTTCAAGAGGAATAAAATGGTCATTTACATTGAAAGAAAATGAAATGCCAAGGAAAAAGTCAAAGATGATATATAAGCCTGAGTTTTCTCTAGGAAAATGTTATTAAAAACTGGTGAGTGGAACATCTGTTTAGTGGTTAGAATCCAGAGTGAAAAGGAACTAGGGTTGGAAAACGAGAGGGGAGGTGGTTTCTAGATTGTTATAGTCAACTGTAAACAAACTTGGAGATGAAAACGTTAGAAGAAAGAGTTGTATGAGGAATGCTTCATTTCTTAGAAGATGGATGAACTGAGCTGCAGTTGAGTAAGGCTGCAGTTTGAATGAAGAGACAGGCAAGAATATGCACCTAAGGGATCAGATGGATCTTCAACATGAAGTTGAAGTCAGTTGGTATGTGAGAAAATTTGTATAAGGAACAGAATGAATCATGAACTAAATTCAGCAATGAAGCCTCACAGAGATTAGTTAGACAGTTAACAACATAAAACAGCGGCAAACCAAGGAGGTGGGGTGGGGGGAAGGATGCATTACTATTGAAAAAGGAAATACATTAGCAAGTGAGTGGAAGGAGAGGCAGAAATAGAAAGCTGGAAGCATTATATTCCCACCACAGTCTGATCTAAGGAGGACAGTCTTTAGTAAGAAAATATTGGATGAAGAGGTCTGAGCTTCTTTGAGAATGGGAGCCGGAGAAAACAATACATGAAGAGAGTATGAACACTCATGATCTATAAAGGGATGAAACAGGCTTTCCAGAGACAGAAATAGAAGAGGATTTAAAAGGCAGGAATGAGTTTAGTAATAATGACTAAAAAGAAGGAGAAAGCAAGCCATAAAGACCAGGGAAAATTGCGAGGGTGGAGGTAAAAGGAAGAAGCATATTGAGGCACAAAAAGGGGCAGAAAAAGGAGCGAATGTATGCGAGATCTGGACTTGCAGTGCTAAGGGGAGAGTGAGAGGTGGAAAAATGAAGAGGAGCTTTGAAAACTGTAGAAGATATAACATTACAAAACTATCAAATGAAATGTCTGGATGGGAGATGCAGATGGCACTCTGAGTCACTGGTGTTTAAATATAAGAGACCACATGCAAAGACACATTGCCACACATATTTCCACCTTAAGATAACACAATTAATGTTCTCACATTAATTAATTTCTCAAATTTCACATGAGCATTAATGTAATTTCTACTGAGCTTTTTACGTCCCAAATTTTAATACTTTCCTCATTTAAAACATTACATTTTGTATGTATGCACCATGTTTTGAAGCCACTCATCATGCCGAATATATCCAACTTGATGGGGAGATAGGTCCATTTTCATTAAGAAGCTTGAAATACAGTTCATGTTACTTA
The DNA here is from genome assembly GCA_013397055.1 of Pachycephala philippinensis. Taxonomy (NCBI): domain Eukaryota; kingdom Metazoa; phylum Chordata; class Aves; order Passeriformes; genus Pachycephala; species Pachycephala philippinensis. The sequence goes on along the minus strand of VWZT01005145.1, from coordinate 86,363 downwards.
ATAAATGTAATTTTGATTTTTCACACATGAATTCAGAGTAAAACCAAAATCTCTCAAATTCTTACAGTTTCATATTTGGCTGCAAGTTTTTTATTGGTTAGTCTTTGATTTAGGATATTAATGAATGTGTGGTATCTTGCAAGAATTTACCAAACTACTTTACAGTGCTTTGTTTATATGATGAGTAGACAAAAAAGGTGTTTAAGAGGTAATAATACTATGGTACCTGGTGTGGGGAAGAGAATCTCTTTTCGTATGTCAGTCTATTCCCCTCAATGGAAAATCGGAAACCTTTCTTTTTGATGCTGTCCTCTGATTCAGATTTGTGAAATTCTTCCCCATCCTTCTCCTCGCCTTCAGATTGTTCTTTTTGCTTTTTTTTCTTTCTTCTATTCCTTCTCTCTTTAGCACTCTTTGAGCTCAGTTTTGATGCCTCAGAAGAACTTTCGGAGAATCCACCTATTCCACCTACTCCACTATAATCTCTTGAGTCAGCTGCTGCAGCTGCTGCCGCCGCCTATACATACAAGCACATGTGCAATTTACAGCATTTATACAAGTACACACACCACTCACTATTTCAAATTTATTGCCACTCTTAAAGAAATTATTATTTCGAAATAAAAGCAATGCTTCCACTTCACCAAACCCGGTATATAATAAGAAGTATAATTTGTGAAACACCACAGAAACCATAATTTGCCACTGCTCCATAAACCAGGAGCAAGAGTAACCCAAGGGAAAAACTGTGCTGTCAAAAAACCAAGTTAAGAAGCATCTGTTTCAGATTGAAGCAACATGTTGCAATGAATTTTTCATCTGAAGTACTACGTAAAAATAAAGAATCGAGACTCAAACAAGTGGTAAAATCCCTGTTAACAGGAAGCAACCCTTTCTTACAACATTTTGATGGATTTTGAATACTCCCTAGTCTATTAAAGATCTCTTGTAATGTTGATATCTCATTTTTGCAAATAGTAATCAGAGGTTTGAGTTAAACTACACAGTATTACATACTTGTTGCTGTTTGATTTTCAAAATGTGTGGAGCATTTTATTAACATTTATTTACAAACTGTGGTAAAAAACAAAAAAAACCCCACAATTCCCCCCCAACAGATTGCAACTGACCAATGAAACAAAAAACCCTGATTGCTGACTTCAGTCATGTGCTTATATGGAAGACATAGTTCAACTTCTCCTCTATGTGGCCACATGCCAAACAGACATTATCAATTATTTTATTAAAGATTTGAGAGCCTTCAAAAAATGAAAAAGAATTTCAAAGCAGTATGTAATCATTCCATTTGTACCACAGAAGTGTTTTCTTCGGTTTCTCCATGTTTTCCAGTTCCCTTTAAAACTGGAAAGCTATGGCTTTCTGCTGTGGGAGATGGGTAGGGAGTAGAAAAAGCCAAATATTGCTGAAGCACCATCACCTACAATAGTTTTACTTCTGTTACTTATATAAGCAGAATTACTCTTTGGATTTTTTTTCCATCTCTCCACCTCCATTTCAGACAATCACAGAATGGTTGAGGTTGGAAGGGAACCTCTGGAGGTCATCGTGTCAAACTCTCCAGCACAGACAGGGTCACCTAAAGCAGGTTGCCCAAGGACCATATCCAGACAGCTTTTGATTATCTCCACAAACACTCTGGGCAACCTGTTCAGGTGCTCCGTTAAAAAGTTAATTTCCATCTCCAATTTGAAAATCCAGTGCTTTACCTTGTTGGTTATGATTTTTGTCACAAATTAACAGGTTCACTCAAACGAGCAAAAACAGTGCAATGGAAAACATTAAATATTGTTTACAATATGAAGGAATTTATGAGACAAAGTAATAATATCGTTAGGAGTAGGGGAGTAGAAATATTCTCATATGTGGACATAAAGCATCCGTTCACAGTCATGAATGGAAGAAATTTTACTTTACAGGGATACCTGAGCTTCTTCCTGTTGCTTTTTCAGTTGTTCCAGCATTTGCTGAAATTCTGCTTCTTTCTGCTCTGCTTCTTCCATTGTTGCTTGATTCTGTTCTTCGTAGGCCATGGCAACCACAGCCAGGATCAAGTTGATCAGGTAGAAAGAACCCAGGAAAATGACCAAAACAAAAAATATCATGTATGTTTTCCCAGCAGCACGAAGGGTCTGGAGAAAAAGAGATAATACACTTTCTTAGCAGACTTTAAATACTGTTGCATAATAAGTTAGCCTCTGTGTTATAATTTAGAAATACATTGTAAGATTGATTTATGTTAGCACAAGATTCTTTAGTTACTTTTTCCTTATAGAAATAATATTATATCCTGGATACATATGAAAAGTTTTGTGTCTACTATTGTCAAGGTAAATCCAATTCTGAATACTCCAGAACTTACACCAATAAGAATCTATACATCTACATAACAGCCTTTAAATTTAACAGTAGGTGGGGCCACTGATCAGCATCTTACCTTCTTGTCTCATCAGTCCCAAACTACACTCCCACAGAAATATTGCATTACACAAAATGTTACAGTGGACAAAATTACTGTCTTTCAGGTAAGGATATGTGTAGTTCAGGGACAAGATGTAACCTTTTCAAACAAAATATATTTGTACTAGATTCCAAATCAATTTAACATAGCATCTATTTACAGCATGTTTGGGTAAGAAACTTTAACGACTTAAGTTCATTTATTCATTTGGGTAAACAAACAATAATGCTTAACCATCTTCATAAAATAGCAGCTGTTCCTTATTATGTATTTAATAAGCACATGGGATTCTAAATCATGAATAAGGGCCTTATTGTTTTAAACAATAGTTTACATATATGAAATTAAAGATGATTTCTGTTCCAAAGGCCTTAGGGACAAGTGAATGAAAATAACTACGCAAGTACTATGTAGTAATGGTATTGGTGATGGTGCTGTTTATTTTAATAAGTCCTCACCAGCTGGTAAAGATTCTCCCAAAAGTCCTGAGTCATCAATCGAAACAGTGACAAGAATGCCCAACTGAATGTATCAAAACTTGTGTAGCCATAGTTGGGGTTTCTACCAGCTTTCACACATATATATCCTTCTGGGCATTGACTACAAAAGAAGAGGAAATGCTATTTTTAACAACTACTCTATATTACGATATGCTGCAGTAAAACAAAATTGTTCAGGCGTACCAGTTGCTAACGAAATTATGAACAAGTAAAATGTTATTCTACATACCTAAGATAAAAATGTATAGCTTATTATTTTTCACTTTTTAATTCCACTTCCTAATAATATTTCAATGGTTTAATAATATAACTAATAGCATTCTACCCTTCCCCACAATTTGTCATAACACATCTCCACCAGGACAAGAGAAGAACATCAAGTAGCATGGCTGATAAACAGTTGTCAGCAAGCTGGCAGCAACATTTATGCACAGATCATTCATGTGGTTACCTTTACAAAAGTAGCCTAAGAGGCTGATGGAAGTGCTCGTGTAAATTCAAATCACAGAGATGGTTGTATTTAGGTATAGCTTCAAATGCAAAACACTGGTAATTTGCAATTCTACAGTACTCTTGATATTAAAGTTGACTACTTGAGCTATTCGAAGTAGCTAATTATTTTTACTTGATGCATAATGAAAAATGATGATCATTTTCTTACCCTGCATCTGAGCTATTGCCACACAGTAGTGCATCATTTTGTCCTTCCAAGAAGTAGAAATGACCTGTTTAAAAAAAAAAATTAAAAAAGGTGATGAGAAAGGTAATATTTATGCCTAATGAAAATTGAGCAATTATATAGACTTTTACACTTGAAAGAAATTAGCAGAGCCAACAAAATGTTCAACTGCAATATAATGTGGTTAGGAATGAAAAAAGCATGGAAAGTATTGTTTTGACAGGAAAATTACTTTTTACAGAATCTTCAAGTTAGCCTTCCTTTAGAAAACAGAAAGTTAGTTACACAGTTAATTCTTAGCAACCTAACCAAATTATAAGATACAATGGGTGGAATACCAAATTGTGTATGTTAGCAAATCAAAAAAATACCAGGAAAATGAGGCAAAGGATGAGGGCAATTCTGTGCCTTCACTCGTGCATTTTGATACATAACATTTAGTATTATTCAATTATAATTATTCATTACATATTATTTTATCCAAGTATTCCTTGAAAAAACCCTGAAATACTAGGGAAGAGATTTTTTTCCCTGTACTCAGCACTGGTGAGGCCACACCTCAAGTGCTGTGTCCAGTTCTGGGCCCCTCAGTTCAGGAAGGACATTGAGGGGCTGGAGTGTGTCCAGAGAAGGGCAATGAAGCTGCTGAAGGGTGTGGAGCACAAGTCCTGCGAGGAGCAGCTGAGGGAGCTGGGGGTGTTCAGCCTGGAGGAGGCTCAGGGGAGGCCTTGTCAGTCTCTGCCACTCCCTGGAAGGAGGCCGTAGCCACATGGGAGTTCGTTTCTTCTCCCAGGCAACCAGTGACAGGATGAAGGGACACAACCTTAAGCTGTGCAAAGGAAGGTTTAGGTTGGACATCAGGAAGACTTTCTTCACAGAAAGGGTGATTAAACATTGGAATGAACTGCCCAGGGAGATGGTGGAGTCACTGTCCCTGGAGGTATTTAAGAAAAGACTGAACATGGCACTCAGTACCATGGTCTAGTTGACAAGGTGGTGTTCAGTCATAGGTTGGGCTCGATAATCTCAAAAGTCTTTTCCAATCTAGTTGACTCTGTGATAACACAACACGCTCAAGAAATTTCTTATTGGATGTTGATTTGAGCAGCTAGGGGAGAAACTAAGCTTTTATTGTACATTACACAAAACTAATACACAAAATTCTGTAGCAGAGGAATATACTTGAACATTTGGGCTAGCTATTAAGATGAGGTAAAATATAATTTAAAGAGACAAAAGGCCTAAAAGCCCCTAACACATTCTTCTATTTTATTTTATTTTTCCTTCTTTGCAGCAGAAAGGGAAACACATTTTGCCATCAATTCCTAGTTTGGGATTCTTAGAGTAAAATGGGAATCTCTAATGGAGATTTTTGGGTCAGGTGGCACATTAAGCTAAAGTTGCCAGAATTAGGTATGTTCTGGCTGTTCTCAGGAAGCAGATGGTTCCGTGAGATTCACTGCCAGCTGGCATGGGCTAGCTTAGCTGGCGTGAACTAACTGAGAGCTAATGCTAAACAGACAAGCAGGGAATTGCAACCAGTTCCTCCTGACTCTGCTTCTACTCTGTCACCACCAGTGTACGATAGAGGCAGCATAAAATCTGCTTATTTTAAAGAGAGAGAGAAATTATGTCCATAATTTATACATCCGCAATTCTAGTCTCAGATATTACATAAGAAATCAGTGGATTTTCAGACATTCTGGTGATCATACAGTCAGACCCTGTGAGACATCTGACCCCTACTTAAAAAGAAGTTTAAAGATGCAAACAGGCTCCAAGCAGAACTTGCAATACTGTCTGTGGGCCTAATTCACATTCTTATGTGGCACAACTCCACTTTCAGTCCACTACTTTGAAAAACACTTACATAAGATTTTTTTTTTTTAATAGAAAAACGGTAATGATAAAGTAACAAAAATAGTAAATATGAGTTTGTAGAAAATATGCCAGATACAAAACTATTCCTGCCAACTTAATAACAGAACAGTCATGGATACACGCCCTACACGACACTTCCAGATACAAATAAAGGAGATATGTTCTCGCTGGAAATATCACGAAATACTTGAAAAAAATTCTTAGAGAGCAGTCGCCAGTGACCCAATGTCAATTCAGAAGGGCATCTCTCTGAAGATGTCCCAGGTATCTGCGCTAGACATGGTTCTCTAACAAGTTTCATTACTAATTCAGGACACGAAACAATAGAAAAAAAACTGCATCAAGTACTCTGAAGACATTAAGCTAGGAGAAAAGGTATCTGAAATTTAGAATGACCTTTACAAATTGACAAGTTGGTCCAAAAGCAATTGGATTTATTCCAATAGAGACAAGTGGAAAATGCTACACTTGTCATGGCAAAATCAAATACGTAAATACAAAATAGTCAGGATGTGGCCACAGCCACCACTGTACAAAAAGATGCAATACCTGTCACAAAGTACAAATTGACTGTGAATCAACAATATAGTTATGACATAAAAATGACGTAATTTTGAAATGTGTTAATAGGAATGTTGCATATATGGCATGAGGGAAAGATAGAAACCAGAAGCGATTGCTAGACAAGATAGTATCCCATTTGAGGATCTCATAAAAAACCCCAAGCAAACTAAAACTGTACAAAAAAAGGCAAAAGAAAAACAACAAGAAGAAAAAAATGCCAGACTAATCGGAAAGATTAAAAAAAAAAAAAAAAGAAAATAGCTATAGAAAATTCAAAACAGAAAATAGGATCGCTTGGCTTAGGAAAGACCAGAAATACAGAGGATAAGAGTTTTTAAACTGCATAAAGACTAATATAAAGTATTCTAAGTCCACAGCAGATGTAGTAATATATTCAATCTGAAATTAGGAAAATGTAGGTCAGATATTTAGAAAAAAAACCTTTCTATTTGTGTGACATAGTACCAGAAACAACTAAAGGGGAATGGAATGGAATCTGTTCTTCAGATGGCTTTACGAATAGGTAATCATCCAAAATTTCTGCATGACATTTGTATATTTCAAGCATGCTGAGATGATAAGCATATTAAAAGATTATAAGGCAATGAGACTTGGATCCAAAAGCATTTAGTTCTTAAACTGAGGTTTCCTAACTTTCAGTGATATAGTCACCAGTTAAAATATTTATACAGACTTTATTAAAAACCTATTATGCCTAATTATGAATACATTAAATATACTAAATATACTAAATACACTAACGTAAATAGAAATAAACAGATAAATGGGAGAAATCAACAATACTATTATGAAAGACAAAACAGCAATCTACTAAAGATATGTTCAGAGTTATTCTATCTGAATTTTTAAACAAGTTTTGTTAACACAATACTAACGTTAACTACCTAAAATGGTGGAAATAGTGTATTATGAGGTACAAAAGAGGAAAAAACGCTCATTTCTTGATTTTTCAAAGTTAAGAAACAAATTAAAAGACAAAAACACGGAATCTAGTTCTTATTTTGCAAGAAAGATGGGATAAATCACCAGTATTCTCTTAAAGGTACATCTGTGCCGTGCAAGGGCGTGTGGTGCAGAGACACTCAACTCCAGAAGGAGCAACATGGCTATGTTTATGTGCTCCGGCAGGATTCTTGGGCTAGCTGATGTTCAGATGTGGGCTTATGATATTGGGCACTATCTGGCACTAACCTAGCTATTACATTTCAGATCCCATGTTCGGGCTGTCAAACTATTTCAGGAGGCTTGAAGCTAGCACGGAAATTTGTCATTTATGTGATTTTACTCTAAAAGTCATATTCAGTGAAAGGTAAAAAGATGTTTTGCTACTCAGTATAATATTATGAGTATGTTAGATTATACAATGACTGTGCTTTTATTTACTAGAGAAAAATGAGTGCTTTTATGTTTCTTGGCCAGATTACACACTTTTAAAGGCAAGGGAAAGATACTGATCTTCTCAAATCTGTTTAAATCAATACCAGAAAATCAATGCAGTAGACGATATAATTAACTCTTACTTTTGTCTTCGATGTACTCATCCCAATTAAATGTTGTCATTGTAGCATTAATAAATGTACCATTTTCACCCAAAGAGCTATTAAAGATGGAAATAACAGTTGTTTCAAAAGTGGAATTGTCTGGAGGCCACTGCAGGCATTTATTCCTCAAGTTGCCCATGAACAGCTGCAGCCCTATTAGTGCAAATACACTCAGACAAAACACAGTCAGGATCATCACGTCCGAGAGCTTCTTCACAGACTGAATCAGGGCTCCCACAATAGTCTTCAGGCCTGGAAAGAGATAAGATTTTTATTACAATGTTAAATAGATACTAAACACACAAAAAATCATGTAACTTTTTTCCTGATAAAGATCTCATGCAAAAAGACTAGTAACTTGTGACACAATAATTTTAATGAAAAGCCTTATTATTTGGAAAGATGAATTAAAAGATGTAAGTTTATACTTATTTTATATTATACAAAAATAAAAAGTAGATAATACCAAATGCGTTGCTTGTGCCAAAACAAGTGATTTTTCTAATCATGCTGTATCTCAACCCTACATAGAATAGCATTGTTTGCTTTTGCTGATGCTTCTTGCCCAAACCTTTCTTTTATGAACCTTTTGCAATGTATTCTATATTAGTAACCCCATTGTAAAGACATTATATGTGAATATTCAAATGATATCATAATAATCTTCTTACAGTATATGAGGGGTGATGGTTTGGAGAAGAAAGACATCTTTAAAACGATACCCCATGCATGGCCCATGCTATCCTTTAGAGTTTAATTTTTTAGACATAACTTAAAACTGAATTAAGTTGCTATATCAAGTGCCTTCAATAAATGAGAAAATTTGCATCAGTATGAAAGCTTAAAATTAACTTATATTTAAAACATGTAAAGGAAAGCTTGATGTCATAAGATGCAAATCACATAGGCTGTTTACTGCAAATATCTCATGCAAGAATTTGTTAAACTCAAAGGCTGATTTTTTTTTTTGAGAAGAAAACACAACTAAATACAAGCATGAATCAATTTAAATAAAATTACATGTCTTGATTCCTGCTTTTTTGGTTTGTTGACAATGTGCAGCAAACAAGGCTTATGCTTTAAAAAAGTGAGTACAGCCTTTGTAGAACAAAAGTCAGCCTCGGTGTTTAACCTCGCTCTCACCTGGAATGACTGATATTGTTTTCAAAGCTCGGAGAACTCTGAATGTTCTCAACGCTGAGACATTGCCCAGGTCCACAAACTCTGTCACATATCTGTAATAGGGGAGTTCACACACAAACACAATGACAGCACACAAATAACAGTTGGAGATACGAGGGGCCTAACACCTTACACCAACTACTTCTTACCTGGAATTACAGAAATAGTTTTCAAAGCTCTCAATACTCTGAAAGTTCGAAGAGCTGAAACATTGCCTAGGTTTACAAATTCTGTTACATACCTGTAGGATTAAATCACAGTTACTCAGAATTGAGGCAGATTTTATTCTATTTGCTTGGGTCTTTGAGCAAGACCTTTTCACCGTTCACTGTATTTTGCCTGTGTTAGAAATATGCTTCTGGCCATAAAATTAAATTAAGTTTTATCATAATAAACCACATTGACTTGATGTTTGAAAACTAATCTGGTCAGCTATTAGCAGGAAGTCAAAAGGATTCCTTTAATTCTGGTATGCAGAAAGGAGACAGGATATGAACAGTTCAGGGTGATGGCATTCACAATCCTAACGGGCTGGCACACCATGCTGGCCTCTGCAGCACATGCTTGGCTAGAAATACTAAAATGTGTAAAAGAGGTAGAAGAAACATATTGAAACTGCAGGAAGTCCAGGCTCCAAATATGCTGGCTGACAAGATACGAGGCAATTTTTAGTCACTAATCTCATGCTACCAGAAAGAATTTTTATTAAAAAAAATAAGTCGAAGACTTACGCAAATGTGATGACAGTGAAATCTAGCCAATTCCATGGGTCTCGGAGAAATGTAAAATCTTCTAAACAGAAGCCCCTTGCAAGAATTTTAATAAGTGATTCAAAGGTATAAATTCCAGTGAATGTGTATCTGAGGAAAATATGCAAGACAGAGTTTATAGATCACGTTATCTTTGCAATTTATGCTCTCTAGTTGTTTTATTCTCATTTTCTTCTCTTTAAGTGGCGTAAGAAATAATGACAGTTACAACCAACTTTAACACATCCATAATTCATACCAAAAGGCAAGAGGAATGAAATTAGGATTAAAATATGGATAACCCATACCTTAAATTCAACTTATATAATCTATACAATAAGACATGCAAAATTCCGAGTTACTTCATTGGTGCATGTTTATGTCCAGTCTGAATCCATGTTATAACAAAACACACAGACGGATTATGTTAGGATTTTAGAAGTTTCTTTCAGGCTAAAAATTCCTTTCTTCAATATTATTTTTATGCTGAAATGTTGCTTATTACCAAGAGCTGGCAAGTTCCAACCCTCATCAGTCCTCATTCCTCCTGTAACTGTGTTACAGAGTAGGTATATCCAGTACTTCACCTCCAGCAAGACAGATGTAGTACTGGAATCAAACAAGTGCAAGAACAACCAAAAATATTTTCGAATGCCAATAATATTCAGGTACTCATTTTGACTAAAAAATGTAGTTGGAATGTAAATTTTAAAAATATTTAATTCTGGCATTCTGAGTAATTTCATCTTCTGTGTCCAAGTGATGTCATCCTGAAATTTAGTTTTATTTATATCTTTAATGAAAAGGAATTCAAATTAAACTGCTTAAAAAGCTTACTCTAACTGAGTCAACCTGAAAACAGTTTTCCAATATGAAAGTTTTCAGTTCAACTACTAAAGAATTTATTTCCTGCACAACTTTACTCCACAGATGAGGACATGCATTGTAACTCTAAATGGCACAATACAGAGCCATGAAGAAATATCAAAGCAACCAATCTTTATCATAAATATTTACTACATGCTAGATATCCTGAATACATATATATTCACACTGAACTCAAAATGTGAATGTGTTTGTTGACCTTAATAGCCCTATGATTTCACTTTTGGTTACTGAAGATGAAACAGGTACGTATCAGCCCAAGCAGTAAGGAATGAAGAAGCAGCCGACAGGAAACACCAAGAACAGTTTCACACTGCGGCCTGCAGCCTTGGAACTGTCATTGTGCATCGGCACCTCGCAGCTGACATCCTACTGGACCAATTAGCCAAGCTGACATCATGTTGCACCAACGAGGAGCTAACCATTTCACTACTTTTCATTGCTTATTTTGCATACAAGTTTTACATTGTTACATTGATTTTGGTAAGAGAAAGCTGCACGGTGATGAACACAGCCATCCATAAGATGGTCCCGTTATCTGTAATGGTTATTGCAATAGACATGAAAGAGTGCATTTCCCTGCGTTCTTGCACAGATGCGACATAGAACGCAGTCAAAAATATTTATAATCCACTTTTCCTGTATGATCATAAGGATAGCTTTTCTTACATTTCCCATCTAGTACTGCAAACAGAGGAAGGACATTAAAGAACTTATCATGAGGCACTTATATGTACTTAATGTTACAGCAAACTAGCATCAGAATAGCTGTTGAAAGGATATTCCAACAAGGTAGCTGCTGCCAGCGGAAGCCATCCTAATATAAAGTAATTTACAGTAGTTTATTTCTGATTACTGGATATTATTCAGAGAAAATCCATTTAACTTACTCTACATTCTTTGTCCAGTCTGGAGGGTTACTCATGGTCATAAATACGCAGTTGGTCAAAATAGTGCACATGATAAGCATGCTGAATAATGTAGGCTAAGAGTTAAGGAATGTAAGCCAGGAAATCTCATAAAAAGAGTATCAAATAACACACTGCTTTGGTAGATTTTCACGATCAGGAGCAATCTATCCCTCCACTGCCCTTTTAATAGCCAAGGAAAAGCCCTGAATATGTTAAAGCTTTCATTCACTGCTTTATAGCTAGAAGAGAACAATCATACACTAAAAATGAGAAAATCTGAAAGATATTTTAAAAAGAGCCCCAACTCTAAATTATCTTTTCTTATTGAACAAAAATGTCAGCATTTGAAGTATTAGCTTCTAATTTCATGGAATAACAAAAAAGTATTTCTTTTAGATGATCTAGACAAATCTGATCTGCTTCATGCATGCAAAGCAATGAAAAATACATTTTCTTCACTTTTATGTTTTACCATAAAATTAGGCATGTATCAACATTTTTGCTTATCATTATGATACACTGAAAGCTAGCTGCCACATAGTAGGAGAGAACATAGGGAACTCTTAGCGAGAAAAGTATTTTATTGCTGTTTGTTTTATATGACTTTCATAATATAAATGCTGTTGGGAGGGGAAGGCACATGTGATTCTCAAAAAAAAGAAATCCAGATAGGATTCCAGAACAGGTCCAAGTCATAAATAATTTCATTTATTTGAACAGAACCACTCTAAATCTACAACCTTTTACTCTCAGAACTGCTGACATTCTTCTAAGATACAAAAATACAACCACCAAAATGAAAACCACGCAGATGAACCACAAAACGTCCACATGATGGCACCAACACCTAAAGCTACAGAGAGGAAAAAGCTCGAGTTTGAGAACAGCTGCAGGTTCATGTGGTGCTCCTAAACAGAAATCCGAATATAATGGGGTGATAAGTACTGTGAGGTTCCCCTCGCGAACTTTTCTTTGCATGTCTACATTAATTAAAAAACCCTTCAAGTGATGATAAATACCTCTGCCTTCTGAACTGTCAAAAACCTGTGGCATTACATTCAACAATTCTGTGGGTTTTCATTCGTGCAATGCATCTATTTTAAATCCTTTACTGAGAACCTAGCTTCTCTTTATGTAATTCATATATGAACAGAAGAGAAAGGAATACATTCTTAAAAACATAAAAAAACATGGTACAAGTGTTTCACCAGCCTGTACTTTGCACAGGCTTTCAAAATCCTTTTCGATGAAATGTCTTCTTAGAGTTGCAAATCCTCACTACATTTTCATTAGTGGAAAAATAACTATAATACACCTTACCATAAATTTAAACAACGCGTTTAAACGTTGGTAACTAGGTCTTCACCAACACCTCAGTCCCACAACCTTCTATTATTCCACATAACTCAGTAACGCTCCAGAATATGGTAAAGAGTGTCATAAAATTGAAAAATAATTATTTGTAGTGGCATCTGTAGCAAGCCAACTGAAAACAGGCTATGTAGTATCATGATCACTTTGGTAGTCATTCGTAGGCTAGCCATTGATAACAACATCCAACACACACCAACTGTTGTAATATCAGTCTTCCAGTATACCAAAGACTAAAAAAATCCTTTCAAGATTTAGTCCACATAATCTTAGGATCCCTCCATGCAATGCTAAAACAAAACTACTTTCGGTATGCTTATGTTAGACTTCTGTAAATTCAAGTGTGCAAACATTTGCATTTGTTCCTTAAGTAAGCTGACTTTCTGAAGTCAATGCCCTCATTGCTCATATTGGTATTTGGGATCAGACCAATGGGATGCCTACTATAGTCAGCTATTAAAATACTGAAAAAGACAAAATAATAGTTAAGTAATTATATAATTTAGCTTTTCAAATCTCTACCTGCAATGTGGAAATCTCATGACCTGCTTGAAGACTGAAATGAAAACATGAATAAGCTTATGAGTGTATAATGCAATAATGATCAAGAAATAAAACAGACAGGTGAGATACATAGAGGACTGAGAACATATAATAAAACAAGAAACCTAAGCTGTTTCATGAATTTATCTTTCTGCAAGTGTTATCTGAATCAGAAAATGAAAAGAAATAATGAAATCATATTTTCACTAAATATTCATGCAAGCACAGGCCTGGGATCAAAGATTTGATTTTAATACACAGTGTCAGTGAAGAACTGAAAGTATTCTGAGCAATATATCTGCAGTTTATGAAAAATGTGGAGGAGGGGGAAAGATGAAAAAAAGATGTGATGATTACAGAAAAAAATAAGAGGGAAGGAAAAATTATGTGGGAGAAGAAAGAAGACACAGAAATTGTAAAGGACGATGACTGGTTGTCTGGCTTCTGGTATTGCTATATTAGGATCCAGCCATGAACAGAAATGTAAAAAGAGAATGAGAAAAAGAACAGAAGACAGAAATAGTAGAGAGAAGAGGGACAAAGCACTACAGATCATATTGATCCTGGGACATGTGCCAGAGAATTATTTAAATACTAAGTAACATCTCATTCATTACCGTTTTGACTAACCACTTGAAAAGGATATGAATGTACCAAAATCTTAATAGCTATTTTTCTAAGAGGATTGAAAGGAGTTAACATGTACAGGGCAGAGGTGGCACTGAATCGGAATATTGCCTTCCCTTTATTCAATACTATAAAGGTCTGGAAAAAGAAAAAGAGAATGAGAAATAACATTTAGAAGATACCAAGTTACAAACGATGAATCATTTTCATTTCATCATTAATCACATCTGGTCAATATGCTCTTCTTGCATTGACACGATCCCCTTGTCCAGTTCACACATTGTAGAGTCCAGCCAAATTACTATAAATACAATTAAATGAACACTTAAACACATCTATTTAAAAATTGTACGTAATCCTGAAATTGCTAGCTAGTAAACAGAGAGTATAAAAGTAATATAGTTAATAAAGTATAAAAGTAATGTAGTTAATATTTGAAGAATTCATATATTTTTGTACAGTATAATATATACACTGAAGTGTGTAACTGTAACCAAAATGAGAGCCATTAAAACTTCAACTTCAATCCCTAAATCAAACAACAACCGTAAATTATCACATCAAAGTACTAAGATAAAAGTACCTCAAAGTGATCTAAATTTCAAGTGACCATGAAAATATAGAAATTAAGAGTGTTCAATAACCAGTTTTTTAACATAACTCTAATGTACTCATTTTTTGCTGTATGCTGAGAGTAATGTATTACTCCCCTTTTCAACTATTGCTTCTGATAGTTCTGTACCTGCAAATCTATTTTCCTTGTCATACTTTACTTTCACCCAATACAGAATTCACTCTATTCACTGCATGCCTGTATTTTCACTGTCTCTCCACAGTTTCAGCAATAACTCATGTATATTACCAACATTTAAAAAAGCATTTCTAAATGCAACAATGTTCTTAAAATCCAGGAAATAAAGAATAAAGCCTTTAAGGTCTTTTTTAGTTATTTTGATTCCCACATATCTGGGGAAAGTCCTTTCTATTTCCATCATCTCTTGTTTTTACACAGGGATGAAAGTTCATGCTCTTTGAAAGGAAGTGGATCTAGCTAGCATTGTGGCAGTCCTAGGAAGCCCAAAGGGCACATAAAGGCATGCAGACCTGGAACACTGCCAGGAGCCATGATCTGCCTCAACTGGAATCAGAGGGCAGCATTTGTCAAGACTATGCTCTACTTTCTGAGCAGGTGTGGCAAATAGAGCAGCTGAAAACACAATGCCTCTCCCTGTCTGAAATAATCAATTATAAATGATAAAAATTATATAAATGATAAAAATCAGTGCTTCCAAACTTAACATATTTCCACTCTCCCATACTTAGTGATTCTCAGGCTGTGCTTTGATCCTTTATTGTACATGTTCTTTACTACAATCATTTCTCATTTTTCAACTCTCTTAGTATTATTCCTGCAGTCCATGAAAACAGGACCTCTAATAATCAGAGTTCTTATGTTTTCTGTTCCCTTTACTCTGATGAAACCTCTGATGAAGTATCACTTGTGTTATGCAGACTCATCAAGTTATGCTAAAAATGAAAATGGAGCCTGACCCAAACAATGATGTTCAAAACTATGCAAAGAACACTAAGAAAAATAATAGGAGAAATGATGATTGCAACATACAGCTTGAAGTCTTGCTTCTCCTACTGGAAACCACTATGCTTTTGGAAGAGATCATGACAACTGCTATACATGTCTCAATCAGGAACAAGCAGTTCAGCAGGATTTTACTTCATGTCAACACTTAATTGCAGGAGTACGCTTCTAGTTTCCAAAGCATGATAATACATGCTCTAACTTTAGGATTTCTGGCATTGAATTTAGATTTTTACTACTACAGAATGTAGAAAGAATTAAGGAAAGGAATCAGTACTTTGACCCAAATGCTATTTGCCTTCCAGACTTCAACAGGGTAAATCATTTGAGCAAAGGGAGCAGAACATGATATTTAATTGAAAATCTTGCTTTCAAAGTTAACTCATGATTCTCCATACACAAACTGAGTTTTAGAAATTCTTCAATGAACACTTGAGGCACAATTAATTTTTTTTTGAGCTGTTCTGCTTAGCTCCTCATGGTATGCCTATATTGCTATTGTTTCAACATATTACTGATAAGGCATACCCCTAATTCCTGCAGGAAATATCTTCATTTGCATTTTTTCTCTTAGTTTGAGTTTGACTCATAACTTTTCTTGGGTTTTTTCTTCCTTTTTCTTTGAAGCAGTTTCTTCGTTTTCATGGGTTTTGTTTTTAATTCACTTGTTTTTGTTAGCTAGCTAGTTTCCACAGGAAAGAAAAGAAAGCAGGAGAAAAAAAATTATGAAAATAGAAAAAAAAGTTTATTTCTTCTTTACTGGTAGAATAATGAAAGTGCAATACATTTGATGCCAAAATCAAAGGGACTGAAAATCTGGAGGAAACCCAAGGCCATCTGGACACTAGTCTAAAGTTCAACACTTTAGTGCTGGCCACAGCAGTTGTTGTTACTTTAAATCAAAGCAAATATGTGGATTCTTTTTTTTTTAAATTAATGTCTCTATAAAAATATTTTTAAAATTATGTAACATTCTGTCAACACTCCAAGTGCAATTGCTACCTCCTCTTTATTTATGTCCCTCTTTTACACACCTCCTCTTTGAAAACAATCATAGAACAAAATAGAACTGGATAAGAAAATTTTTTTACCCAGACTAAGTTGGATATATGATGCCTCTACAGAGTAAATATGGATGAGGATGATCATCATCATATCCTGAGAAATTACCTTTCCATACTTCCCTATCCTTCCCAGTCACAAGAGAATGCAACCTAAACTTTCCACGACAGTGAAGAAATCTAGTAAGAAGATGTCTAGCTACCTTTGATATGGGTTTTATATTGAAGACCTGCTCCTTTCACAACTATAATACAGCAATTAGTTGTTATTCTAAAGATAACCCCTGTGCTGCTACTTCAATTCTCCTGTGTGTAAACCACTGAAAGTCACAGGTTTTTATAAAATGCCAGGTTTATAAAAAAAATCTAAGTGCATCTCTACTGATGTATGAGGTCCCACAAACTTGCATTACTAATTTCTGTTCTTCCAATGGAGATTTCTGCCAATCACATCAGGTATTGGGGAAATTGTTATATGGAAGGGATGGGTCAAAAATAATAGAAATACTATGTCTTTGAAGGATTCTTTATTATTTATTCTTCTTAAAGTCTAATAGAAATATACAACACACTCACTTTTTTATTGATATAATATGGGTCCAGGTCTTCCAAGGGCTCGGACACCATTCCTGGAGGTATGTCGCCGTAAATAAATGGCAGTGTCTTTCCTGCCTCCAAGTCACTGTTTGGCTTCGGGCCATCTTCGTCATCATCATCTTTGCGCTCCTGTTTGGATTTTGTAGCTTTCTCTTCATTGATACGCTGTTCAATAGCTGCAAGTGATTCTCTTGTGAAATAGCGGAAGCTGTCAGGTCCTGGTGGTACCAGCACTGATTGTGCCATCTTTTCATCCTGCACCTCTTAATTACTGTTTAGCTTCTCTCATAAAAAAAGGGCTGAAAATATAAAAACACAGAAAAAAATTAGAGCAATACAGCTACACACAATGTAAAGTAATACACCATCACAGAATTTTGTGTGGGACATCTTGTTAAATTCAGTAATTATCACCCAAGAGGGGGCTGCTGTGAAATGAATTTTTAAATTTGTTTTTATTTCAAGACAAACCATCTTCCTTTTCAGCTTGCCTCTTAGAGTTGTCTCGGAGGTATCAATTCTTACAGCATTTAGTTTAAAATTCACTTAGTGCTTGCACCAATAGATTGTCAGCTCTACAGGCTGATTAAAAAAGTCACATGCAATGCAATAACATCTTTTGCCTTTATCAAGGATAATGTTATTCATTTCAGTGAATAAAGTAGGAGATATTTTCCACTGCATTCAGTGTGAGGAATCAACAGTTCTGAAGTGTTTGGTTCAGTGTTGATGAGCGAGACTCCAGACAATGCACCTCCTTATTATCCTGAAAGCTGCATCTGGGAGAAATCCTCCCTCTAGCTATATGGACCAGAAACGACTCTTAGAATCCACTATTGCCGCGTAAGGCCAGAAGGATCAGTTGAAAGCAATACAAGATGCTCCTTCTTTTTGAGTACAAATATGCTGCCTTTGCAGAGCTGCCAGCTCAGGAAACAAGGTTCAGCCATAAGCACCTGTATTCAGATCCCCTGCCTGGCAACACACTGTGCACTGGAAGAATTGCTGAATTAAACAAAACCGATTTTTAATCATTACATACTGCACGTAGATCTTTTATGTCTGATATCACATCAATTGTATATATTTTTCACAAATTTCACTAAGAAGAGCAGAACCATCTCTTCTTAATGTCTCCAAGCAGTTCAGTTAAAAAGAACAAGTGGAAAATATTCCCAACGCAAATACTTTGATCTGAAATCGCAAACAGGATCTCTGCTGTAGCCTACAAGAATTTTTCTCAAGAGTGCTTCTGAGTAAGCACATTAAAAATATAACAAATGCAATAAAGTAACGAATTCTGAGTAAGACAATATACTCAGATTAAATATCAGATTAAAACAATACAACAGTTTGAATACGATCAGTCTGATCCTATTTTACTCTCACTGAGCACACATACTCCAGCACAGCCGCAACAAATTCATATTTTTGAAGGCTGCTAAATAAGCTGCAACATGATGCTTTCTCCTCCTTTTCAACCATATGCACACAGCCACTTACACCTACACAAACATCCACACACATCCCAACTCCTGCAGGTCTCCCGGTGAGCGTGCTCTTCCACTGCAGGCAAATGCACCCGGTGCATTCTGTCATGAACGGTCTGTACCAAACTGCTGCTGGAAGCTGCACTGACTACTAGCAGCAGAAGGGTTCATTAGGAATATGAAAGTGGTCCTGCAGCAGAATCCTGTTAAGATTTTATTTTTAATCACAGAAAGAAAAAAAAAAGAAAAGCATAATTCTGTTTTAATACTGCAGGAAACAATTAAAAATTCATTACCAGTGAAGAATCTTGCACTTATGTGGGTTTGGAATGGCACCAGGGAAGACTGCAGCTAAAATTCCATCATGTCTTTTTCCTTTTTTTTTTTTTTTNTTGCTTTTTTTTTTTTTTTTTTTTTTTTTTTTTTTTAATTCTCCTTGTACAGACCACACCTAACTTCCTGCTGAAGGATCCTGGTTATTGAAGTAAAATTCGGCATTTCCTGTGTGAGCCTACTAAGTGCTATAATTCTTTTTGCCAGTAGATGGTACTGATATATACCCATAAATTCTTCTCAGAAATGGCAAAGAATTTTTGCATGCTTGAACACTTGCTTAGACTGAGACTCTTGGACTAAAATACATGAATTTATATAACCAGTCAAGTCTCAAGATTCTCAAAATTCTTTTGAATACATAGCAGCAACTGCTGATGTGACCATAGCTCTTAAAACTGTGACGGTGAGATTGAAAGAAAGTAGGAGGGATAGCAAAGTAAGAGAAATCAAAAAATGGAGGTTACACAGGCAGAGTACAACCAAAGCAATTGCTGAAACCGTGTTATCAGCAGTCTGGATTATTTTAAGCTATAGATCATGTAAATATTCTAAAATAAATGTATACAGTATGTTCAGTGTGCATTGTTTCTAAAAGTGGATAAGCCAGCAACAGGAGGGAAGGAGGGCACTTTTGAGTGTTCACTGCAGTGTCGAGTTCCTGTGCAGAAGTCATCTGTTCTTGCTCCCTGCTGCAGCAGGTGGTTGGGAGCACTGTAAGCCCCCCTCTGTGGCAAATCAGTACAACATCCCTTTGGGCACCACTCCACCGAAACGGCATCCTACTTCCTTCCACTCTTCTGCTTGTTCTGCGTTTTCCATGCTTACTGATATTCGTACTTTTTCTCCTGTTGCACCAATAAAAATTTTTTACCTCTCTCCCACCTCACTATTGACCTTCTGCCCTTCCCTCCTTCTTTCACACATACACAAGTCTCTTCCAAACTTTTCAAGCAAGACACATTGTTGTATCTATACATTCAGATCTTCTGGCGGTCATTTACTCTCTGCCGTCTCCTTTCCTTCAGCCACAAAGAGAACAAAGAAAAAGGTGTGGAAAGTAATAAAAAGCAAAAGGTCAGTCTAAAGTGAGAGATGTTGGAGAAGGAATAACTAGAGTAGCTGAAAAAATGTCACCGTGGCTTTGAAAAACAGACAATGAAAAGAGGGGGAAATAGTGATAGTTTGCTCCTTTTGCAATTGCGGTGAGAGAATGAAGAGTTTGACTTGGTCAAAATAAGGTTTTTGAAATTTTCAGCAACTAAGAAAAAATGTGCCAAATGAAAACTATAAATGAACCACACCAAAAGTATTGATTTGGGTTTGATTCATTTAAACATTACACAATATTTTAAAATAATGTTAACAGCCTTTTTAGAAAAGCGTTTCATTCAATAGGGTTTTCCATTTTCACAGATGATTCAAAGAAATAAACCAAAAGTTTACAAATAATTCGATGTAACCAATTTTTTTGGTTAAGAAGCTTTAGATGAAAACTTCTGGCTGGCTCTAATTAGGACTACAGTTTACTTACGGCTGTCCCGAAGTCTCAAAATAAGAGGATTGTGAGACAACACAAATCCACAGGAGGAGTAGAGGAGCTTCTATCTAGAAAAGCATTTTGATTATTTATTTGTATGGATAGGCAACTGCTTACGTATGAAAGTTACAGTAAATCAAGTACCTGAAAAGCTGGGCTAATTCACACAACATGGGAAAGGAGCTTCATTCTTCCATTAGTAGTCTATTAAGTTAAAGTATCTGATTATTTGTTTCTTATCGTAAGGGTCTGAAATTACCAGAAATCTCAATTTGATTTCCACTACACAATCTACATGCATAGTGTTAGGAAGGACAGTGAAAAGAGAAGACAAAAAGGAAATAGCCAGGGGACATTGTATCCCATTGCATTAGAGGCTTGGGTCTACCGTCTTACTAGGCTGTAAGGAAAAATGAACAAGTATTTTAGCGAGACAGACTAGACACGAAATGCAATATCATCTTTGCAGTCTAAAAGAGAAACATACATACTTCTAAAGAGGAGACAACAGTAATACATCTAGAGAAGCTTGTAACAATCCTTAAAATACATTAAAATAATTAGATACTACACACAGCTATAGCAAATGTGACAGAATTATTAGAGACAGAAAGGGAAAATTAATAAATTGAATAGGAAGTATCAATAAAAACCCAATCCAACACAGCCTATATTTAATAACTATTGTGTGAGCATGGTCAAAATTTACCTAAAACACGAGTATGAAATAAGAATGGCAATTCTGGTAATAAGTCACTTCCAACTGCTGTCTAGCTTCCCACCTACAGCCATGGGTACACTTGATGAACAATTTTGTCACTAATGGTATCCATCTTCCCTCTACTGTGGCATGTGTGAAGGCTTGAAGTGGACCTTGTCCTTTAATCATCTGGTGAAACACATGGCCCATAGCAAGGGTAGAGATGAAGAAGTGTTCAGTGTCATATGTAAAGAAACTCTACATGAGGGTGAATTATTTTGGACAGGACAGAGACATGTCCAAATCTTTTCCTGACATCCTAGGAGCCCTCATCTACAGACAATCCTGATTAATAAAATCAGAAGGAAAATAGATTACCAGTTTCTCCTCAGAAATCTGTAAAAACTAACTGTCTTTGTTCAATGGCAAAGCAAAGCATTAAAAGGCACAACTGGCAACTTGCCATCATTCTCTGGTTCTGATTGTTTCACTCTCCAGCTGTGTGTTCCTGTACTACATTAGATTGTCCCTAAGTGCATGACTTTTCATTTATAGTTCTGAGTTTCATCTCGTTCCAGTAACACCAGTCATCAAGCTCATCTAGTCCTTTCTGTATAATAGCTTGCTCAGTCTTTGACAATGCCTTCCAACTTTGTGATAGGAGCAAATTACATTGGCATATTTCCACTTCTTTGCTGAAACAATAAATTAAACTTTAAATAAAATCTGTCCCAAAATTATAACAGTGCCAAGCAACTTTGACCAAAGTGTAGGTTACTGTGATACTTGCTGTAGTTTGCAAAATATGTTAATACTACTCTAAGAACCTTAATCTTTAAAAAAATCCCATGAAGTTTATGCTCTAAAATGAAATATTAATTGAAAGAGCAAAAGAGATCTAAATGGAACTTCTTCTTCTTGTAAATAGTACCCATTTAATCAAATACATTGAATCTAAAGAATTCCTGTCACTTCTTCCCCCCATGCTACTTAAAATACTTACTATACTACTAAATTATTCATGGTGATCTAGGTGACTGAAAAACATGTCTGCTAGCTTTGAGATGACATGAAACTGGGAGGGCTACAAGTAAACAGGAGGATAGTATTAGAATTTAAAATGTCCTGACATACAGCAAAATGGGCTCAAAAAGTGATGCAATTCAAGATATGTAAGTTCTACATTTTATACTTAAACAAGAATAAGTAAGTGAAAATTATAGGATAAGGAAAAACCCCACCAATAGATTTGCAGGAAAAGATCTAGAGTACTTATTACATCACAAACCAAACATGAGTGAAAACTGTCAGTCTTAGAAGAAAGAAAAAAGCAAGCATTTATAAACTTGTGAACTGATCTACTCTTCTAGTTGGAGCAGTATGTTCAACCTGGATATTATATTTCAAAAAAATATGGAAAGAATTCAGACCACAGAAATAAAACATCCAAGCAAATGTAGGATCCAAGAGATTCTATATTTGAAAGCTTCCAAGGAAATGTAGGATTTGAGCTCTTTCTGTCTTAATTTTAGATTGAAAAGATTGATTGAAGACACAGTGGCTGTCTTTATCTAGCCAAAAAGCTCTTCCAAGGAAGCAAAGGAATTTGTTTTCTTTTTATCTAGCATAGAGATAAACAGCTTGTGGAATTAAACTGCAGCAAGAGGGTTTGTTAGGAAAACCTTTTACCAGTGAAAAAAGAGAATTAACAGAGTAGATACATGACAATCTTTCAAAGACTTTTTAGAAATGCTAGACCTTGGAAGAAAAAGATCAGTGGTGAGTATGAGTTTTGTAGCAAAATTGATCAGGATGAGAATCAAGAAACTTGTAACAGGCCTCCACTGGCCTGGGTCTTAGTAAGTGTAGGTTTCTCACTGTTTTGTGCTGCTTCATCTGTTATGTTTCTCCCCAGTCCTGAAGGGAGTAAGAGCTTATTGTTTATATACCAGAGAAGCAGAAAAAAAGGAGGGTTTTATTTCAATCACTGTGGGCTGAGAAAGTTCTTGAAGAGTCAGTGGGGGTGCAAGATAGAAAAAAATTACATCACATGCAAGAAATTTTAAGAATTTCTTTACAGAGAAAGGCACAAGAGTGCCTATGGAAGCATTGGTGTGGAATAGGAGAGATCTGCCTCCAGTTTCTCTTTACTCACAGCTCTCTCCTTCCAGTGCCTTCCTTTTCCCTTAGCCTGACAAAAAGGAATTAAAACAATTAAGTTCAGAAAAGCTATATTAGTCCATTCTCTTACTTGCATCTCATGTTACGGTTATTCTTATACATGGGTAAAATAAATGCTGGAAATACCCTGTTCTGTCTCACAGGGCTGTCAGCACTCCACGGAACTGCATCAAGGATTGTATAACATGGGATTGCCCTGTTGGAAGGTGGAAGGTTTAGAGCTGGTGCAGCATCTCTGCTAAAATTTATGTTTTCACTGCTCCACTGCTGAAATTAGACAGCAAATAAACATCAGTTTTCCTGTGCCTGAGGTTTGTATGTTTCATACAATGCTACACTGTCTGTTCAGTAGCCAGAGCTGAGACAGGGGTCCCTTCATCCAATATCAATGTACTCAATTGTGCACTTTGAACAGTAGGTGTTCCTGCAAAACAAATCTTTCCAAATGGCTCTTAGAAGAGCTATATAAAAATACAGCTTCCTACACATTTTCCAACATTTTAGATGGATGTATAACTAGCAAGTCACCTTTGAAAATGCAGTTAATTGAAACCTGAAGCCAATATGAGACAGTGCTGTCAGAAAGGACAGCCGCATTTTCCACCCACTCTCACCCTGCTCATTTCCCACTGTGCTGGCCTGAGCATTTCTGCATCTCTGCAGTTTAGCCAGATCAGCTCACTGGTCTGGCTGAAAACTATAAATAACTGGCCAGATTTCAGACAGATCAAAGAGCTGATCCATCACACTTCAGAAAAGAAATCAGGAGTCTTAAGATGTCCTCCCACTTTAGAGTGCAAAGGACTAGCTGACTACCTTCAGTGTCCTCCAAATTTCAGTGCTTCACGTAAGTGCAAGCTCAAAAGGCTTAAGGCACCAGAGGATGAACGAATGGGTCTCCAGAGCTTGAACAATGGAGCAGAACACGGCTCTAACAACTGCAGTCAACAAATATTGGCACAGATCCTGTACCTGGTGTAGAACCCAGCAAAAGTAGAATAAAAAGGCAAAAAGGATTATTAAAATGCCTAAATGCTAGCAAAGCTAAGGATCAAATTAGGCTACCATTCAGTTACAGCAGCCTCGGGATTGCTCTTCCAAGATTAGAAGGTAACCAGGATCAATTCCTGTTGAATTTTCCTTTCAACGTGGACATCAGGACAGCGTTTTAAGAAAAATGTGCAGCAAGGATCATAAAATGTGAAAACAGATATACAAAGATCCATATTGGGAAAGTTTGGGGGTCTTTCAAATCAATTTTCTTACTCTCTTTAAAACTTATTTCAGGAAACTACCCATAGGTCTCTGGCAAGATGTACTCCAAAGAAGTAGGAAAAACACTTTGGCAGGAATCAGTTAATTGTTATCTTTACTTACTGTTAACCAATAACTGGCAATGACTTGCATTTGTTAAAATTAATCCATTTTCCTCTTTTATCAGAAATGTCCTTTGAACAATTGCTGATTTTCAATCAAATGTCAGTGCACGAATTAAAAAGCTACTTGTCTTTCCAGATAAGAGACCCTTAAATCCTTCCTTCTAGTATTAGACAATTTCGATTTTTCACTTGATGAAAATACCATTCTTAACTTTTTTATTTAATACAGTGAGATAAACTTTCTGCCAGACTGTAATGAGCTCCTCCAGTGCTCCTTGACCACAGGAAAAAACAAAGGCTGATTTACATCCAAGAAAGATTCAAAACAACAGTTCAAGTTTCCCTTGACAGAAGGAGAAGTACTGTCTCCAAATCAAACAGCAATGTGGGAAGACAATGCAAGAGTATTCACCAAATCCTTAATGAAGCTGATTAAGTGATTACAGCCTTTCAGCTATCTAGCTGCAGTGGGCTCTTCTTCAAATCAGTCTTTGCCCTGATACCCATCGTGAGAAACTATCCCCACAAGTAGAGTCTTGTGTAAGTGTCAGGCTAGAAACATATCCATTTTTAGTGTGTTTGTGTGGGGAGAGTGAATATACAATTCAAAGATGTAATGATAACAGAAGTGCCATATGTATGGGATGAGCTAGATATTTCCAGATGCCTGAATAGGAGAATGTGCTGACTACTTATGCTGTTAATAAAACATGCTGTGATTTCTTTCCTGACAAACCAGAACTCAGAATTCAGCATTCCCAGTATGGGCATTACGTAAAGATGTTTAGAATGAAATCTCCAATTAATCTTAACTACAGCATGGCTACAGAAAATTCATATATAATTTATATCCTTCTGGATACAAGGCACCAGGTAGATGGGAGATTCTAACATCCCCCTAACATCTGTCTAGAAGTTTTGGACGACCATAAATCATGATTCTGACCCTACTGACAGGCAACTGTGGAAAATACTCCGTGATTCCACTTTTATAGCCTCTTACTGTCTTCTGTTGCAAACACAACCTATGAACAAGACTGTGCCTTTCCAGTTATCGCTTACGTAAGCCCAGGCCAGGCTCCGACAGCGAAGCCGACACTGAAGCTCCCCTCGAGCCAGGGACAAAGGGCCACGGACCGAGCCCTCCACCTCCATGAACTGCTGCAAGCAGCTTCCACTTCCACACAAAACACTTCCACCCGCTCCTCGGAACCCGGCAGCGCCAACAGGCCCACACCGCAAGCGCTGCAACGAGCCGGGGAATGCACGAACAAGGACACACGGGGAGTAAGGCAGGGGAAGCAGGGCGGGGCCCGCCGGGCGCCCCCGCCCAGCCCGGCCCGCCGGCGGGCGCCGCAGGTGCGGCAGCCGAGCCGCCACCCTGAGCCTCGGCACCCCCCGTTGCCACGGCGAGGGAAGACGGGCAGCCCGGTGTCGCTGGAAGCGACAGCCCCCAGTGAAAAGGCGGGTGGGGAGGCGGCCGGGGAGCTGCCGGGCTCCGCAATGGCGCGGCGCCCAGGGGAGGTTGCCAAGCAACCGGTCCGGCGGCTGCGGCACCGCGCTGCGCAGGGGGAGCGCCGCCGCCCGCGGGCTGCGGAGACTCCGCAAAGCCTCCTCTGGCAGACGGCCTGTTCCACAGGGAGAGCTGCCCCTGGCAGCTTCGGCCGGGCCCGGTCACATGGGAGAAGCAGGAGGGGCAGGAAGGAGCAGGTGTTCAGGGCAGATAAAGGCAGGAGAGGCAGACGTGGAGGGGGGTTGCTGTGGGGAACCCGCCCTTCAGAGCCACCAGCGAGGGACAGCGGAGCCCCGCCGGGCGAGGTCCCTCCCCGCTGCACCAAGAGCTGAGCTGAGCAGCGATGGAGCCAAATTCAGGCTTTACCACGAGGGCGGGAAGAAACCGGGAGATCACCATCCCTCCTTCAGTTAAATTTGTGTACCGTCTGTATTGGATAAAGAGAGTCAGCCATGCTGCCTACTGCCTGCAGCCAGCCAATTCCCCTGCTCCGGGTGGGCGGGTGTGTTATGGGGCTTTTTTAAATAGGAAACGGTGACTGTAAAACCATAGAAACGGACCTGGGGAGTGGGGTGCTGGGACAGTTTTTACATCATCTCCACTCCTTTCAAGCTGTTAGTATATTTTTGATAAAAAATGAACCTCATCCACTACATGCCAAAACCCCAGAGTTTTGCCTTGGTATATGTGAGAGGACATGAAGGGGTACATCTCCAATTTCTAACTTTGCAAAATAAACGAAGAGAATCTGGATATAAACGGAACATTTTCTAAATAGGCTTGCAATTGCAAAGATAGCTGACTAGTAACAAACACAACTGCCTCTTGAGAAGCTTCCAAACCCAAAACACAATGGGCATGGAAAGCGTGAGGACCATCCCACATGGGGGAAACAAATATCTCCATGGATAACAGATGAGAATTTCCCCCCCGGGAGCTGTACTGACGCTGACAGGCTCCCTGCAGCTGCACAGCACCAGCTGCCAAGGGGATCCTGCAGGAGTTAATGCAGCTTGAAAGAAGCATTAACTCCCTGGATATCTATCAGCCTTCAAGGGCAGGATGCCACAAAATATTTCCTCATAAGCACTACTCATGCCCCTACTATGTAGCTGCACCTGGAAACATATCAAGGTCTCTAAAGCAGATGGAATAACACACACAAAAAAGTACAACTACAAAAGAGCACAACTACACAGCAGAACTTCCTTTCCCATGCATGGTCCCCACCAGAATCCCTTTGCCACTGGAATGGAAGAGTTGGCTTTGTTTCAGTAAAGTGCCACTTCAAATAAACCAGAAGCAAAGTGGTTTCAGTGATTCTGGAAATTAAGTCGCAGATGAGGTCCCATATTTACTTCTAAATATTCTTTTTGTCTTATGATGGTTTATGGGTTAGCAGTTCTTACTATATCCTTAGGGACAGAGTGCAGATGGGTCCAAGCCAGCTACTAGTTACAGGTTGTCATGTCTCATGCTAATTGCAGATGGGGCTGACGGTACTGTTTATTACTGAGATACTTGACCTTGACCTGTCTTGTTTTCCTCGGTTTTTTCCCCCCCCTTCGTTCCCCCCTTGCTTGGTTGTGCCAAACTTGAAGTGCTGGGGCTAAAACTTTCCATTTTTGTCTCAGACCAATTTTTGGAGGGAAGCTTCAACTCAAAGCAACTATTTCCAAGAAAAAGGCTACGTATATATATTTCCCCTTAGAATTTTATAGTTGTCAATCTTCGAAGCATGAATAAGTCACATTCTGAATTTTGGACTTTTTCTTTTGGAATGGTATCTATAATACCTGCCTAGAGTTGAAAAATTTTGAAAAATTAATGATCATGCATTTGAACGAACACCCCAGAGATTTAAAGGTGTGCACTGCAAAGATAATGCATTTTTCTGTTAACGTTTCATTGTCCGTCTGAGGGGATTTTCGTGCAGCTGAAGTCTGTCTTTGTGGACTCTGCTGACCCAGCAGCAGGAATGCTTTCATCTTTTTGTTCTAAATCATCCTGTATGTTGGTTATTAAAGAAACCAAACCAAACAAACAAGAAAAAAGCCATAAAAACCCAGAAGGAAGTACAGAAGGAAAAGGGGGCATTTAGGAAAAAAGGGAGACATATCTCAGACTGAAGACCGGCAGCATAAGAAACCTCCAGGGAAATGATACGTGTAAGAACTGTCTGCCTGGATAAAGCAACTGTCTCAAAATTGGCTGCAGTAGTCCTGCAGGCTGGTTGGAGAGACATGAACAACTCAAAGACTTGTAGATTATTATGATCAAGAAATTCATCTAGGTTGATCAATTTGACCTCAAAGGAGACCAGGCTGGGAAACAGTCAAGAAGAAGGGAAGCAGGGGAGTCAGTATAATGGGGCAAGCAGAGATAGGAGAAAGCAAAAAAGCTTGGGATAAATAGGCAAGAGAGGAAATAAAAACCTGAGATAACTGGACTGGAATTATTTGGAAAGATGTGAAAATTAGTTTATAAGGAATATAAAGGTGACAAGAGCTCTGTGAAGTATGTGTAAACATGTATTCAATAACTCATTCATATGTGTATCAATATGGTCTCCCTAAAATTGTGTACAACCACTCCAGTAAAAAGCACCTATTACTGTAGGAAGGAGGACTGAAATGACAGCATAGAATTGACATCTGCTTTAGTTTTCGTCCATTTGTCAGTAGACACTGTAATGCAATGTTCACTGTCTGATGTAGTATACAATATGGATGAGCTCTTAAAAGCAGTGAGATTTGTTTTGGAGGAGACTTCCTTGATTCGTGTGTGCTGCACAGGGATCGGGAGAGGTGACTTTTGGGAAGGGGAAGAAAAGAATGATAACTATGTGGGCAAAAAGCACACACATTTGTGTGAGGTCTGTATGCTGTCTTGGAGAACTGGGCGTGCCACAAGTAGGGTTTGCCTTCTCTGGCATCAGATGCCTGTATCTATTGGCATCTGCATCTAAGCCAATCTGAGCTCCTTTCATATTACTGGAGAAAAATAGGTCTTTTAAAAGGCAATTCTGACCTATTTCAGAGATCTACCTTACAATGAGGGAAGTTGTGCCCTAGAAGTGCCTGTCTCTCTGGACTGATGAGAAAGGGCGAGAGATGAGTACTCAGTAGTGCCTGGTGGCAGGCAATTCACTCCAACTGCTGATTTCACAGGTGCCTACAAATCATATGTGGGATTTCTAGAATGTAAAGACAGCCTTAATTCAGTGTTCCACAACTGCTTGATTCTGCCACTTACTAACATACTTTTAATGTGATTTTTTAAATGTGAAGTATTTAGTGGATCCTTTACTTCCACACCTCCTTACTAAATATCAGCCACTTACTTTGCACCTATTACCATTGTTCCCATTTTGTGTTTTGAGAAGCAGAATCATGTATAGTTTTGGGAACCAGAATGACATATGAAAATATATGGGGTCTGCATTCTGATAAACATTGACAGACATGGGGGGAGAATTGAATGTTCCTGTTGTAGTACTTAACAATATATATTAATTACTGTAATTTTAATAGTTATTATGTATTAAAGTTCTGCCAGCTGTCTAAAGCTTCACACTACAGGCATGTCTACAGCTGAGTAACTATGTATTTTAAATGAAGATGTCACCAGTGGGAGACACGTAAGGCTGGATGTATATTCAAAACTTGGCAACCAAATGGGAAAAATTAAACCAAACAGCATGAAATTAGATCCTATGATGAGTAATATGGTTGGTGATTTGTGCAGAATACAGCCAAATGGTTATATAGGATTTCCCAGACCATCATACAGGAACTGTTAGAAAACTTTAGGGCTGCATCTTCATCCCCTCCACATCCCACACAAAGGAAGAGAGCAAATATCATCACTACTCCCTGGTGACTTGACCAGCACGTTTGTTTCCCTGGGTAATGAAAAGCTCAGTCAGATATATGACATTAGAAAGCATTAAACAAGTCTCTATTAAATTGAGAAGACTTTTTTTTTATCTGAAAGGAAACAGAGTAGTTAATTGGCCCACAATTAAATAGAAATGCCATTAAAAAAATCCTGAAACACTTTGCCAGGCCCAATTTCTGTTTGCCTTTTATAGCGTCCTGAAAACCTAACTGTCATATCAAGACATTAACTGAGAGTATTCTGAACACTATAAAAACATCTTTATGGATCAATTTATCCTGAGGGACAAAGTGCCTATGGCTGACACGTGGTTAAGTAAGAGCAGGAAGGTAGTATCACTATTCCATCAAGAAACTTGAAAGGCCTGAGGGAGCAACACAGATTCATAAGTGTAGGATCAGAGGAGATGGTTATGAGTGTTTATTCTGACATTCTGCACAGTGTGGATTATACCAGTCCCCTGATTTAAAATGAGTCTCAGCTGGAACACACCAAATTCATAAGAAACCCTTAGTAAGTTACCTTATGGCAGAGTATTACTGCAATAACATGGGTGCCTTGTTTCATGCTTGGACATCACTTTCCTGGGTAGTGATGTTACCAAAAAAAAGGAGAAGTGGCACAGAAGTATGGAAATGTGCCAGAAATGAGAGGCTGAATTTTTACATCATGTATCTGCCCAAAACTAATTTTTTATAGATCCTGATTGTTTTCATAAGAGGGAGAAAACAATTAACAGCTCTGAAGTTCAGTCACTTTCTTAAAAAATGCAGATTCAGTTTCAAGGTAACTTTAAAAAAAAAAGGGAGCGGAGGCTTGTTCATTATAGTATTTTATAACTATGGGGAAAAGAAGGATTGCTGAGGACAGTCTACAAAATTCTAGGCTAAAATACAACTGCAGCCAATTGTAACTGGACTGTTTGGAACTGGAATTTGATCATTTTTTTCCAGTTCAGAATAATTTCCTAAGTGTACAGGTTTTTTTAATATATTCCATTTGCATTTGTTGGTACATGTGAATAAAACAACAAAGCAGATGTTGAAAACCTCCTCGGGAGAGTTTTTCCTTTCCCACTATGTTTGAGCCAGCAAAACAGGTTCTGATTAGAGGGAATACTGGAGCTCCCCAAAGAGTTCTTAGAAGCCTTCCTTGCTCACAGCATCACCTGCAACTTGGAGCTGTACCACTGCAAGGAGGTTTTCCCACTGGAGCTGTGCACACCACACTGCTTATTTCCATACAGAAACATGGATACACAAATCAATACTTCCTTTATAATGTATTCTACCTTTTTTTCATATAAACTCAATTTGTATACACTTCTAAAATTTCTCCTTGTATACTTTTCTAAAATTGCTCTTTCCCCCACCCTACATTTGACTGCTTCTTGCCCATCAGTCACTCTTCTCCAGATTCCCAGATGATATTTCCTCTTCTTATCACAATTCTAGAGCTGTTTGCCCATCCTCACAATATTTATACCAGCTCACCAGCTCACCCCATTTCTGCATCATATCCTTCATCTTTCTCACTAAGGACAGATTATTTTGAGAATGTGTGAATCCATGAACTAATTTGGAAGTGAGGTCAATACTGAGAAAAGCTATATAATCCCTTTCCCGGCAATGGAGAACACTTCTCCAGAGTTCCCAGCCTCTGCCACTCCACAGAGCAAAATATCAGCATGAGTAATAACACCCAAGTGTCCCATATAACATTAAAGGTCATCATCATCATCATACCCTGAGGCTTATATTCAATTTTTTTCCCCTGAAGGATACTAGTGGAGTAAAGTACCAGATTTCTCTCTGTGAGAGCAGCCTGCCTTTGGCTTGGCTTAGAGGGCCAAAGCTTTTCTTCAGATCAAAGATCATGTTATTCATAAAAAACTTCAGCTGGCAAAAGCACAAGTATCTTTTTACGGTCACGAATGTAAAGGCTGTGAAGCACTTTAAATGTTAACTCTAACTGAAAATACCATTAAAAAAATTTGAAACAATAAGTCGTCAAAATGTTCTGACTGTTGCATATGTTTAGCCAACATAACTACAAAAGCAAACTGTTTGCAAGATGTAAAATGTTATTCTATTGAAAAGTGACTTTCATAAGTGTGGCCCAGTAACACTTACAGTCTATTTCTTTTTAATCAAATTAACTTCTTTAATAACTTTAAAAATTTCCATCTTCCCATTGCTTCTGAGAGTAAAATTCTGTGCTTTCCATTTCATCTATTAGTATTTTCCAGAAGCCAAACAAAAGTAAAGCTCAACTTGCACCCCCAGTATTTTCAAAGCATACTTTCATTGCTTCACTAGAACTTTTCAGGAGTATTATCGTGGTGCTTGGGAGGCTGTTTACTGTCAGCACTTTCACGGTGCTTCCCATTTTACAAAATGGAAACCAGCCTCTGCACTGATAAATCTAACCTGTGTGAATGCATTTGCACAGGGTGTTTGTGCACCCATCACCAAAGTCTCAATCTGCAAACAATCGTGCAGTGTTTGCCCCATGTCTGCTTTCAGGTTAACACAACTACAGATGGAAGATTTTTTCATCCTGCCTGGTGTCAGTACTTATCTTCTAGTTTCCATGGTTGCATTATTGACTTTCAGCACAGAGAAAACACATGGAGCTCACACACTCTACAAATACACCTGTTAAACTCTTGGGATACGACCTTGCGTGCTGCAGTGCCAGTTAAAATAACTTTGCCAGAGACTTCCAGGAGGGAAGACTTATCTAACAAAACTTGCCTTGTGGCCCAAAAAGTAGGATTTTCCACTGGTTTGCCTTTGGTAAAAATGTTTACTAATACACAAAATACAATGAGCGTACTTAGAGATAGGCTGTCAAATTTCAACTATCCCGGGCAGAGTTCTTGTTTCCTTATAGTGTTTGTTTAGAAATTTGCCGTATACTTGCCTGTAAGCACATGGTTTGTTTAGATATTCGGGTGCTGGCACCTGGTTATGGAATTCATTTTTAAACAGCAAATTCAGATCCCAGTGTCTAGGCAAAAGACATTTGTTTCTAACCTTGCTCCACGCAGTTTATGATTCATTAAACTCTGGCCACTATTTTTCTGGAGATCACAGACTGTCAATTTTTTTTGTATGTATCTGTCTCCATTTTGTATACACGTATGGAATCCAGCTCCTACTATATCTCTTATTCTACTGAGACAAACGGGTGAGTCTAGAACAGAGTGTATTGCTTTAGAGAACTTGAGTCAGACTCCTAATTTCAGAGTGAGTCATTTACATTTATCATCAAACAAAACTACATTGGGGTCAAAGTCTGTGGAGGATTTTGCAGTTACACTGAGGATGGTGAGACATGGTGAAGATGGTATAGAAAAAAATAATGTATAATTAACACCCATTTGGATGGGAAGACTGTTTCTGCCCCACTCTGAAAGCCTGCTAGTAATTCAACTAAAGCAACACTCACCCTGCTGTGAGAGAAATGACAGCAGTGGATGGGGAAATGTTGTAGCCTTAATTAAGTTAGCTCAGTATCAGTGTCCAGAAAGCTGTGGAGTCAGAAGGTAGCAGGCCAAAATAATCAGGTAGGCTTGTACAGTTCCATGCAGCACGAATGCTGCCTTTGAAACCAAAGTGCTAAGCTAAAGGCTGGCTGAACCTGCTGCCATCCTTCTTTTTCCTGCAGAGTTGAATGGTACCCAGTATTTTGGCTAGAGCAGGTCGTTTGACATCTGAATTACTCAAAAGCTGTATGTTACAACTCCATTTAAAACCAGACCATCAGCACTTTATGGCATAAAACCATGACAAGGCCACATCAGAAGACCACTTGCTGTACGCTCAAAACCTGGACATTCATGATTTTTAAAGGCATACCCGCTCATGCTATATGTCATCAGTCTGTGCAGGTAAGGTAGCTATGCCCCGCATGAAGCAATCATTATCTTCTTGAACATGAGCCTCTTGGTGGAGGAAGTTTGCATTTTTAATGCATAATGGCAACTACCTGTGAGGATCTCCAGAAAGATGGTGAGAACCAACTAGCATTAGCTAGAACATTTCTATCTGGCCAAAATCAGCACATTTAAGGGAAACCAAGCAAAGAATCAAGCAGCAAGTAGGATCACAATTACACAAAGCCTTAGAAAACTTTACATAGAACAGTCACTGAACTTCAGCTCGAGAGACATAAAAATAAGTTACTGCTGATACTTTGATTTTTTAAGGTTTTTTCCATATAGTATTAACAACCTGACAGAGTTTTGTTTGCTTAACAGTTTCCATCATGTCAATCTCCTAATAATGCATTCAGCTTTCCCAAATATTAATTGTTGAGACTGGATTTATTTCTTTAACGGCACTATAAATGGTGGGATAGTTCTTTCAATGAAATTAGAAAGAAAAGATTAACTTCATAGTGCAGGTTCATGTGTCCTTTCAGTTTGAATGCTTAAAAAAAGTTTGAAAGTTTAAAAAATGATAGGCAAGAATGATGAATCTATGTGTTTTTAATAGGAAGATTAAAAGCTGGTTTTGTGTTTATTTAATAAGCATGGTGGTAATACTGCAGCATTAAAATGTATTTGCAACCGGTTTTTTTGAGAACTTTTTCTACAACCTCTTTACTCTGGATTGTGTCAAATAGGCTGCTCAGGCAATATATGAGTTTGAATCTTGTTGCTTCTGTTTAAATTATTGAAATCTGGCCATTCAACACTTCTCTAAAATAATTTCTAGATATGCTCAGAAAAAGCTTCTTAGCGGCTTGTGATAAATACTTAGAGAGCTGCCATGTGTTGGCTGTGTTTCTACATCAGCAGCCCCTTCAGTGCAGTTAATACTGAGAGCTGCTGAGGCACCCAGCACTGAAAGCAGGAGAGGAAGCAAAGCCCTTCTGCTGGTCCCAAACCAGTCAGAGGCAGAAAGAGGAAGCAGCTCAACTTCAGTTGGAGGTAAGGGTTGGAAAAGGAACAATAGTGGGTTCAGAAGCAAAAGTAAGAGAGGTAAAGTTGCAAACTTGGAATTTGAACTGAAGAGCATGAATATAGTTATTCAATGTTTCTTTAAATTGTCCTTTGTCAGTATTTTGGTCCCAAGCCTTCTTTACAGCATATCCTCCCAAGCATGCATTGAGTACAGAATGATTAATTTCCTTATCTTTTTTTTCTTTAACCCTTAAGGCATTTAGTAATTCACAACATCATTTGCCTCTCCTCATTACCACCTCTGGGAAATGAGGTACATTATTTGTCTTTCAAAGACAGTAACAGAGGAACAGGAGATACAGGTGACCGTTGGCAGAAATGTCTTCTAACCCAGCATTTCTAAGACTGGTGGGTGTCCGCAAGATGAGAGAAGGTGCAAGAAATGGATTTATTCGAGTGACTTCAGGAAGCCTCTAGAAAGGAGGCCCTGGGATTCCTGACGCCTGCTTGGCAAGCTGCGACTGAGGGCAAAGAGAGAGGAACAGGAGGGCTCTGAGGGGTGAGAGGCCGCTACCACTCAGGGGGAGCGCAGGCCCAGGGTCTGCAGCTGCAAAGGATCCACACTGTGCTTTGGAGAAGCTGGTGGGAGCATGTTTATGGCCTTAAAACATTGGAAGCAACACAGTAAAAATCTTGCTTGAGATTTTCGTGCTCCAGCTGAGAGCTGAATGCATAACAGGGGATCGCAGTTGCATTTCTTGCTACCAGGTGTGAATCAAGCAGACAGACTATATTAGATTTCAGGGTCCTCTCCATCCCTTTGGTGAGAGAGTTTTAGGGCTGCTCAGGGGTGGAGCAGGGCCGCAGGTAGTGACCACACAAATCCATTCATCAAGGTTTGTGATGAAATCGAGGAAGCAGCACTGGCAGCGTAACTGCTGCTGGGCTCTTGCTCTTGCTGCAGGGTGGGTACACTGGTCTCTGCTGTTGAGATCTGATGCTTACATGAGTACAGAGTACACTTCAATTAGAGCAATTCAGTATTTTGGCTTTAATAGCCCTTATACTTAAGTTTCACACAAGGTAGGGAGGGTCAGCTTTCTCTTAGGGTCAAGTTTTGCTTGAACTCCTGCAGAAATACCCAACTTTATTCCTAGTGAAAGGTAACTGGATCATGCTTTGATATGATACAGACATTTATGTTCCTCTGTTTCCCAAGACCTAATGTTCACAATAAATATACTCAAAATCTGTAAGAATTCTGCTTCAATATTTTCCTTTAAGGCCCATAATAACTCAGTTGATTTTCTTTTTATGTTTTTAAACATAAAAAGTTAATCTGTAGATTGTCTTTGAAGCTACATGCTCATTTGACCTACTAACTGCATTTTATGAATACTGCAAAATCTCTGTGATTGCAAATACTATTTTCTCTCTGAAAATTGGTGCAGTCTAAAAACCAAGAGAACAGAGCCAGGTATTTATCCACTTGCCTAATATTGAGAATGTGAGTCATCCCATCGAAATGCCTGTTGTTGTTGAAGTGGGGCCTATAGACATATGAGAGCATCATTTATTTAATGCATTTATCACCAGAGGAAATTGCAGATCATTTGGACATGATCATTCATCGTTTCTCCAGATCCGTTCAAGAATGAAGGAACCTTTACCATCTAGCGAAGAGACTTTCAGACATTACAATGGCTGAGGCATACCCAGAAATATACATATTGTAAACATTGATCACAAAAATACAGCTAAGCAGGCAACCTGCAGAGATGGCGAGAATGTGTGTGAACCTTCTTAACGTTTCACACGTATCTATGGAATCATCTAAAGCCAACACAGCATCTAGCATTCAAATCCCAACAGGCAATTTTCTGTTGCTTTGCTAATCACCACAAAAAGAAAAAAGTTTACCTTTACACAGATGTGTGAAAATTTTGATGAAGTGCTACTTACCACCTTCTAATAGAAAGCAACAGGGAAAAAACTGATTGCACAGTCTCTATTTTTTCACAAATTGGTTACTGAGCCCCTTCTCTGATCTATGACTGTCAATGCATTTCTGTGTTGTTTTTCCCAACTGAAACCATTATTGGTGTAATTAAGAGAAGGTAAGGAAAAAGACCAGAGGGTTTGAAAGAAGAGTCAGGGGGTGCTGCATGAGCTTCCCACCTCCTGAGTCATTCTGCTGTCTCTCCCAGTGGGTATGGTGCTTCTAAAAAAATAATGAAAGGAATATTTTTTCTCTCTCATGCAAATGGAATGAAGTTTTAAAATAAAAATTTCATTCTGATATATATAAAACAATTCACAAAACATATGTGTTTCATATGGTATATGCAGCAGTGCAAAACCATGTTTAGTCACAGACAAGTCCTCCATTCTGTCTTCCATCAGGGAGAGGCTGTTTTGGGAGATGAGGGAGGGGAGAATCCTATAAATCTCCCATGCCTCACAGAAAAAAAAATGACGAATTTAGGAAGTAAAGAGAGCCTCACACTGAAAATGGTATAAAGAAGCAACAGTATATCTCTGCATAAAAATTGTGCAACCCCAGGGATGCAGTTGTGTGCTTTAAAACACACTCCAATTTGTATTCTGAATACAGCACCAATATAGCCTCCAGTAGAAAAAGAAAACACTTGTGGATGACCACCTTAAAACAACAGCAACAAATTACCACAATTAAGATGAAAATCACAAACTCAAAAGTAATTCTTATTGCAACATGCAAGCTTAAAAAACATAGGACCAGAAAGCTCCAAAGAGCAACATCATTTTTCATTATTGTGCTAAGACCCAATTAAAGGCTATGAAAAATCCATGCAGTGGCAAAGATGGCTATTATTCCCTCTCCTCTTGCTCTATTAATATTAATTGAAAACTAGGTGTGGCACCACAAGAGAAGAATCTTGGTAAAAACCAGCTAGAATTTGTTGGTTTGTAGCATTCTAATTAAATACAATGTTGTCTTACCTGATTAAAAGAGAATTAAAAATCATAGCATAAGAAATATCCATACACTTGTGGATAGATGATGAGAGGCTCCTTCTACTGCAGGTACAGGTTCCTGGGCAAAGAAGCTTGTAAACTCTTGATTTCACTGAAATGAAAAAGGAAAGAAATAAAGAACCTCCCCATAAAAGCAACAAAGGAACCTCTGCAGTATTCTGTAGTCTCTTCGCCTGCTTCCTGTTCTGAGATTCACTCCTTGAATCCCAGCATCGATCAGAAAATTGGTTGTGGGGGAAAAAAAGGGAGGGGGGAAGAGCGGAGAGGGAGGAAAGGAAGCGGCAGCGGATTCCGTGCTGGCTCCACCTCCTGGCAGGAGCGGGCGCGCTGGAGCCCGCACACCCTGTGCTCCGCGTTACCCTCGCTGCACAGCTTTAAACACGGGAACACTGAGCAGCGCTTACCAGTTCTTGAAAACTGCCTTGAGATTTAAACTACACAACATGATTTTTTTTTTTTTTTTTTTAAACAATGAGGAAAGTATTTGAATACATCAGTATACACGTAATTGCAGAAAACTCAAGGTTCTGCCTCATATCTTTATTTTACTATGTACTAATGCATCTTCTGTTTAGAAATAAATCATTCTTTATTCAGAACTCTCCACTACTGAACAGTAGAAAATAAGAGTGCTGGTTTTTTTCCCTTTGATTATTGATCCTGCAAAACATAAATGACATTTATATATTTACTGAAAGCCAGAGGGGAAAAAAAAAGTTAAGTAGGACAGAAGGAATGGATGCTTGGATGTAGCCAGGTCTATACTGGCCACATCCATACTACATCTGCATTACATTATTGCTCAATAAAGAGTTTTTAGGGTGATCTGGTTTACTTACTTTAATCCAAGGCTCTATTGCATTTTACAGCATCTTAGAACGGATCTTTGGTATTCTGAATACTTTTAGTTGTAAAAGACTAATACACAAGTAGACTGCCTCACCCCAGTTGTCTCTAGCCACAATTCCCATAATAGCAGTGTTGGATTTAGTGTTACTAAAGGATACCTTATACTGGAATGCTGTGTAGCTGACTGTTTCTACTTTTATCTTCTATTTCTATCACGTACACCTGCTCTGTCACATCACACAGCTAGCAGCCACCTGCATGCGGGGTTGGCTTAGCAATTCTCAGCTGTGGAGGAAAATTTAATCATACCAAAACATGGGGCCTGGGGGAGGAAAAAGTGCAAAGTTAACTAGGAATGGATCTAGATGAAAACCGTGGAAT
Source organism: Pachycephala philippinensis (assembly GCA_013397055.1). Classification (NCBI taxonomy): domain Eukaryota; kingdom Metazoa; phylum Chordata; class Aves; order Passeriformes; genus Pachycephala; species Pachycephala philippinensis. The sequence goes on along the minus strand of VWZT01005145.1, from coordinate 46,979 downwards.
TTATAATTAGGATCCATGATCTAACTCATCACAAAAATCAGTGTTGTCAACACAAGGGAGCAGCTGAAGAGACAGTCCATTTGAGTAATGACTGATATTTGTGTCAGCTTAAACCATTCATCACGGTTATCCCAACGCCTTGGAGTGTCCCAGGAAAATGACACATTTTCACGCTTGTTCAAGCCCTACAATGGGATCTTGGACCCTGAAAGGACTAAAAAATGCTAAAATAGTGCAAGCAGTGATAATAATAGGTCAAAACACCTATTGTGTGAGCATGGACTGAGCATCTTAAAAACCCTATTGTCACCAAGAAATGCGCTCTAGTTTGACTTTAAGGAATTTTTTCCTTAAAATACTACTTCGCACAGAACTACCCACACTTGTAAGGGGTTTCCCTGCGAGGTGCCGCTGGTGTTCCCGCAGCGGGCGCTGTCCGCGGTGCTGGAGCGCGGCCTGGCTCCACGGCCGCTCTGCTCCTCAGTGCCCGCACTCCCCAGCAGGGCACGCAGCGCCAGGTCCTTTGGAATATACTTTGACAACTTTGTATAAATATGGAAATGCATCATGATTGCATGTAGGCCTACTTGAGACCGAAAATGCTGAAGCTGATATTCTAAAGCCTAATTCTAAAGTCACTTCTTGAATGTATTTTTCGCAAAACTATCATTTCATTGGAATATGTAAGATTAAAATTTTGAATATTAATTCAACTTCATAAACTAACTAAGAACTTCTAAGAAAAAATTGAATTAATGAAATCTGTAATATTAAAAGTGGGATAAAACTTATAAGAAATTTGGAGATTATATAAATATTACTTGTAATAGTACTAGTATGTAATTCTTAGCGGTAGAGTAGCAATTTAGTTAAAGTTGTACTGGTAATAAACATGAATTTCCGCTGCATTATAAAAAATATACACAAACTCAGAGAAACATTTATTCTGTAATCTTAATCCTTCTACAGTCTCTCACTCTCCCACTTCTTTAATCTGTAGGTATATGGCAATTATCTCTTAGTGGTAAAACTCATTGGAAAAGTGAGATTTGATTTTCTGTATTTTCCATGAAGAGTAAAAGTAAAAGGAGATTCTAAGATCTCACATATACCACAATAAATTGCCACAGTAAGTAAAAGACAATTAACTGCTGAGATCCACAGGAGTTTTCTAAGTTTTTATTTTGCCGTAAAAACTGGATTTTTCAGTGGCACAAACTTTTAAACAGTTACGTGTCTGTGAGAAAGTAAAGAGTTTCTCTGTGAAAATTTCAGAAGAGATCCGGAGAGACCTAGCAAATCTCTCAGAGCTGATTCTAAATCTCCTGAAGCTCTCCAACACCTACAAACATGGTTTATTCATGGTTTTATTATTCATTTTAACAGTAATTATAGGAACTTCATAGGAATGAAAACAAATATCCATTTAACAAATCTCTTTTTCTGATTTTTTTTAAGTGCCCTAAAACTAGGATAGCTGGAAGTATTTTTCTGCTTATTCAACCATGCTGATAGAGCTCGTTTCTACCAGAAATTTCTCTTTGCCTCTTAGAGCATGGCTAACAGTCATCTGCATAAAAAATAACCATTCTATTAAATCATGCAAAAACATTTGCCCAGAAGAGATGGAGCAAAAGGTCAAACTCCAGTTTCCACAGCACATGGGATGTTAAGCTTAAGGAGCAATGCTTGGAGCTATTCTGGCCGACAGACACTTATCTACGCCTGTCGTTTACATGCCTCAAAGAAATAGCTGTTTCATGTATTTGGAACCCTTTCTTTTCCTTTTTATCTTTTTTAATCCACAAATCTCTTAACTCTCAAGCTCTAGACCTAAATCTGTAAATTGCCAAGACAAAAGACAGGTCTGCAGATTGAACAGTGGTTCATTGATGTGTCATCTTTTTAAAAGACATAAATTAATTTCAATCAAAAGTTATTAGCCTTTGTTTAGTTCTTATGAAATCATAAAGCCCATTATTCTTGCCTTTAATATCTGGGAGTCACCTTTGCAAATTACTCATTGAAATGAAACTGAACTTTAAGGTTATTCTACATATGAAGTATATTCTCTTCCACTTTAAGAGAAACTGCTTTGGTGACTATTAACCATTAGCAATCTTTGAATTTTGTTACATTTCTTTCAGATCTAAAATCTTTGCGTCTGAGGTTTATTAGTGCAGGCTGCCAGATTTTACCTCTGCCTGAAAAAAAAAGCTTTGGAATTTAAAAGATTTCTGAACATTTTTCTACATAATGAAAACTCTTTGGTCTTGGTAGCTACTTTTGAAGAAGGGACTATTTTATATTGCATTTATTATATTTTCAAAGTTTAAAGCCAGTAATTTCTTTTCTGCTTGAGGCAAACAATGAAGTCCCTTTTAATGACCAATGGTGGATACAGATTTGAAAAGGAGTAAGTACAGTGGTTTTTGAAAGAAAATATCACTTCCATCTTTGCTCTCTGTGACATTGTATGCCTACAGTAGAACCATTAAGGCATTAACTTGTGCTTACTTCACGATTCAGTGCAGCGAACAGTTTACATGTTCTGTATCCTTATCATTCTTGGCCAAAAGCAGATCAAGGTACAATTATTTTTCTTTAACATACTAGAGTCAATTGTTTGAAATGTTTTGTCATCTCACTCAGTGTAATATATTTTCATGGTTTAGTTATAAAGGTATTTTTTAAGGGCAGATAACTGCTACATGTACTAAGAGATGCAGAGAAACTTTCTAAAGCAAAGTCAACTTAGCAAACATATGTTATTAAACAGAGCAATTATTCTAGGCATTCCAGCTTTTAAAGACTAGCAAATAAATAAATCATAACTTGAGGTTTGCTTAACAAAACCTCCTCTCTCTCCGAGTGATGATTACCCTTCATCTGACCAATTAAACCACATGACTCAGTAGCAATAAATGGAATGAAAACATATGAATGCAATCTCTCTGTTTATAGGTGTCCTGGGAGAACATTATTAGATTTTGTTACTAGCTCTGAGAGCACACTAGTGCACTTGTTGCTGAGGTACCATTTAATTCATTTCTCCACCTCTTAAAATCTGCCTACCTTAAATCGTATTTGTTCACTCTGAAATCGATTGCTTTCATTTCATCTTTGTTTATTGGTCTTGTCATATATATGGTAGATTCTTTTGAACATTGTCCATGCCTTGTGAACATATGGTGCTTGAAATAATAGCTTCCTAGGCCTGGCTGGCCTCTTTGGACATTACAAGGAACAATAAAATATTTCTTCACCCTTGATCTCTACAGCTTTGTTGACTAACAAAATTAATTTATCCTATAGCCCCCTCTGAATTCAGGAATTACCTCAACTTCATGGGAGAGGAACTGAGACACATACATACATTAAGTTCTGGAAGTTACACAAGGAGATTGCAAGCCTTAGATACTGAACCCTTATTATCTTGAGTCAGTGCCTGTTTCCCTTTCTAACTTTTATTACTCACATAAATATCTAGCATTTTCAGAAACCTCCTAAGATGTTTTCCTGTATCTCTGTAAGTTCTTGAGGCATATTTCATCAAAAAAACATATTTCCTAATAAATTAGTTGCCTTCTATGATTCTCCTGTGTTGTGCTGAAATAGACATAAAATAAAAAAACCTTATCAAGCAAGATTAACAAGATTAGAAGAAATATTGCTTCTAGCACTCGGAGATTTGTAAACTACTTCTGCAGTGGCAGCAGATGCAGTGCCTGCTACATGCTAGAGGATAGAAACATCTAGAACATATATGATGGGAAAGCTACATCTTTCCAGTTAACCTATGGAACTCTTCACCAAATCTCTCACTAAGTAGTGAACAATGCCAAGCGAAGTTGGCTGTGAAGCTCCTGAAGACCAGCAGTGTGCCAGCTAGACCCACCTCTAGCTTGGGGAGCACTGGCATAAGAAAAAATTCTTTATTGATCAGTTATTTTATTATTTTCTGCTGCTAACTATCTTGAACTTAGACATCAGTTTCAAGCAATGATTTTATTTCTTCAAAATGTAGATACACAAGAGTCCTACTCTTTCTAAATATATGAACAGAGTATGTGCATTTATAAAGTGAATATTTTAAGGTATCTCTAAGCTGTGATTGTTGTGTACATTTTGTTCAGCTCACAATAATTTTATGATTGTGATTGTAGTTCATCTGAATGACAGGAAAGAGTTAACTTGAGGTCAATATTTTGGAAGCACTAAGGCACATATGGAAGGTGGTTGGGGTGAGGTATGCTTTGTGACTTATTTTTTGTTCTTTTTTACTGAATGAATGGAATTATAACAACTGAGTCCATTTGTGTATGGCCTTCTTACTGGTTCTTGTACAAGAGTTGGAGGGCTCTAACTATTATTTAATAACATAATGTTAAAATAATTTTGTTATTATTAAAATCTATAACCATTAAAGTACAGATTGCTGATCATATATCTTTATTATGATGTTAGCAATAACTTAAAGCAGTAATTTTTTAGATAGTATGCTCTATGGCCTGTTAAAATAGATTCTCAAGTAAAAATGCAGATTATTAGTTGGAAAGCCACTATGTCAGGTCTGTGGCTTGTAAATATGCATTAGGAGCTAGTACAAAATTTATTAAAAGTGAGGGGTTTTTTTTAATTTGGCACACTAGGGACAAAAGGAGAAACAAAAAAGAGAGAAACTAAAGATATATTTATACACTTACATCAGCCAGTGTTGAACTTGAATTCAAGTCATGTTCATTACACTTAGCTAAATACTGCAATTTTGATCTCTTGCAAAAGATAATATTGGTAAGTAGTTGAAGGAATGGTTATAACATCATGTCTTATATTTTGGTGCTTTGAAGTACATGTTAGTGTTCACAAAAGTGCCTGAGAATTACTAAAGAGAACTATTGTCAAAAAATAATTGTATTAATCAAATAAAATGTTTGATGTTAAAACAAGCTGATGACTGCATTGCTGAAAACTTACATGTTAGCTACAGGGCTTGCCCTTATGAAACACCATACAAGGGCTGTATTCATTCATATTTATCACTTTAGAATTATTTTTCTGTTTGGAACTAAGATATTTCAACATTCGTGTTTCAGCTCTTTAGTTAGAAGTGACTGGATAGCTTTGCGTTTATTCAGTCTTTACTGAGAGCAAAACTGCACCTGGGGCAGGATTCCCAGACAGATTATTTAGAAATGTCAGAGCTTTTCAAGCTACATTTTAAAATGTAATTTCTGAGTTGAACTTCTAGTGATGATTCATTAAAAGTTGTACTCATGATTTAAATTGAAACAAATGTCAGGCTGGAATTGTTATAAATTACTTTTGTCAAAGCAGCCCATTTGTTGTTGTCTTTGAATGGCCACTTCTGATTTTCAGATCTGGCAGTGGGATCTAGTGAGGCAGAGGAAAGGCGGGAGAGCGATTTTGTATATATACTATGTATCACATATATCCATTTTATATAGATGGTTTTTTAAAATCATATTTTCATGTTTAAAAATTCAGGGGTTTTGGGGGAGTTGTTCCATACAGATGGTTTGATGCATTTATATTATAAATGTGTATAGATATTTGTTTGTGCCCTGTTGTTCCACTGATAGATTTTAAATTTGTTAAGAACACGATTCAAACTCTGTACATGATTAAAGAAGAATATAGGCCATACATGAGCTATGTATGATCTGGGCCTGCTTAGCCTGGAGAAGAGATGACTGAGAGGAGATCCTATCAATACATACAATATCTGAAGGACAGATGTCAAGAAGATGAGACTGGACTCCTTCCAATGGTGCCTAGTGACAGAATAAGGGACAGTGAACACAAACTGAAACACAGGAAGTTCCACCTGAACGTGAGGAGGAACTTCTTTGAGTGTGATAGAGCACTGGAATAGACTGCCTAGAGAGGCTGTGGAGTCTCCTTGCCTGGAGATGTTCAAAACCCAGCTGTATGTGATCCTGCAACTTGCTCTAGGTGAGCCTGCTTTAGCAGAGAGGTTGTACAAGATGATCTCCAGAGGTCCCTTCCAACACAACCATTCTGTGGTTCTGTAAATGAATATTTACTATGACTTTGTGTGGCATGAGCATTTTGACAAACAAAACTTAGATTTTCTAGATTTTTCTTTTAGTGTGAAGATTGATAATTGAACTGTTTATATCAGTGACATAACATTTGTCTAATAGCACACCTACACCTATGAGAAGACTATCTTGGTACAGACAATACATTAAGTATGGTCATTGTGCCAACTGGCATATCACAGAAAATTGCAATAAATATAAGGACACTACCACAAAAAAGCAGGACTGGGAGGTGTCTAGTAATTTGACGTTAATCTAACCATCTTGTGGAACATTAGTTCACAAAAATTAGCTGTTATAAATTAGCTGTATACTCTTATAAAACTTAACAGAGAATCAAAGCTCTGAACCAGGTCAGGTTCAAAACTGTTTTTCATATACCTGTTTCTGTTGGAATTATACAGCTAGTATTAAGGACTATGTTTCTTAGTTTCTCTTATTTAAAGTTGAAATAATTTGTTATTTAGATTCAAATTTCTTTATTTTTCCAGGAGAAACAGATTCAACATGTATAACTCCACTTTAACTCTGATGTTACTAGATGATGATTACCTTTGGGCAATGACATAAAGACTTTCTAAAGAAAACTTCTGAAGACCCCTAAGAAATTTTTTAAAGATTAAAAATTATAAATAAAAGAAATGCAGCATGTAAGCAAATGAAAGTCCTATTCAAGGACTGATTTGATTTTCAAAACATGATGTGTTTGCAAAAAAATGTTCCTAAGCAATTTAAAATGCAGACACCAGCTTCTCATCATTCACGGGTTTGCGAAAGTAACATAATCCCATGAAAGCAAAATCTACGCTGTAGAGACAATGAACACTTTTAATTGAAAATATATTCCTTCTTAACTTCTGGAAGTTTGTAATATTACAGTAAAAGGGAGAAATTTTTTTTTTACCTTTTTTTTTATCAGACTGTGGTGTATTTTCACACTCACAAAGTCTCTTTGAAACAAATGGGGATTTGTGTGAGCAGTATGATCAGGAGTGTCCCTGTGTGCCCCAGGTTTACAAAACCCAAACATTTTGAAGGTGAGAGTCATCTCTTTCACTTAGTATACAGAGATTATTCCATACATACAGAATACATACATCTGCTGAGAAAGTATTTCTGTTTCCTGTTGCCAGATTCAGGAATTGGGTGTTTATATCTGTCAAGCATACAGCAAGCGTAACTAAAATCAAAAGGACTACTCACAAATTGACACAAATGTTTTAAGATAAATGCTAACTGAAAGGGGATATCTATTGATATGAGGGATATGGCATATGAGTTGTAGGCAGTTATCAACATTCCTACTGCTTTGTGCAGTTGTGACTTGGTAGGGGCCATCAGGGTGGATACATGCTGGCTGCCATGGGATCTTTGCTTCCAAAACCAAGTGTGTGACCAGGGGACAGAGAATGGGGCTGTTCCTAAGCTCTGCAGAAAACGCATTTAAAGGTACTACAGGAGCTACAAGAAAGCAAAATATTAATTGCTTCTTATACTCATTTATTCTTGTTTTGTGGAATCATGGTTGTTTATTAAATCCCACATGACTGAACAAAGCTGGTAGCTTGATTTTCAATTAGGTGGGATCCGTAGTGGCCTCTGCCCCAAGGCTGTGAGTCAATATATTGCACACACTTGCTGACACTGCTCAGCATTTCTACACTTCACTTTCCACAGACACAATACTCCTCAAACTGTCAGGCAGGACAAAACAATATGCTGCCTCAAGGACATTATTCACTCAATACTGCTGCCCATGGAGCCGGCAGTGCTGGAGCCACTGCTCTAGTAATTCTTCCCAGGATGGTGAGACGAATCCTAGGCAAGCAGATGTAAATCTGCACGTGCCCAGGAATCCTGTCTAAGGGAAAGACTTTGAGCTTTGCTTTTTACATAAGGAAAATACATTTTACACACTTGAAAGACATGAACATGGTGCCAGAAATACATAGTAGTATTTAATGAATAAGAAAGTATCAAGATAATCAGCAAGTTCTGCATACACCAGTTAGGGAGGCAGTCAGTGTCTGTGCTGTTATTTACACATTCCTCCCTTCACACGCATTTTAAAGGAAACAGCACATTTAAAACCAAATGCGCTCTTCAGTGTATACAGACAACTGGTTTTCAATTTAATTGTTTTAAGAAAAAGGTATTTTGAAGGGTAATTCAGTAATCAGCGAGGTTGTGTCGGTCTGTTGCGCTCCTTGCCTGAAGGAAGTGCCTCCCCAGAGCTGCTGGAGTGCGGGTCAGAGCGGAGCGGGCGGGAGCAGCGGGGAGGCTGCGCTCGCTCGGCGCTGGGATCGCCACCAGTAGGTGGAGCTGCCACGTCAGGTGCTGCGGGCTCGTCACTGCGCCCCTGCATCCCCCTCCCCGGCCCCCCTCCGCATAATAAGCTGTTTTCTCATATATGTTGGGTACCATAGAGTGACTGAGAACAGGAAGCGGAGGCAGAAGCAGAGAGGATTCTGGAAAGGTCTCTGTGTTTTCCACCGAGAATACAGAAATTACGATCAATTAGTAAGGCTTTGTGGATGGAAATCTGGACTGTTTCAGGAGGAGACATATATTATTTTTGGATGCTGGGCTTTGCAGTGATTTTTCATTCTCTTTCAATCAGGTAAGCTGACAAAACATTTAATTTTACCTATGATAAACCATGGCAACGTGGTCTTTTCCACATTTTGGAATTGGATTGTTCCCTCTGGTTTGCTGTTAAGGTAGAGTCAAAGATGGAACGGGGAATTCAAAGCCATTTTGTACTGACTGATTGTGATGATGGTGTGATTTTTTTTTTTTTTTCTTTTTAACCTCGCTAAATCTGGTATCTGGTCTCTCACTCTTAATGTGATGTTGTAATGCAGTGGTCTTCCTCAATAAATCAGATAATTTTATAATCAAGGTATACAACATTAATTCCAAGCATTTTATAGAAGTGACCTTGTTTCCTAGGAAGAAAAATCTGGTGATATTCAGACTCAGGAGGAGCAGATCTCATAAGATTCTGAGCATCTCAGATTCTGATGATTCAGGAATAAAATCTACGTTGTTTGTTACTGCTGTTTTCAATATATATATGTGGTATTTGAAAAAATTCCCTTGTTAGCTAAATTTTGTAAGAAATATGTAAGAAAATATTTTCTTTCTGTGCCATTTTTTGCATGGTTGTGTGTAGGAGAGAATGGACTCACCAACTGTTAATTAACCAGAGGTCCACACCAAATATGTAGTCCACATTTTGTCTGTAACATTACTGTCAAGCTTAATATATGCTTCTTAATAGGACTGTTTGAAGAAATCAACACAAGAATTATCATATTTCTTCATTTCATTGTCCATTCATCTATTGTCTCATTCATTGTTATCAGTAACAATTAAAGCTGTCAGTTACTAAAGGTAAAAGGAAAATATCTACTGAAGATCATTTTGATATGTGAATTCCTTTTTTCACTAGTGGTTCTACAGACTCACATAGACATTAAAGGTACATGTGTTATGTTAGTATTAATTTGGAAATTATTCCAAAAGAAAACTAGAAAAACAAAAAAAAGCCCAAAAAAGCCCATACAGCAGAATAAGGAGCCCACAGTTTATAAATCACCACCTCAATCTGTATACAAAAAAAAAGCAGGATTGGGTCTCAGGTGATATTCGGAGTAGTAAGCAAGGCCTCTACCTGAAGTAGTGATGTGAAGGAAAGTTTTTAATTTGTATTCTTTACGGTGCCTGTGGTGTCCTTGTTTAACTCCAAGATAAATAATCAGTGATAATGATGCTTGTTTCAGAAACATATCATGTTTGTACTTTCATAATTGACTTGTCAAGAAAACAGTTTCAGACGGGACTTTTTAACTCTAGCAGTTTAATATTTAATATTTGCTCTCTCGCACATCTCCATTTTGGGATGGAAGGTTGTTAAAGACAGGAATGTGAGCTGCTGCAGTAATTTGAAGCCCCATAGCACCTGTTAAACAGATATGTTGTTTATTACGCCTTGATATTTACAGAAATGATGCTTGTGTCGTCAGTTTACAATTTTTCCCTCCAATGAGCAGAAGTTAGGACCCTACACTGATTTTCTGAGCTGTGCCAATTAAGCTCAGTATTGCAAAATTCTGTATAGATTATACTAGATGCTAGCAAAGAAAGACAATTTCACGTTTTCAGTGGAGAACATGAAACAATTCCTCTGTGCCCTCTAAGATTGTCAGAGTCGTAGTTTGGTCATTTCCCTTTATTATCAGGTAAGGATCAAGGGAAAGAAGAGAGCATAAAAAGTAGGGTGGGTTTAATCAATATGCTGGTGACACCTTTTATGCTTTCACCTCTTTTTCTTCACAGATGGCAGTAGATGAGTTAACTTGTACCTTATGAAGATTAGGCATGGAGAGAAATTTATTTGCCCTCAAAAGAGTAAGGATTTTAGAAGGAAAAAAGGATAGTGGGATGTAAGATGGAACTTTCTGACTGATGATATCCACTTCCTTCTGCTGCTCCCATCTCAGCCCAACATAAGTTGTTGTTTGTATACTATGTACTAATTACATTACTGGAGTCCCACAATTTTGGTGAATCAGTGAATAGCAGATACTAAAAAAGTTCTTTGTACAAGGCAAGCAAGTTGTGACCTTGTTCTCTATAGTACAAATCTTGGCTCCTTTTGCTTATATGCTCTTCTTGCCATAAGGTCACAAAGGAAAAGAGTTGCTTGAACTCTGCTTCAGTTAAATCTAAGGAGAATAAATGCAAGTTTCTGATACTTGGTACTTTATTTGTATGTTTTCTGAATTGTGACAATGATTATTGAAAATAAGTTTCAGAAAGTTACATTTACTCTGTTTTTTATCACAAAATTCTATTTAGAATTTAGAAATTTAACTTTCAAAATTCTAGTTAGCTTATTTGCCAGTCAGTGTAACTCTTCTGTGTTCCTTTTTTTACCTTACAGTTGTTTATCAGTAATATATACTGTTGCCATTTGCAGGACATATTGTTTTTTTCATCCTCACTCAAATAAATAAATGGTTTAAAGTATCATAGCAAAATTGATGCCCACCAGTTCAGGCTGCTTACAGAACACATGTACACGCTCTGAGCTGTGGTGTCAATCAGTCCATCAAAGCAAGTGCCAACCACCATAAAAACCACCTGTAGGAAAAAGGTGTCCTCTTCATTGGAAACCTGATATTATTCATTACATCTACTGCTCCTGACTAAAAGCTGTGAGGCACCTTGCAATGGCATGTCTAAGTTTGATATTGACCAATAGGACTCCCATAGGACCCTGATACTGGAGCTGGTATCATACAAGCTGTTCATCTGCTTTCATCAAAATTTTCTTTATCAGCAGCTGGAATCTCTAGTATATTACTGTGATAGTGTTGCTTGACTTTGCTTGCCTTATGATGTGGTAAAGCAGAGGGAATAGGGATAAGAGCAACTCAGGCAGGGACTGTGATACTTGAAAATACAGAGTTGGAACAGCATATGCTCTTGAGTAACCATAATGTGTGTGTACTACCACTGTAATCCTAAACAGGAGTAAGCAAATTAAATTCTAGGTCACAAAAAGTATCTAGTTTCTCATTTTTTCATTACCCAACCCCAAATTATTTCTTCCTAGTGCAAACAAACGAACAAACACAACAAACCAAATAACAACAACAACAAAAACAACCCAAAACCCACAAAGATCCAAATCTCAAACAAAAAGTACCAGGTAATCCACCCCAAAACTGATTTGAAATAGGTACTAAACTTTAATGTGGTCCCCAGTCTTGGTAACCTCTTCTTGCAAAAAATTACTGTTAACTTACTCTATCAACTAAGACAGATCACAGAATGTGTTTTACAGTGAAAAATGCAACTAAAAAAATTAAAATTTAATTAAAGAGCTTGAGCACTTATGAGGCTCTTTCACATGTAAAAGCTTAAGGAAAAGGTTATTTATGATCAGATTAATTATTTGTCTAGTTATTAATTTTTTATTGCTATTGATCTTTTTTTGACTGAGTAGTTTTACTTAGGGAAGTGTAATCATAGAGCTACCATGTGCACAGGTCCCTTCTTCAACCTTAGTAGCAGAAATGTTTTTCCTGCTACTTATTTGGGTCAGCCTTCTGGATGTGATATACCCTTATCAAATGGTCACATTTTGAATATGCATATATTGAGTGTATAGTCCACATGCATGGGTCTGGCCCATCCCAGATATATCGATTGCATACATGCTGTACCTGCTCAGCAAAGCTGGGGTTTCCCAGGTGCTGAAGTTCCTGTGTGTGTGGAGATCAGCTGAAGAGCTCATACAGCTGACTCCCTGTCCGTGAGAAGCATCAGGCACATCCTCATATTTCTTTACAGGATTTCCTGAATGAAAGTAATGAGGCACACTGGTAAATCTGAGAGGATATCACAAAGTCCAGTAAGGAAAATGGCTGGGATGAGCATCAGCACTCTGGTTCTGTGATCCCCCTTACCACACCCATTATAACCACTTAACAGGAAGATCCTGGGATAAGTGTACACTGTAGGCAATTTCCATTTATAGATTATTTATGCTTAAATTAGATGTTGCTTATTTAATTTTAAGGGCCCCCTTTTCAATATGAGAGGGGATCAGTGTTTATGGTCTTTTAGCATAATTTAAGAACAATGTGAAGCAAGAAACTTCCTTTATCTGCTTAACCATAAAATATTATTATGTATGATTATATAGGATTGTAGGAAGTTACAAGTTTGTGTTCAAAATCACTACAGGAATGCAGATGAAGAAGTAAATGAGGAAATGAATTGTTCTCAGGCAAAACAGTTCCTTTTATGTAGGGCAACATAGCACTATGTGGCCTGGGTACTGTATTAATTGAGAAAATGTCTGTCACCACTCCTCATAAATTATGTCCTTTCACTGCCTGCTAGTCCTGGAATAGAAGCAGAAACTTTCTGAGTCCATGTAGCCTGAATTTGGGCCCACATGTCCCAATTTCTTGCTTGCCTAGGTTTGCATATCCTGAAAACTCTGCCCATTCTTAGGCATTGTTGTGCTATCTTTTAATGTTTGGACACACAGAGGAATTCCAAATTTGTGTTGGTTAAAAATACAGGAACCTAAATTTCTTGGTCCAGTTTTAAACATGTCCAAATACAAAGTTTTCAGATGTTAAATGAATGTGCTTTCTTAACAAACAACCCTCATTGCCTTCTCAAAAGCCAGTCACGGAGGACAACTGTGTAACTGTACCAAGACTGATACAAGAATATTTTTATCCTGTTTTATTAATATTTGAAGTATGTGTGTGGCAGTCTTGGAAACCTGAATGTGAATTTGTCTGTCCCCCACCTAAAAAGGCAGGATTTTTTTTTTCTCAGATGCAATTAACGTGATACCCACTTGATTTCCTTGAGCACAGAAATTTCTCCACAGTTATTACTATTAAGAACATTTACTTTTGAATGGATATGTGCTTGTGCAGTGGTTACATAGTAAGGATCAAACTGGTAGACTACAAAATTAGGATACTAAGTCATAGGAATGAAGAATCCCTATACATTTTAGCAAAGTTAACCTAACTCCACAGTGACACTCAGGGATAGACAGATAGAAAATTGTTCTTATTTCCAGCAGATATTTGAGTGTGTTTTCCACTGAAAAGCACTCTTTATAGAAAAAGAATTCTCTAAATCTAAGTTGTGTGATAACTTTTATATGTAGAGGGCACTTTTAAATGATGACTGAAGGTATACACCTAATCTGCACTCTTACACCTTATCAAGGAGCAAAATAAACTTCACTCATCACAAACAGCTTTGAATAATTTTTTAAAATTTTGTTTAAGTTGATTCTAACTTAATAGCCCAATAATCTTCAAAACTTGTTTATGACAGATGAAAGCAAAAGTAGTAGGCTTTAGAGTAAGAAAAGCAATCAGTAATGTAGTTTTTATGTCTGAGTGGTATAAACTTGATGACAGAAATAAGTAGGCAATTTCAAAAGGGCCCAAGAGTCCAAGGTCAGATTGAAATGAAGGAGGGCAATCCTAATGTTTACTGTCATTTAGATGAGATGTCTAAAGAAAAGCCTGTCACTAATATTTAAAGCCAAAATGCTCGCATGAAGAAATCTGACCTGAGACAGAAGCTCTGACCAAAATCAATATAAATAAAATTCAACCTGTATTATGAAGGAATTTCTTACCTACTGAGTGAAGCTGTAACTGAGCATTAAAGGAGTTTTCCTGAAAGGATTTTGCTAACAACAGTTTAAGTTACCTGCCATGTATTTCCTACATGTGAATTTGTGTTAGTTAGTGTTATAATAGAAAGAATACTGGAATTCTAGTAGCTGCTGTAGCACTGGCTGTCATTCCATAGCATATGTCACTTAAAGCTATAGGCATCTAATTAGTACGATATTTTGTTAATATACTGAAATTTCAATGTTATAAGAGATAACTTTCAAAGAGGTGGTAGAAGTTGTAACTGATGGGCTTTGCACCTTTGGATATTTAACATGCAGGTAGAGACTAGATCTAAGTCATACTTCCATGTTCCATTTGGAAAACATTCCAAACTTAAGGCTTGGTTACTTTTTATCAGACAGTTCCATGATACCTGAATAAATGCCTTGGAGAAATCCATGTACATTTTTCATATGCTGTGTTAAACCCTGGGTATAAAGCACTCCATTTTCATGTTGACTTTATGTGCATTTTCTTCCTTGTGTAGTAGCGATCACATTCAGCCAAGGACTGTGTGTAAGCCTCTCAAACAGAAGTTCCAATTTTTTCCCTTTTGGTTTCCTAGACAACTGTCAAATTCTAAATACAGTCCATTAATCTGTTGTTATATGGAGTTTATTCTTTCATATTTTGTATTGACTAGTTTCTGGGGCATAGTAAGACTAGAAAAGTAAGTGTTTCAGTGGCATAGCTCTTAATGATTCCATTAATTTTCCAAGTTTAGTTTGGTTTTTTTTCTTAAGTTCATAAACAGTGTTTTCTGTTGTAAATGCATTTTCATAAGTTTCCCTAGAAAAATTTAGAACAGAGTACTACTTTACAAACAGAGCTTTCTGTTTCTTTTACACAGCAATATCAATACTGTGATATATTTAGATATTGCTCACTGATGTTTTATTGTAACTTCTTTAACACCTTTCCAGTGGATACTGTTGTATGTACCAGTGTTTCACTTGTCAGCACATTTAAATTTTGAATACACAAAGTATTAGGAATTAGTTGAATTTGGACAACTAATTTTGTGGATAACTCTGTTTCTTGTTAATCTAGAACTGGGTTAATGCTTTTATAATTGCTCGACACCAAATATCAATACAGCTGCCCACGATTTCTGTTCATTGCATTTGCCTCTAACATGAGATTTCACTTAGGTGACAACCATCACTATTGTCCTATAATGGTCTTTATAAGAATGTCTCATTTTGAATAACCCCGTTTCTTTCTTTCCCAGTTTCTCATTACTTTGAAAGGGAGCTCAAGAGCATGAGGATATAGTTTGAAACGTTCTTTGAAGCAATATCATGTCTCAGAATTTGAAACATATTCTAACCAGTTTTAGAATGAATGCTCATGCCATATATGCAGAAGACTTCAGGAAATAGCCCTGCATGAAAGAATATATGTAATCTGTCCATCAGGAATCACTTCTGACTAGGCCTGAGATTTTACCTATGATTCATTCTTGGGAGATGAATTAAGATAAGATACCCTATATAAAAATACTTTGGTCAACGTGGTATCAGCCAAAATAATTTTCTATCATCATTTTCATCTGCAGTAAAACTGTATAATCTGGACCCACCTATGAAAATTTCTGGTATTGGAGTGAGAACCAGAGATATTAGATCAAGGAAAAATCCTAGAGGTTTGGGTTTTTTTTGTTTGGGGGGTTTTGTTGGGGTTTTTCTGTTGTTGTTCTTTCTTTTTTTTTTTTTTTAATGTATTGCAAATACCTGCATTATACAGAAAAAAAGTGTTAAAAACTATATGAGATGAGATATTAGTTGAAATCCTGTAATGAAATGACACTGACATGGCCTAGGTCTATTATAAATTCCAGACAAAGGGCACACAATTCAGCCAACCTGCTTCCTTCAAGTTTTGCTGTGACTACCGCTGATGCTATTATACTGCCATGATGCATAGAGGTGGGAACAAGGTTGGGGTTACATGTGAAAAAAGGTTCTCTGCCTTGTGCTTTAATTCAAAATACAGATTTGTTGAAATTACTGGCATTTCTAGTGTTATTAATAATTCTCACTTTAAAAATTAATTCCTCAACATTTTGAAAACTAGCAAATATTTTGGAATTGGAGAGAAGTTACACTCCCTTTTCTGAAAATAAATGTCATATGAATGTTTAGTATTAGTGATTGCTCTTTAATTAGGAACCTCTAAAATCCCTTTAATGTTATTTTGAAACTTGTGAGCAACAGCACTTAAACATTTTGCTGTATCTGACCATAAGATCAGATTACAGCCACAGTGCTGCTTGAGAGGCAGAATCCAGATGCACCCAATAGTCAAAGGGATGGGGAAGTCCAGTAGGTACCCCCAGGGAAAGCTGCATTCAGTGTAAAATATGCATTGGTGGATAAGTATCAATGGTGGCAGAGTCATGATTCCCTGAGGTCAGTACTGGAGATACAGCTTTCAGTGTGGAAGCTCTCCAGTAGTGACTCACCACAGCAAAATGTGCTGAATCAGTGCCTTACTCAAAATGACCAGGGCATTGAAAGAATTTGCTCTTAGCCATCACTGGGATGAATTTATGTTACATTATCAAACAATGGAAGATCTAATTGTGGTACCACTTATTGTATATTTAGGAAAATGCAATTCTAGATTGATAGGAAATAGTACTAGGCGAATTCTAGGTTAGTTTTTGAAACATTATTTTCTGTACTTGAAGTACTTGGAGATCCTCTACCTTTAAGAGTAAGAGAAGCACTGGTCTAAGAGAAAGCTTTCACTTTTTGTTTTTCCACCTCTTGTGTTCTCTCTGACCTGATCTGTGTCTACCCAGATTTTCTTTATTTTATCTACAGAGTTTCTACAGTGGCTGTTCATTCTCACTGTATTTGGAGAAAAGTGTTATTAAGGGCTGCTTTGGCAAGAGCAGAGACCTAAAAGAGAGGGATGTCTTCTTTTCTTCTCTAGGAGTAAAAGCAAAATAACAACATAAAAAAGTAAAAAAAGCCAGAAATATATCTAGATGAGATACCCAAATGAGAATAAATATCTCAAAGACAGCTCATCTCAATCTCAATGGCTGAAGACTAATATGTGTAAGATGTAAGTAGACTATTTAAGTTTAATGAAAACTGGATACTCAGATTATTAAAGACTGAGGAAGACATGGCCAACCTTTGGTCAGCTCTTGTAATGATGCAAGTAATTTATACTGTAGAACCTGAAGATACTGTGTTTTTCTGCTATTATATTACTTGGCAGGGAAGAAATATTTTGTTGCACAAAGAAAAATACTCATACCAACAATCTCTAAGACAAATAACTTGAAGAAGTACTCATATTTTCATGCAAATGTAGAGTTAATTAACTTCTATGCCTGCTTAAAGACAGTAAATCCATAGGGAGTAATGATACACTGTTCAGTTCCCCAAATGACAGGTGAGAGAGAGCACTTCTGTTAGTCTGGGCACAGTTACCTCATGTCTACCAAAGACTTTGCTAGTGATGCAGTAATTTCAACAGGACCCGTTTTTCCCTTTTAGTTAAATCATGCAGGTAAAAGATGAAATGGAATCTTTGAAATGCACGTCACTTAAAGAATATTCTTAAATGTACTTTTGGTCTATATTAGGTTTTGTGAAATAACTGATTTTCAATCCTGTTTTTCTTACTCCTTGGTGCTCTTAGGTTGGAAAAATATGTCTGTGTGAATATGTAGACTAATCTTTGTCTACTGCAATTAATTTTTGAGAAGCTTTGGACCCAGGAACAAAGATTGAGAGAGTCTTGAAGGAACTGCTGTCTTGAAGAAGCTTCAGGTCCTAAGGAGAAGCCTTTCTTACCAATTCCATTTTCTGCTAGAAATGCAGCCTTGTTCTTTTCACGTTAGCAAAAGATGCAGAGGTTAAATTCTGAGATTTGGCATTTCTTAGAAAAATAAAGGTAAGACTCTCTATTCTTCTCAGCCAGAAATAGTGTTTCACTGCAAAAGATTGCCAGTTGATCTATTGCTATATATCTTCACTAAAATACCAGTGCATGAATGAAATAAACACCTTTATGAGGTCTAGCTGTAGAAATTTGTGTTACATATATTGCAGCTATTTTTCATTAGAATGTAAGGATCTCTAATGTTGGAAGGTATTTGCAAAATGTTAATTAGAGTACAGTATCCAGTTAGGCTGATGGGCTAAAAAAGAGACCCTTCCTCTTCCTCTTAAATTGCATATGGTTTTCGTTTGTCCTTCTTTGGGTTTCTCCAATACTTCAAGTATTGACATTTGATCTCTTTTCACACATTCTCAGAGGCAACTTGCGGTGTTAAAGAAAATATAAGGCAGGCTTGCATTTAAAGAATTCCTAGAGGTTTTGGTCAATTTTTATAGATAAATGGGTCAGATGATTTATTTTGGGAGTTCTACAACTTGCAGGTAGCTATCTGAGGAATTCAGGTTCATTCCTTTACATAACCTATCAATTTTTGATTAGTAAGAACTAAGATAAGAAATAGGAACAAACTAATTCGAAAGCGAATGTTTGAGAGAGGTTGAAGGAAGGAAGGGGGTGACTGGAGTGGCAGTGGGCAGAAACAGACAAATAAGTGGGGGGAAAGGCTATCCATAGCAATGTCTGGTGAGAGAGAGCAGTGTCCAGCAATATTTTCCCAAGAAGTGGCTTCTGGATCTCTCAGACATGTCGGAAACTGCTTTCCAGTCTCTAATCTAATCTGTTTTGAGTGTTTTTCCCATCTGCCCAGTCTTTCACCAGTCAGACTGAACATCATGTAAGATAGTCTACACAGATTTCCAAAGTCTTTCAGTGTTTTCTTTTGCTGAGGTTGGGGTTCTTAAGGTCTAGTTAAAGTACTTTCACACCTAATTTCAA
This sequence comes from Pachycephala philippinensis, assembly GCA_013397055.1. Classification (NCBI taxonomy): domain Eukaryota; kingdom Metazoa; phylum Chordata; class Aves; order Passeriformes; genus Pachycephala; species Pachycephala philippinensis. Next base: position 27,799 of record VWZT01005145.1, on the reverse strand, counting down.
GTCATTACTGAGAACATAAAATAAAATTGCGTGTAATACCCCTGAAGCACCTGAAGCATTTACTGCATTTACTATTCTTTGGCCAGATTTTCAGCCAGTGTAAACTACCAGTTCACATTCAGCCATTTATTCTAATTTACCCCATTCTAAATCATTTTAAGAGAAGTTTTTATTAAGGAATATTATTTCTGTGACATACCCTTATTAGTTGATTTCATATTCTCGTAATAAGTATTTTTGTCTTCTGGGATTTATTAATTTTAATAATAAACACCTGGTGGTGATTTCATTATTTTTATTTTGAATAGTTATGTAACACAAATGCCGATAGGCTACTGAGGCTGACTGTACAGATACAGATAAAAATACAAAATACTAACACAGTCATTGCTACAGATAAATTATAATCCAAAAAAACCTGACACAATGGATCAATGGTAAATGTTGAACTTAATGGAAAAAAGGAAAGTAAATCCTACGTCTTAGTCAGGGAGGACATATAAACACAAATTCTCATAGTTTATATTACTAGATTACAGTTTAAAGAATAGGCAGGTTCTGACCAGGTGCAAAGTTCTGGAGACTGTTTTCACCTTTGAGGAAATCACTCCTTTCCTTGCAATACCTATTTTTATGAAACCAACTTTCATCTATTCCTTGCCTTAGGACCCACAGATAATTTTAACTGAATGTCTCTTTAGATATCTCAAAGAAATCTGCATTGCATTGCATTTACCGCTGTGAACTACAGCAGTGACGTTTTGGGTCTCTTTTTTTCTTTTTGAAATTCTGTTTCTTACTCAAATGTTTTTAAAGCAGTAAAAAATAGAGTAAATATGCCAGGATAAATGGTAAATTATGTTAAATGTCAATTATGAAAAGATAATGACATTATCTATAACTTTAAAAAAAATTTCAAAACCCATTTTTCTTCATGAAATTATTCTCTGTGCACAAAAGCCATGAGACATGTCAATAAAAATATTTAAATTTAGTTCTTCTTCACAAGAAACTTGTACTTACCTATCCTTTCCTTTCTAGAACACACTGAAGGCAGCATTTCCTGATTTGGAATTTGATCAGAGCACAGTAACTTAAATGTAATTTATCTTCACTTCCAGAAAACCAATATCTGAATTTTGCAAAGCAACTTCCCAAACACTAAGAGAGTATAAGATGACTCATTTCTTTAGACTGTCCCAGCATATGCTCTCTTGTATCTCTTTCCTCCTCAGGACAGTAAGAGATTGAGTTGAGGTATTTTTCTGACGACATCAGCACACAAGAGTTACACTTTTTATTTCTCAACTGCAGAAAATAATGTGTAGCTGATACTGAGGTGGTGCCACTAGCCCTGCTGTTTCTGTCTGTCCTGCCGTGGGAGACCCACCTTTTTGATTTGGACAAATAGCTTTACCTCCATTGAGACAGCTGGTCTTATTAACAGTAGTGATTTAGAGGAAAGTTTTTAATCCAGGCTTTAGCATCTGAGAGGTTGTTGCAGGGCTTGGCACAGGGGAAGATATTTGTTCCAAACTACAGCTTCCCAAACAAAAGATTAGCATAAGAAAATTAGGATAGCTGGTCATTTTACAGATTCCATTTGCTATCCTTGCACTTACTCCAACCCTAATCAACTGTTTCAGTTTTCGTGGAATGAAAATCTCAGTAGTCAGCTTTTTCAAGGTTTTAGCAGGCAGTACTTTAAAGGGAAAAGAAACCAGCAAGGTTTGCTATTTCTGCACCTTGAAAATTTTGAAGAGGGTGTGTGCAGTTTCATGCAAAATGCAGATAACCTGTTAGATAACCTGAAGATTTTAATAAACAATTATAGTTTTTACCTGGTACGTACACTGGTACTTTCACTTTTACCATTTGCCCTATTTAAGATATCATAAAAATAGATACCTTTAGGCTACTTCTTCTGGCTTTTTCAGAGACACAGAAAAATTAATTTGACATTGTTAGCACAGATATTTTCCTTACTTTCTGACTCATCTTCTCTAAATGGTGAAAAGATTATTATATTAAAAATGGAATTTAAGAAGTTATCCATGGATATAACTAGCTGAAATATGTATAAAATTTTTAAAATATGGGTAGTGTTTATTGCTCAATCCCTTATAGAATGCAATGCTTAATTACAACTAAATGGCAAAAGCATGTCTTTAATAAATGGGAACCTAATTTTTCTAATCAAATGTATTAAATTATAGAGCATTATATATATGATATATAGACCAACACTGTATTTCAAATACTTGAAACTCTCTTTGCTGAGCAGCAGAAGGTACTGAGGGGCCTGGACCACATGTAGTTTTGAGACTCTTTCTTTAAAGGTTGCTTTTTAATGATAGTTATTCTGAATGATTAGAAATACAAAATGTCTGGATTCTGCCCATTATCATTCCTATCCTGGCAGTTTAGTTACCAGATGACAAGCGATTTTAAAACCAGTGAAGGAAGGAGAGGGAAGCTGTCACTAACAAATGAGCAGTTCGTGATTCAAGGATTGCTAAGAGCTTGTTCAGGGCTCAGTACAGGCAACAGCACAACTTTTGTTTCATCGTTCTATTAAATTAATGCATGTATAGCAACAGTAATCAGATACATATTTCTGTGTTGTTCTGTTAAGCTTTGTAATCTGAATGAAAGTGCTTGGGGCATATTTATTATAGGAAAAACCTTGTGTAATAGCAGCAGCAAAGAAAAGATATAACTGCACTAGACAGTAGTGGAGCCAGGTCTCAAGTAATGTTTCCAACTTGTCAGGAAAACTTTATTAGGGCATTTTCTTTTCCCTGAAAAATACAGTGAATCTCTAAGTCTGCCAGTACTTTCCCCAGTCAGTTGTTGGCTCCTTTGTGGATTTCTAGCAATACAAATACGTATCTTTTAAGTGAGGACAATGCATTTTGTTACAGCATTCATACCTGTAACTGTTAATGGAAAGCAGCCTAAACAAATGCACTGAACTATAAAGACAAGACAGACACACCGATGACTCGATTTGGATGCATCTTTTGAAACTAGTTTCATAGAAAAGGCACCTAGGGTGACAAATTGAGTCACAGACCTGTAAAATGTGGAATAAAGAAATGAATTATTCAGAAAGACCAAAGGGAAGCCTCAGACATCTTCTTAGTTCATTAATCCTGCATGAGCAAAAGTAGTAATCAAAGGACTGTATCCAGAAAATTAGTGTGCTTTTAATTCTAAAAAAAGGGACAAGTTTGAGTTTAGGATCCTTATAGTTGGGAGTTACATTAACTAAAAAAAGGGATTGTCAAAGGCATCCATCTTGTATAAAGAAAAAATTAGTAGCAGAAATTTCAGCATAGAAGCCTGTGATAAGGTTGCCTGCTGGAGACTCTGGCTGGCTTTATAATTTTTTTTTCCTTTAATACTGCATCTGTACCTCCAGCCACTCCAAGGTCTCTGTCATTCTGCACATTACATTAACTCATAGTTCTCCAGGATATTCCTTGAGAGAAATTTTCTTCTTTGTGTCTACAGTACAGTGTATTTTATTTCTGAATTTATGGTCAGGTATCTTGGTTCTGGTCTTGTATTACTTATCCTCTTGGTGCTATAATCTACTGACTAAATTATTTCAGGGAACTCAGTGCTGATTGTACACACTGATGCTGTGCTGTGAACCCACTCCAGAGATGAAGATTTGAGGTGGCACAGGAACATGAGTCCTTACCATGTCATTGGATTGGTAACTCAGATTTGGGAATATGCTGTTTCATTTCTTTCCTCCAGTTTCTTACTCTAGGTTTTTCAAGCACTTTTTAACATCCCCTTCTGCCTTCATATATCTTACTTCTTAAGGTCATTACTGTAGCACTTCGTGTGTCTCTGTGTGTGTGGATTTCTACCAACTGCTTCAGACAGGCAAGATGCTTTAGGAGAAAGCCTATTGAATGAGTGCAAATGAACAGAATATTATGTCTCAAACCTAGATGTGGCATCTCCAGGATACAGATGTTACACATTCATGAAGTAATGTAGGGAAGGTTACATTGCTTCATGTGACAGAAAACATAATTAAACAGAAAACATAATTAAAGCTCATTAGTTAAGCATTTAAACTCACTCTTAAAATTGATTCTCATAATTAAAATTTTTACAACACAATGCCACAAACTCTTGCAAAGCAGACACCAAGTAAGGCTTTAATTTCTTCGCTGGTGGCACCACTCTTTAACCATATCTGCCTTCATTTTGCCATTCTTTCCCTCCAGCTATTCAAACCTCTCAACTGTGCTGTACAGTACATCACTTTAAATTACTGATTCTTCTGCAGAAGGACTCGGAAGAGAGAAAAATAACACTGCTTTCAGTTGATGCACTGCAGGACTTCACAAAGAGACCTGCTGTACAGTAGAGAGCTGAGTGCAGAGAGCAGGAAAAAGCAGCATCATCCACCACTGGTACTAAAGACATTCACAGGGAACTAGAGTCTTAGGTTTCAGGCTAGTTTCAGTCTGCAATAATACTATGACACTTGCCTTGCAAAGAATCAGAACCAGCATCTTTTCCCACATAGCCTTGATTGTACATCCTGTTTCCTTTTACTGAAAAGGCCTGTGGTTTTGATTCACGGCTCACAGTCAATAAATGCAACCTAACGTGCTCTGGTATCTAATATTAGCCTTCACCACAGTTAAGCGTCAGTAAGAAAGAATGATGCTTGTTTCTCCCATAATTCAGCACCAGTCGTGCAAAATCTTTTCGTTTAATGAAAGTATTTACGTTTGTAAAGTTGTATTACCTATGCTTGACAAAATATGGAAAGATAAAATCTATTAAGTAGTAGACTGTAGGTTTACAATTTTCAACAGTACCTCACAGACTATGCATTTACACTTGCTGTTAAAAAAAACAAAAAAAAACCAAAAAAAAAAAACCCTGTACTGTTAAAGCACTTGTATCAGCAGTTTGCTCTAACTGGGAGTTCCAAGGACACAAAGCAGTGTCTGTGGGCAGAAATAGTGTCTTTTTCTGGATCAGCAGGAAAAAGCTGAAAAATAATTCATAAAATATCTAAATAAATTCTGAACAGTTGCTTTTAATTGTCATTCAGCCTTGAAATATGCTGCTTCTATTTCTATTTAAGCCTGGAAAGAGTTTCTGACCAAATGTTGAGGTTTTTTCTATTGGTACAATCTAGCTTGCCTAAATTATTTCATTTTCTTTTATAGGTCATTCTTATGCAAGAATCTATAAGTAATTAAATTTGCAGGATGAAAACATGGCACAGGCACTGCTGGTACCACCTGGACCTGAAAGCTTCCGCTTTTTTACTAGAGATTCTCTCGCAGCTATTGAAAAGCGTTCTGCAGAAGAAAAAGCTAAAAAGCCCAAGCAAGACCATACAGATGATGATGATGAAAATGGTCCAAAACCAAACAGTGACTTGGAGGCAGGAAAGACACTGCCATTTATTTATGGTGACATACCTCCAGGAATGGTATCTGAACCTTTGGAAGACCTGGACCCATATTATATCAATAAAAAAGTGAGTGAATAATGTTTTGCACAAAATAGAATATAACTTTATACACTAGAAAAGTTTAATCACAAAATGGGATGGTAGAACTATCAATCCACTGAATATCCAGAATCATCCTTTCATTTAACAGAACTGATTTATGCTCTTCCATATTGTGACTGCTTCAATTCTATTGAGTTACTTGTTATTTACTTCATCATAAGGAAGATGTATCTTCCTTGATCTTGCCTGACCTTGAGAACAGAATGAATTTTCCTGATTTCAATATAATAGTAAGACTGGATATGACAAAAGAGATGTTCCAAGCATGGTTTTGCAATGGAAATAGTTGTAGATAACAAGGTAGCATCCACCCAAGTTAGTGAAATAGAGGACTGTAACCATAGTCTTTGTTTCTGTATAGCCATATAACATATGGAAATATAAAAATGTATGTAAGAAATGCATATGTATCTCTATATGTGTAGCATATAGAGACTCTGTAAATCTTGGCTCATATGAAACTACCACAATGCAAACTATTGCTTGAGGTGCTTGGGTTTGCTATGATAGATCTCTACTGCAAAGCTGTCAATTAGAAGTCTCTGGCAGACACCATGGAAAAGCTGAGTTTTGAGGAAGGAATCGAAAAAAGACATTTTTGGTGTTCTGAAGAGTTTTCATACAAAAAGACCAGAGCAAAGAATGTTGAGATAAAAGCAATGTATCTAAGTTACATGTGTGGGGCTGTAACACAACTGGACTGTTAGTAGAAAGCTGTGCTTGGTGAAGAATGTAAACTCCTAAAAGAGGTGCATTTTCCCTTCCAGTTTGCACAGTCATACACAGTCCTCCTTTTCACATGATCCCCAAGTCAGGGACTCGGAGATAGAAAAGGTAGTTCAAACAGATCCATTCAAGTAAAAAATTTGACTTTTTAAAAGTCAGGATTTGCAGTAGAGTGTATGGGTTTTGGTCTTGTAGCAATGATGCATACAATTGGAAGCAGACTAATGTTATTTGAGTTAAGAGAAAGACAAGGAACAAACAAGTATATTTCCATAGCTGGGATTAGTTGTAGACTGTTTTAAAATCCTCCAGGGTCTGAAATAGTCCAACCTGGGAATAGGTAAAAGTACCCTAGGTCCTGCACTGATTAGTGAAAGGTACAGGTGACAGTAAGAGCCAGTTTTCCTCTCTACCTGTTTGTTTCTGTGTGCTCCTTTAGCAGCATCAAGATGTTCTCTCAGTTTCTGATAGACCTGAAAAGTGTTGTGGGTAAGGAGAGTGAAGGAAGAAGAGGTGGATAACATTCTTACATTAAAAAATGCAGAAAGTGTTCTATGGAAAAGTACTTGGGAGTATCTTTTCCCATCTCTCTGAAACCGAGAAAGAACTGGACACAGTTGCTGTAATGATGACTTGAAGCATTCCAGGCTGCCATGAAGATAAGAAACTTGATGCTGAGGCCTATAACAAAATCAAGGCATAAAATACTTTAAACTTCAAAGAAACTTACTTTGTTTGTTAGGAAAAAATCATGCAAATAATACTCTCACTTTTGTGGCTAAATTTTTGGTTGCCTTTGGTTTGTAAAACTGGTTTAAAAATTATGGCCTCAGTAACGGGAACAGAAAATAAAGCAGAATCTGTATGTAATTGCATAACCTAACAACTGCCAAAGTTAAATAAACAGTGCTGTAGATAATACAAGTATGTACATTATTAAGGAAATGTAAAGAAATTGAAGCTCAAAGAAGTAGCATTGCCAAGGGTTATTTAAATTTATGTGGTTCGGGTTATAACAACAGTTCCGTGCAAATTCTTACTCACAGTATAATTGTCAGCACTAAGCCCTATTCTGGATTAACTGCAAAAATTCAGGAATAAAGTTGCATAAATAAGTTCAGGGATAAAGTTATCTGAACAAGCCTTCTAGAAGTGAAGTTTCAGAAAACCTGAGAAGTCCTGAAGCATAGTTTCTAACCTCCGCTGATAAGGAAAACTAGTCAGATTTTTTGTAACAAAAGTGTAAAAGCTCACACTAATGATGGACTTCTTAGTCTGTGAGACCAATAAGTAAACTGTAGAATCTTTAGTCACAGGTGACATCTGTATTTATATTACCTAGCAGTATAATTATGCTCAACAGAAAATAAATGGACATCTTAAACCATGGATTAGAATTAGTCATCCCTCCTCTGCTGTATAGTAGAAACTACCCTTAATCATTGACTTGTCAATGCAGAGGAAATCATACGTGAATTGTAGTCTGTCTTCAGGCTCAGCTGCAGCAGTGACCTTGGGACAGGCAACATCTTTCTAGCATTTCCAGCTGGGTGAAGGACTGTAGGGCAGGGAGAAATGCCAAGGAGTGTGTGTTCGTTCTCTGCCACCCTCAGTGTTAGCTTGATGTTATTCTGTGAACAGGCACCAGCCACGCTCCTTTACCTATTTTCTCTCCCACCGTGGAGAGGTTTGCTCTCCCTGCCTGAGGTGACTGATCAGATAGGCAGTAAAGGCCACAGAGAGGGCAGCGTTTTTCTGATCACAGCCAAGTTTTTACAGAGAATGGAAATCAACATGGAGAACAGTGATACTATATAGCTCTGCTGAGAATGTAACAAAGACTCTATTGTGTCAACACAAAGCAGAGCCATTACCATCGACAAAGAGCAAAAGGAACGAAGAATAGTCATGTCCTGAAGAAATTTCAAGCAGCACCAAAGATGCAAGTAAACCTCATTCACACACAAATACACTTAGGCAACGACTGCCCACAGAAACAGAAAAAACTGAACGCAAACCATACGTTTATCAGGCCAAATTTTAAAAGATAATGACTAGCTAAATTTACTGCTCACATATAGGGAAAGTAGAAGCACATTGTTAACAACAAAACCAGCAATTAAAAAAAAAAAAAATTGTTGTGATAGGATGCCAGATTCTGATGTATGTTTGTCTCACATTGCTCAGAACTATGTTAACTGGCAATTTATTGATCATTTTAATTTTTTCCCAGATATATGTTTTAGAAGATGCATATAATTGATATTGGTAGTATTTAAAATAGAAAATGAAAGCAAAATTATTTTAAAATTGTGGTTGATTGTGTAGTGACAATTTCTCCTTGTCACTATATATATCTGTGTGTATAGAATTCTGTCAAGTATTTGTTCCAAATACAAACTGGCATTTAGAATTGCCCTTTTGCTATTTTGGTTTTGTTTGTGTTTGCTCACAAGGTAGAATGTATTTGATAAACTTGAAGCTCTCGCTTTATTCAAAGACTTCATTAGAAATAAAATTGAAATATTTTAGTGACAAAATTCTGCATTTTGCTTTTATTCATAAACTGCCATTGTGTTTTGTAATTCCCACCAATTTTAATAACATCAGAATTCAGTCCATATTCTGGCATATTTTGCAAATTGGAGAATTGGCTGTGGAGGGCTTAATCCATTGTAGTCATAGAAGTCAGTTATTTTCCTGCCACAGGTAGACAGTAGAATGGAACTTTTACCTCTCAGGTGGAGAATGGAAACTTTCAGCAGGAGGTGAAGATGTATATGTAGTCAACACTGTATTTTAATGTTGTGTTTCTTTTTTGCAGACTTTCATAGTATTGAATAAGGGAAAAGCAATTTTCCGATTCAGTGCCACATCTGCCTTGTATATTTTAACTCCTTTTAATCCCATCAGAAAAATTGCTATCAAGATTTTGGTACATTCATATCCTTTTTTCTTAACGTTGATTTAAGTGTTGCTATTTAAAAATACTTAATGACTGAAATAATACTTTTCATGCAGATATACAAATTGTGTCCGTGGGGGTGAACTATGCTAAATAAATATATGTTGTTCACACTTTAAAAAAGGAGCAATATCACATGTGAATTGCAGTATGATCTTCAGCCCTGCCGAGAGAATTTTCTAGTGAACCACCTAAAGCTGTCAGAGTTTAAATATCAGGCTTTATATCTAAAAGGAGACCTGATCCCATACTAAGCCCTGCAGCTAAGGCCGCATTAGTAACAAACCATTGCACTTGAACATATCTAAGGTCACACTTTTACCAAGACCAGTAGTACTATTCGTGAACTAGACTCGCTTAGCAAGGACAAAAGAGCATGGGTAAAGAGCTGCTTTTTCAGCATTATGTTTTCAGCATTGGGATAGGTGTCCTATAAAAGATTCAGGATAAAGGAGAGTATTTTCAAATATATTTCAATCATGTTCAAAGAAAAACTTGGGCCTAAAAAACCAACCTCTGAGTAAAGATCTTTTAGAATGATCCACCTGTATTAAAGGAGTAATTACATTTGGGTAGTCATTCCATGATTTACAGAGTTAAAGATGTGTTTAAATTTCATTTAAAACTTAAACCTGCTGTAATTACGAAAGTATTGCATTGTTTTACAGAAGTGCACCATAATATGCCAGATGGCACACCATTTAAAATACATAAAATTATGTACAAAGCTTTATTTTCAGATTTTAATTAGAATGTCATGTTATTTGTACACATTTGTATACACTTAATATTTTAAAGTTATTTCAGTGTTATAAAGCTGTCCTACTTTTTTGACTTATGTGCCTTAACTATAACCTACATTATTCAGCATGCTTATCATGTGCACTATTTTGACCAACTGTGTATTTATGACCATGAGTAACCCTCCAGACTGGACAAAGAATGTAGAGTAAGTTAAACATTTTTACTTCTGTATTTTTACATCTTTTTTTATATGTGACTCCAACCAAGAAGCATTTTTATAAAATGTGAAATGCCAGAATGGGCTTGTCCAGAGTCATGAAGAATCAGATTCCATGAGATCATCAATATCTTTCTGGTTTCCTCCTGAATACCTTAAATGATTTAAGAGTAACACCATGTTCATTAAAATTATGTCTGAAGAATAGCTGAACTGCTGCTGTGTAATACAAACAGGAGCTCTTGTCCTTGGATATTCTGAGCTGTAAATTAGACAAGGAGCTACAGATGTGCAGGTAAAATTGTGCAGGTAAAATTGTTGCCATACCTTGCTTGAGTATCCATGATATCATCACAGTGGGACTTTACTGATTTGAACTCATGAGTGCCTGCCACGACACAAACCACAAGAAACTTAGACTGCGGAGGAAAGGGCCTTACCTATGAAAGAGTAACAAAGAGCTGACCTAAATAAGGAATATTTCTCTTTCTTGTTCATGGTAATAAATGCGTGTTTATTCTCTAACAAAATACAGATACATGTTTTCCTCTGAATACTGTAGAATCATTGAATGGTTTGGGCTGGAAGGGATCTTAGAGATCATCCAGTTCCAACTCCCTGGCATGCAGGGACACCTTCCATTAGGTCATGTTCCTCAAAGCCCTTTACGTTTTTATTTGAAATACTGCTGCTCATTAAAGACCTGTTTCTAACCACTTGTTTCTTTCATTCCCTCCGTTTCTCAAATAGCCATTACTAGTTTTTATTTGTTTATTTCTCTGCATTAATGAACCTTACACTGAACACTGCTTAGAAACCACTGTCATTAACCCATTCCCAGTTAACAGTGATGATGGCTTGTTAGAGTTGCTGAGAGTCTGAAAGGAGAGCAGTGGGGTCTGTCGGTAGAGTTCCTTTATTCTGGAGGTCCACAGAGATCCATGTGGGTCTCAGGAAGTGCCTGCACTATGCTGGTTATAACTGACTATTCTCTGTTGTTAAATGAATAACTGCTCCCACACCAGGTAAACTGGTAATCATGCTCTACATCTTTGAGAATAACAGTCTGGGCATGCTTTCTTATATTTGATGATTGTTTATGAAATAAACGTGTAATATAGTCATTAGTATAGTTATTATCCAGAACTGATTTTTACAAAACTCTCTGATTTTGACACAAAAAAAATTCTTCAGTTTTTTCCTTAGACATCTACCTGATTTATGAATGCAAGCAAAGAGGCAACCTTGTGAATGCCAAAGAATGTACATATAAATATCAAAATCTGAAATGTATCCATAAATACTAGAGTCAGAAATTATTTGTAGGCACAAGAACTAAGATTAAATCAACCTTTTAGAAAATGAGTAGCATATATATCAGGTTCAAATTTCAACAAAGACTGAACAGCAACTACAATATTTAGGGCAAGTGAAGTTAATAATTTACTCCTTTCACTTCTAAATACTTTTTCTTTTCTTTTAAGTCATCTTTACTAAAGAATGGCACTATTTATAAGTATGCAAAAAATCCATTATTCCTGCTCTGATGATTTTCAGGTACACTTTCACTGGAATTTATACCTTTGAATCACTTATCAAAATTCTTGCAAGGGGATTCTGCTTAGAAGGTTTTACTTTTCTGCGAGACCCATGGAACTGGCTTGACTTCAGTGTCATTTTAATGGCGTAAGTGGTTCAAGAACTTTTTAAGCTTTTAGGGCATGAAATTAGTGGTAAATATTATTATAATAAATGTATTTATTTAAACATACTTAATTTTTGCAACCTTTGAAGTTTAGACACCGTATCACACATTTTAGTATTCATAAATCAAAGTAAAATACGGCAGAAGCCGAAATGGAGTGTCAGCCACTAGTGTATTACTGCTGAGGGACACTAATTTCATGTCCTACATTTTTGTGCTCACCAGAAATGAAGCCATCCCTTTGACTTCATGTCACCGTCCCATTACAAGCTAATTAGTTTAACTAGATGTTCAAATACAAATCAGTGAGTTTCACTTCAATGACATTTAAGCAAAATTGATTAAAATAATTATTAAAGCGAAATGTACTGAAGAGACAGGTAAATTTTGAAGTATGATTGCTAGTATTGCCACAGAGGTTTTGAAGACCCACTTAATTAGTATAAGCTCTGCCTCAATTCTGAATAACTGTGATTTAATCCTACAGGTATGTAACAGAATTTGTAAACCTAGGCAATGTTTCAGCTCTTCGAACTTTCAGAGTATTGAGAGCTTTGAAAACTATTTCTGTAATTCCAGGTAAGAAGTAGTTGGTGTAAGGTGTTAGGCCCCTCGTATCTCCAACTGTTATTTGTGTGCTGTCATTGTGTTTGTGTGTGAACTCCCCTATTACAGATATGTGACAGAGTTTGTGGACCTGGGCAATGTCTCAGCGTTGAGAACATTCAGAGTTCTCCGAGCTTTGAAAACAATATCAGTCATTCCAGGTGAGAGCGAGGTTAAACACTGAGGCTGACTTTCGTTCCATTGAATTCACTTCCTTTGAGCATAAGTCTTGCTGTTTGCTGCTCATGTTGCCAAAAAAAACAAGAAAAAAAAGGCATGGATCATTAACCTAGATTATGATTCTTTGCCTTTTCAGCATTAGCTTCTTTTATTTTGCAAAATCAGCCTTTGAGTTTAACAGTCTTGCATGAAACATAAAATATGAGGCCTATGGGTTATTTTGCTTTGTTTTTCTGCATTTTATTGTGACAAATTGCCTCTACATTACAAAAGCTTAGTGCTATGGCTTTCTTGGTTTTGAAATTTTTCCTTTATTTTACCACTTAAAATTGACATTAGTCTTAAAAATGAGCGAGTAACAACAAAAGAAGATACCAAAGAGTAAATAAATGATGCACAGGAAAATTTATCAAATGTAAATTACTTTTTTCATTCAAAATTACTTGCAATTCTATCTCATGCTGTCTTCGCACTGTTGTGAAGTGTTCCAGTTTAGTATTAACTGGAAACTGAATTATTGGCAGAATATTTGATGCAGAGAAAAATTAGGAAATGCAATCAAATCTGTACTAGGAAAGCATGATTGATAAAGTTTCCTGCTTGGAATAATATTATGTATTTGCTTTATGGGAATATATGTACATTGCATATTCATAAAAAGGACTCTTTTTCTTTCATTCACCTTCACAAGCTCTGAGGCTGCTCATGAAGCTTTACCTTTCGAAAAATAAAAAATAATTTCTTTGTAAGTGTCTGCATGGCCTCTTAATTATATGGGAAGGGCAAAGATACTCTTTGATAATTCTATGAATCTTTTTTCTTTCCAGGCCTGAAGACTATTGTGGGAGCCCTGATTCAGTCTGTGAAGAAGCTCTCAGATGTGATGATCCTGACTGTGTTTTGTCTGAGTGTATTTGCACTAATAGGGCTGCAGCTGTTCATGGGCAACTTGAGGAACAAATGCCTGCAGTGGCCTCCAGACAATTCTACTTTTGAAATAAACATTATTTCCTACTTTAACAGCACAATGAATGAAAATGGTACATTTGTTAACATGACAGTGAGCACGTTTAACTGGAAGGATTACATTGAGGATGAAAGTAAGAATGTCTGATATAACTATTTTAATGTATTTGTGGCTAAAAGATGTAATTATTTCTGAGCAATCAAGGAACATTGAGGCGTTTATTATTTCTGCCTTATGTAGAACTGCGTACAGTCTCTGATTGACAGAGATCAAATACATACAGACAAAAAAAATAACCAGAAAGATTCCTAAACAAGCTACAAAGTGATCAGTATCTAGCCATTTTGATTTAACATAATGTATTTTTATTTTACTTTGTAACACTTTCAGGTTTATTTGATCTATTCATATCTATTTCTAATGCTTTCTACACAGCTCATTTTTACATTTTGGAAGGACAAAGAGATGCCCTACTTTGTGGTAATAGCTCTGATGCAGGGTAAGACCCTTTCAAAACTTCTCTGTTATGCTCTGTAGAAAAAGCAGTAAAATGAAACCTAGCTGCAACTTCATGTTTAGCAGGGTTACAGAACTTATGGAGACTTGCAGCTAAGCAAGAATTTCTCACTTGAGTCAAAATGTTTTACACTCTGGCTAAACAAAATACCAAGTAACAGCCTTTTTCCTGCTTGATTGGAAAATGAAGTTGGTTTTATTGATAAAATCTGAAATTTTGTAAGGTCTCTTTTGGTGATTTACTGATTGAAGAAAGTAGGAGGAAACAGAAGTCAGAAGTGAGAAAGAGAACATGGAAAATATTAAGAAAGCCCAACAGTGACTTCATAGTTCAAGATTGAATCTTTTTTTTCAAGCCTAACTCTTAAATTTCTGGCAAATTCTGCCATTTACATGTGCCAAATTATAAGCCTAGAATTGTTAGCTGAACTTGGATGCCTGACTGGCAACAGTGAAGAGGTTTACTAAATATATATATANAACCAATATTCTAAATATATATATATATATATACATATATATATATATATATATCAGCATTATGTGGGAAATCTCTAATACTACAATTGGATTTAGCCAGTAATATTGTTTAATCTGTCGGTAACCTTAACAACATTTCTGCAATTACTTCTGCCAGGAAATAATTCATTTGGAATAAAGATTCTATTTGCAAAATGTAATTGAGGAGAGTTTTAATATTTAGGTCGTTTCAACCAGTGAGCAGATGGAAAGGGTATCTTTCATTTACTATGTTTTTAGTTAAATTCTTAGGAATTTTTTTTCTGAATAAATTTAATTGTAATTTATGGATTTCCTGTGGAAAAAGAATGCATAGTCTTCCAAAAGATAATACATATTTTCTAGAAGGGAATAAAATTATGACTAAGTGCCTCCTGTTTGGTTTTCACATAGGCAATGCCCAGAAGGATATATATGTGTGAAAGCTGGTAGAAACCCCAATTATGGGTACACAAGTTTTGACACCTTCAGCTGGGCTTTCTTGTCACTGTTTCGGCTAATGACTCAGGACTTCTGGGAAAACCTCTATCAGCTGGTAAGAAATTATTATGACATAAATAGTAAACTGTTGGTGACCTCCAAAATTACATAAATAGGCTTATTTTTACATGAGCTGAAAGCACAATGCTGTTGCAGTGGAAAAGAGAAGTGGTGAAATAATATATAGATATGCTTTCTACTCCCCAGACTCTTCGTGCTGCTGGGAAGACATACATGATATTTTTTGTTCTGGTGATTTTTCTGGGCTCTTTCTACCTGATCAACCTGATCCTGGCTGTGGTCGCCATGGCCTATGAAGAACAGAATCAAGCAACAATGGAAGAAGCAGAGCAGAAAGAAGCAGAATTTCAGCAAATGCTGGAACAACTGAAAAAGCAACAGGAAGAAGCTCAGGTAATTATAGAGATCGTCCTTTCTGAAAAACCTTGTTCTTAAGGCAAGGAAAAAAATCTTTTATGATTAAGAACACGTACACATTGTGCAATGAATTGCAGAAAATTAAAGGTCGTGTTTACCATGCAAGTTATAAAAGGGGAAATAGCCAATGAAAACCAGGAACTAACCAAATAGTAAAAAAATCAAGTTAATAGTACTGAAAAGAATGTTACTTCATTCACCAAAAGACTGTAAAAGTAAAATGTTTGTCATAAGAGTGTTCTAGAAACCTGACTTTAAGTAGTCATAATTAATGGTGCTTTTATGTTACAGATGTTATAAATAGCATGAACAAAGTCTAGTGATGTTACTTCTGGTTTACATATGAGTGAGAATAGCCAAGCTGGCTGTACTTAATGGTTCTCCCCAAATATTCATCAAATAGAGAGAAGGATTGTAATCAGTGTTCTTTTAGGTTTCTATCCAGCAAGATAATTAAAAATATCCCTAATTGACACTGTAGTAAACCAGAAGTTTATGTATTCTTAGAACAGATGAGCAATATTCAAAATCAGATGAGCAATATTCATAACAAAGATATTACTTCAGAATTCTTTTAAAATAATCTTTGTTTCCTTTGAAAAGAGAAGACAATTATTCAAAGTTTTATGAGAAAAAGATATTTTAATAGATACTTCTGTGAAATATTTTCTTATCTAAAAGTGAAATATATGCAGGGGTTCAGCTCTGTGAGTCAGCCATCCTTCTGATTTCTGGACTGATTTTCCATTGCTTTTCAAATGGCATTTAGTCATTTTCAACAGGACAGTGTTTATAAAATGCTAGCAAATTTGAATCTTCTATGAAACTATATTTTTGGTAGTACTTTGCAGGTACTTTCCCTAAGTTAGAATGACTCCATAAAGTGATAATAAAAAGAGAAACTCTCTGGTTTTTTGCTTGAAAAGGAATCTTTATGTATGACCTGTGAAATCTAATTAGCATATCTTTATTTTAGTCATTAAACTTTATCCATTCCAAATTACTAAAGAAAGAACAGAATCCCGCAAAACTCAAATTTAGAAAGGTTGAACGTCAGCAAAGTGTAAGTTGCTGGGTTTTTCTTAAATCTGGTATTTTAATGCCTTAAAGGCACTAAATCACATTATATCAAAAGACATCAGGAGGCTTATCTAGATGTTTGTATGTCTGAGAGTGGGGAAAAATGAAGCTGATCCAGACATAGAAGAATAGAATATGAAACAGAGACTATAAGTCAGGTTGAATAAAGACCCTGGAAAGTCATATTTTTTAAAATGAGTGACCACTACATTCATTATAAGTAAAGCATTGTTACAGTCAGGATCTCTTTTGTTTATGAAAACGTTAGCAGAAAGTAGGCAGTACAAGGCAGATCACTGATGTGTTGAGTTAGTTGCTGAGGCAGAAATTAGTTTGGGACCCATCTCTTCACCCCCTTGACACTGAACCTATTCATCCATAAACTTAAGTCATCACAGTGGTCTTTGGATTGCTCCACTTGTTTGACCTTTACTGTTAGTATTATGAAGTAGATGGGTGATGACTCAGCATCTGCTGCCTTTGTTTCTGTTAGAGTCTTTGAAGGATGATATTCTGAACCAGTATGACAAAATTTTGAGTATTGTTTTTTTATTTTATAAACACTTCAGAATCCTTTTAATACTCCATTTAGCAGAAAAAGTCTGTATAGAGTCAACTTCTATAGCATGGGTTGTATGTTGTGGCAAAGAAAGACATTAATTCATACTATGAGCTTTCAAACTATCCTTTCCTGCTGCAGAGAGATATGTCATCATTCCTGAAATACTTGGCATTGAATATAATATGTTTTGCTGGATAATTACTAGTCATCTTTGTTATATAACCCTAGTCTCTTGCCATTTATCATACCACCCTTTTTTGTAAGCTAAGAGCAGCCTTTCATCTTCCCAGAGATATTTCCACTACAGAATTTCATGGCAATCTCCCACAGTTCTTTTGAGGAACAGTGCTGGACATACTCTAAATTCCTCTCTTTTTTTTGATGACAACCTTTCTCTAATGAACCAAAACTAGTAGGCTGACCACTGTAGTTAAAGATACTGGTCCTGAGTTTTGGGATGACTCTGCTCTAGTAAGTCATCCCATCCCTTTCTATCCAAGAAGATATCTAAACTTTTTTCTTCTCTCAGGCTGTAGCACCAACAGGCAATAAATGTACCTTTGCATATCTATAACACAGACCTAGAGTGCAGGTATGGTGAGACATGTGGGAGGGGAAACATGAAGAGAAGAGGCAGGGCTTGAAGATGTGCCTAGACAGTGGCCTGGTACCAGCAAAGGAGGAAGGAAAGTAAAGGGAGTGTTCTTGCTGTGGAGAAAGTGAGGAAAGGCTGGATTCAACTACTTTCAGGGTGCTATTTGGATTTTGATACACTAACTCACATGATGAATGTTTGGCATTAGTTTTCTCTGTAAGAGCTCAGAAGGGATCAGCTGAATTAGACCATGATGTGGGGCTTTTCTCAAGAGAAAATGGAATAACAGGTCTGAAATACATGAAAAAGCAGTGTGTTAACGCTTTTCTGACTATTACTTTAGACTTTTCTTTTATTTTAGAGTGTCTTGTGCAGCAATTCTTTAAGAAATAGTGTAGCTGTTATTCTGCTGAAGTTGGTGCTTCAAATAGCTCATGCTGCTAAACAGTGAGGAGCTGTACAACTTGATAGTTTATCTTCAGTACAATTTTTTGGGGTATATTTACACACTCAAGAGTGTAAGAAGAGCATTATTATCACAGTGATAATAAAAAACAGTTGATAAAAGACTATAAAATTATTCTTTTTTTGGCCTACTAAGAATACCTTGCTTTGTAACCTGACAGACAACAGCAGCAGTAGCAGCAGCATCAGTTGCATCAAGAGATTTCAGTGGTATAGGGGGATTAGGAGAACTCTTGGAAAGCTCTTCAGAGGCATCAAAGTTGAGCTCAAAGAGTGCTAAAGAAAGAAGAAACAGAAGGAAGAAAAGAAGACAGAAAGAAATGTCTGAAGCAGAGGACAAAGGAGATATTGATAAGTTCCCCAAGTCTGAATCAGAAGACAGTATCAGAAGGAAAAGTTTCCGCTTCTCCACTGAAGGAAGTCAACTGACATATGAAAAAAGGCTCACATCTCCTCACCAGGTAAAGCACTCTATTTTACTAAGTCATGTGTGTCCATTCTGCTTCTATTTTCACTGATACTACAGCAGGTTTACATATTGGAAGTTATGTAAATGGTGAATGAAGGAAAACTCAGTGGTAGTACCACTCACAGTGTAAGTTTGAGATAGTTTGACCCATTCTATTAGCAAAGGGATAAAGCAACATACCAAGAATACTTATGAACTTAATTAACACATTTCTGAAACTGTATTTCTGAGGATTTGTCTAGTAGACTGGAGAAAAAAAGATTAGTATTCATATATATGCATTAATGAACCAGACGTTCTGGATCCATTTCAAAACTCTACAAATATGTGGGGTTTTTTGCAGACTGTAACATCAAAATACTCTGCACAGGAAATCCCACATTACCATTAGTTTCTATTATTTTCCTTAATTAGCTTCTTTAACATGAAGATAATGAGAAAAGTTGCACTAGTACTGCTCAATAAGGACAAACTACATAGGGATCTCTTGGGCTTGTATGTATAACAATTTAGACATACTGTTCTTTTTAATTCGAAATCCATTATACATGATGGAGAATAATTGCAATCATAGGAAAAAAGTAGTTTATGAAGGACCTCTGGAAATGGTTTAATCCAAAGTTCAAAGTTCTACTCCCATAAATCAAAGTGTCTCTTCTGTCACTTAAGGATACACCTTCTGTGCTTGGCACTGGTGAGGCTGCACCTTGAATCCTGGGTCCAGTTCTGGGTCCCTCAGTACAAGACAGACATGGAGGGGCTGGAGCAGGTCCAGAGAAGGGCTGGTGAAGGTCTAGAGAGTGAGTTATATGGGGAGTAGCTGAGTAAGCTGGGAGTGTTTAACCTGGAAAAGAGAAGACTCAGGTGGGACCTTATCACTCTCTACAACTCCCTGAAAGGGTGTTGTGGCCGGGTGGGGGTCAGCCTCCCAGGCAACCAGTGACAGGATAAGATGAAATAGCCTCAAGATGTGCCAGGAATATCAGGTTGGACATCAGGAGGAATTCCTTCGTGGAAAGGATTGTAAAAAATTGGAATGGACTACCCGGGGAGGTGGTGGAGTCAGCATCCCTTGAGGTGTTCAGGAAATGACTGGACATAGCACTTAGTGCCATGGTATAGTTGACAAGGTGGTGATCAGTCAAAGGCTGGGCTTGATGATCTTGGAGGTCTTTTCTAGCCTAAATGATTCTGTGCAACCTTTGCTTATTTCAAGGCCATACATAGTTACGACATTTTTAGAAAAAATCACTCAAAATGCATCTCTTCAAAATGATAATATGTGGTCTGAGCCAATAGATGACATTTACCTATGAATAGCATCCAGGTTAGGAATAACTTACTAATTAAAGATTCTCTTGAGAATTTTTTTTTGCAGTTGTAACAAAGCTTTGGGGCAAAAGTTGACAGCATACAACTAAAACTTGGATGCCACAAGAGCGAAAGAATTGCAAACAGTAGCATTGGTAAAGGAAGAGCTCATTTGTTTTGTTAGCCATGGAATATCTCCCTGGTGAGACAGGGTCCAGAGCATGAAACAATGAGGCAGAATGGTAAGGGGAGATAATCTGCTCAGCTGGGCCCTGTAAGAGGTTTTGTCCTTTGATACCATATTCCATATGCAGATGAATGATGCAGTTTGCCAGAAAAGTCAAACCTTCCTTTCAGTCCTTACTTTCCAATAGCATGTAGACACGTATATTTCTGCCTCTACATGTATTAAAATTGCAGCCACTTTGGCTTATATCTTTTGTCTCAATGCAGCAGGGACTTGCAGAACAGGCATTGCTTCTCCCAAATCCCTGAGGGGGCTGATCTAATTAGCTGTGCTCAAAATGTGGTAACACATATTGGGAAGATTGGCCTGCAAATAAAACATAGCAGCCATGGGAACATTCTCTAAAAGAACAAGAGTATCATTGGTAGTTAGATGAAACTCTGGTGAGCATGTCATTTCTTGAAGGACTGTAGGTTGGCCACATATATTTACAAGGAAATGTAAAAATGGTGTAGTAATTAGTTCACACTTTTGTCAGAATTCAGTGTTATATTCCACAGAAGCTAGGGGTTTCTTTTGGATAAAATTATCTTTCAGTATAAGCAAAACAGCACTTTTTCTCCAGCCGAGTTTACATAAATGGGTTAGCAAAATCATTTGGCTGTTATTTTTCAAGTAACTCAGCCTGAGGCTGACAACCAGAATAGAAAATTTCAGCCCAAACTATTAAAATTTGGTATAGCTGTAAGAGCAGAAAAAGTACATCTCATAATGGTAAACACCTGCCAGCCCTTATAGCAGGCAGTTCTACCATTTCAGTACACACATTATGTGTGTGTATTTGTATATCCGACTATGCATATACAGAGATACATTTGGGTTGATATATGTATATATACAGTGTTTGATTTTCAAAGTATTAACATAGGTTTATATAATGTAGAACAGTTTTCACTTTCACTTTAATTATCCTGGGATCAAACCCATTGCTACTAAATGAGGAC
This sequence comes from Pachycephala philippinensis, assembly GCA_013397055.1. NCBI lineage: Eukaryota > Metazoa > Chordata > Aves > Passeriformes > Pachycephala > Pachycephala philippinensis. The sequence continues at coordinate 6,500 of VWZT01005145.1, read as the reverse complement.
TTTCCACCTGCAAAAATAGTGAAAAAGTGACAATAGTCTCAAACCAGGTTTTCAATGAACCAAGATGTGAAGATTTGTACAAATGCAGAACAGAAGAAGGCTGAATGCCAGGTTACTTTTCTCCACAATTAGTACTCGTTTTATTTATTCATGAATGCTGTTAATAAAATATGTAGCAAGGGAGAAGAACAGTTCATTAACCGGCTTCTACTGTAATTAAAAGATGAATTACCAACAACCACTGATTTATTTTTCTCACTCAAAAGAGAATATCTTTAGGTAACAGTGTCCCTGGGGAATACTTGCTTTGAGCTGCCTGATAACTGAGTGGTACCTTCTGGCAGGTGTGTGCAGCCTGCTATAGCCCCCAGAGAGCTATGCCTAAGAGTGCTGCTACTGTACCTCCAAAGCTTCCCCAGGCTGCCCCCTCAGTCTTCTCGTTATTGTTCCCACACTGTTGAGCCTATTGTGAAGAGGTCAGTCAAGTTCCTTACATCAGTTTAGAAGGATTTCAATGCCGAACTTAAGATCACTTCTGCATCAACCAAATAAAAGAGAAAACAGTGATCAGTGAGAATTATTAGTTGTTATCCCTAGGAATCCAGGGGATGAAGAAGAGAAGTAAAAGACCTTTCGCTCTGTACTCTAATACAAGGAATAAAAGATAAATACCTGCAAAACTTTGATAGTGATGTTGAAAACTGTCTCCAGCACAGTCCATACCAGTTCAATGCAACTTCTTCACTCAGAACTGTTCAACCTTGCTTATGTCTTCTGCACAACTTTTCCTCAGTCCTGCTACATTACCTTAAACGAATGTTTCCCCTTTACTTCAGGTCCCCTGGTGAACACATTCCCCTAATGGACATACTTAGACTATGGAAGAATAAAGTGACTATCCTTCCTCCAGCGCCGTAACTATTCTTTGAAAAGCCAAGAACTTACAACTTTAGTTCTAATGCTGTTTTGTTTGGTGTGTTTTAAATCTTTTACAGTCTTTGTTAAGCATTCGTGGTTCTTTGTTCTCACCGAGGCGCAACAGCAAAACCAGCATTTTCAGTTTCAGAGGTCATGCAAAAGATATAGGATCTGAAAATGACTTTGCTGATGATGAGCACAGCACTTTTGAAGACAATGAGAGCAGAAGAGATTCTCTCTTTGTCCCAAATCGACATGGAGAAAGGCGCAACAGTAACATCAGCCAGGCGAGTGTGTCATCTAGAATGATACCCGCCCTTCCAGTGAATGGGAAGATGCACAGCACTGTGGATTGCAATGGCGTGGTTTCCTTGGTTGGAGGGCCTTCAACTCTAACTTCACCTACTGGGCAGCTTATACCAGAGGTAATTATAAGTAAACCTGTAATTATTACAGTTTGGTTCAGGCACAGAATTTTCTCTTATTCCTCATCTCTGCATTCCATATAATTTCTTAAAGAAATAATTTGCAATAGTTTCTAAATGAGAGAACATAAAAGAAAAAAGTCCTCAACCTCCTATGTCTAAGCCTTAGTAAAGTAACATATTCCTGCTTTCAGCAAGAGATCTGCACATAGAAAAAGAAAGATAAATTGAATTTGACAATTTGTATATAGTTTCACTTCAACAAATATAGACATTCAATATATAAATAAGGCTATACTTGAAAATATGTATAGGAAAACTCCTATAAAATTAAACAGAAGGTGGTTACTACTCCCATGATAGTTACTAGAAATACCCCTTTCCGAATATTTCTCGAATTTTTTCTCATAACTTTCATGAGAAGAACATGTACAATTCCTAAATACCTTTGCAATTACATAACATTTCAGCCTCAGTTTCAAACTTCTGTGAGCTAAGATATTCTTTCAAACATTCAAATAAGCAAGCCTTTTCCATCCATAGTATTTTATATATTAGTAGTATTATTATTATTGTCATCACTATCAAGAAGATAGTAACAAAAATTTTGTTCAGCCGGTCATTTAAATGTGAACCACCTTTGGTCCCACATTGTGTTGGTATTGGGTCCTTCAGGTGATTATTTGTAGCACTGTACAAAATTCCCACTGAGTTCATCAATAAAGAAAGAAATCCTGACAAGAACAGAAACATTCAGTGTGTAAGAAAAGCATATTACATTGCACAGAGATGATTTTGATTATCAGTAGAATATTTATGCAGTAAGTACTGTTAATTGGCTGTTGAAGTATGGTCTAATTCCTCAGTATTTCATTTACAGGGCACCACTACAGAAACAGAAATAAGGAAAAGAAGACTGAGTTCATACCAAATTTCCATGGAAATGCTGGAAGAGTCTGCTGCAAGACAAAGAGCAATGAGCATAGCCAGCATACTTACAAATACAATGGAAGGTATTTGATGCATTTTATCTGACAGGAAGTTCAGTGAAGTTCTGCTAACTACATGTACAGAGAAATTATTTACATAATTTCCTTTGTAAATGTAAAACTGGACATGGGGAGTCTCTGAACATCAGATACAAAAGGCTTTTGAGCATTTCTAAGGTCATTTACACAATCTAAATGCTTGACCATTTATTTTTCATGGCACCTTCCAAAATATTGCTCTACTGAGTGGACTAACAAGTAATGGTAGTTAGGGGATTGCCAGAGCCTCAAACTGAAAATACAGGGATTTTTTTTCCATTAGACATCAGCAGGAAAAATCAATTAAGATAACCCAGGAATTGCCACAATAAAGGCAGTGATGTGCTAGAACAGTCATTTCCCTTGGGCTTTGAATGCAAGGATAGACAATAGGAAATTGGAATGAGAAATATAAAGGAAGAAAACCCCAAATGTAATCAACCCATGCCTCTGCCCACAAAGTGTCTTAAGCATTTCTTCAATTTTTGGAGTTATCAAAGATAAAAAATACTGTATTTTCTATGTGAAAAAGCATACTTCTTGGGACTTTTTTTTTCTTATTTAATGGAAACTGAGTATGCTCACTCTTCATACATATGCCATTAAAGTATTTTTATAAGCTTGAAGTATCTATATACTGGCAAAGTGTGGCAGGTGTTTTAGTTGGACCAACCTTGCAGATTCAACATACATTCTAAAAAGACATGAAATTATCAAGAAACTTTACAGTGTTACTAAGCCCGTATTGAAATATAATTTTAAAGTGAGTTCTGAAGCCCTTTGCTCTCAGATAAACAAATAGATCACAAACTAATTGTAGTCAGAAATATAAGGTTTATATCACCTCTTCTAAAGAAAATTGTTCTCACAAACATGTATCTTTATGAGTATGTCTTCCTACTTTAGTGCAAGTCTGAGCTGTTGGTACCTCTTAAATCTTGGTTCTCCTCTCTGTAAACAGGATATCACCTTAGAGAGTGCTGCATTCTTCCTCCAGTTAAATAGTTTGTCCTTCCAGACTCCTGACCAAAAAAAAAACATGTCAATGTAAACAAAACTGTCCTGATAGTCACCTTCTTACCCATGTCTGGTTTCCACCATTTCAGAAATTGCCAAGTGCAGCAACAGAGTCTTCTGTGTCAACTCAGCATCCACTAGGAGTGGTCACTTTTGCCCAAGGCCAGTCCTATCCTGCCTTTCAGCATTCTGAGTTGCATGTTCAGAAATGTGATTATAGCACCCAATCCATACATTCCTTCTGAAGTACTGTCTTTATTATGGTTTATAAAGATTATAGAAAGCTTTAGTTACTTATGGTATCCTTTTCTGCCTGGAGAACTTGTTTATTTCAGTAGTTTGAAAGCTTTTAATTTCAGTAATTCCACCCATATAGGACAATATTAGAGGCAGAAATCAATCCACTGGTCCTCAAAGTGTAGATTTTTGCAGTAAATCCTTATGAGCAAATCTGTGGAACAGCTATTGTAGCAAAATCATCCATAAGTGTCATGATGATGGAGATCTCTCTGTGCTCTAAGGGATGCCTGAAAAAATGGGATATTTCAGAGTTGGGTTGATGCCACTATGCAGAAATTTTATCAAAACTGTTGTGGACATTTCTCATGTATTTTGTAGTCTGAGTATTTCTTAATTAAGCAATCATCGATCTTCCTTCTATGCTGTCCTCAAACATCCCATCACATTAGATATTCATCCTTGCTATTATTAACTTAGAAGAAGTTACTATTCTTCTGTAACTTTGACAATATTGACAGTGAAATGGAAGAAAAAAGAGTTTCCAAAGATTCTAATTGAGAGCAGTTGCTAAACAGAGTTGTTCTCCTAATACAGATATATGTTGTTCTGGTTCTCAGTTGATAGACACTGCAACTGTACAAGATATTTTCAAACCAAATTAAATAATAATTTAAAAATAAGAAAACAGGCATGCAGTATATTAAAAATACCTATTCAAATAAGAAATGATAGGTATGCACTCCAAATAATTTATCTGATATTGTAGTGGTTCAGTGTAGTAGCAAACATAACACTTTCAGTATCTCAAATCAAAATATGTACTCATGTTACATACCACAAAAAATGTGAATAATTTATGAAGCTTATACCAATTATATGTAGCAGCTCACTGACGAGTGAGTCATGTTGACTTTTAATATATGTAATTAAGATATCTGCTGTAAGCAAGTCAAGTAACCTAAACTAAATCTCTAGATTCTCCCTACTGTCATGGGAAAGACAAATATATTTCTCTCTTTAGACAGTTGTCTCAGATGATTTACTCTTTAGTGAATGGACTTCACTGTCCACAGGTTGTAGAGGATCTTAAATAAATTAGATGCCTTACTTTAAGGTGGCTAAACATGGGTGAGGGAAATCTCATGTTAGTGAGAGTTGTTTATTTGATTGATATAATCTTTTTCCATATTTTAAAGCAAGAACTTCCAGAAGATACATTTTTAATATTCATTTTTTCTATTTTTTTTTCAGAGCTTGAAGAATCCAGACAGAAATGCCCACCATGCTGGTACAGATTTGCAAATACTTTCTTGATCTGGGATTGCTGGAGTCCATGGTTAAAAGTAAAGCATGTCGTCAATTTAGTTGTGATGGATCCATTTGTTGATCTTGCTATAACTATTTGCATTGTTTTAAACACCTTGTTTATGGCCATGGAACATTACCCAATGACAGAACAGTTTAGCAGCGTCCTTTCTGTGGGGAACCTGGTAAGTAGTTGGTCATACACTACTTTTTGATGTAAAAATACCCTTTTCTAAAAGAAGAAATGTGTAAAGGCATTGAATTTGTTTTAAATCTATTCAAAAATATATTTTTATAATCAGTTTAGAAATGGTATATATGATTTTCATGGGTAAAGTGATTTTTTCCTGGAGCCTTGGTCTTTCATGGATCTATTTTCTAACTACTATAATGAAATAACTGAATATGGGTGGAAGTGGAGTCTTTACCGGAATGCCTGATTTCTTGATGTCTAGCTTGGGTTTTTTCTTTGAAATATAAAGGTAGATTATGCAATTTTTACCATGGTACTGATATTACACCACAGAAAATATTTTTCTTCCATACAAAATTGATGAAATATTCAATGTCAGAATTTCTCTTGGAATTTTTTTTCAATTACACTACAGTGAAAATACTTTTACAAAAAAGGCATTCTCCCAAACTTCTTTGTTGTGCTGCACAAACAACTGATCACTACGCAGTTCAAGAAAGTTTTGAGTTAAATTCTGCACTTAGAAACATTAAGAAGCATTGATAATTTCACATTTGGCAACTGGAGATATTTTACATAACGCTATCACCCTGAAATTCACTTTCCTAAAAGGAAATAGCTGTCACACAGCTATATGTGAAACCTCTATATTCTTACAAAAAGCCCAGTACAAGAAACTCCAACTTCCCCTGTCTACAAGAGAGACTTAGAGAGTCTACGCTTAGAGAGTCTACGCTTAGAGAGTCTGACATTAGAGAGTATCATCTTTTTAGACTGTAAGCTAAGAAAAAACTTGCTGTCAAGTCTTCTTTTACTTTACTGGAACCATCCTCATCAAACAGGACTTAAAACACCAGGTGACATCACATCATCTGCTGGATGGATAGTCCAGCACGTACCAGGGAGCTGAACTGCTGACTGGTCAATAGCTTTTTATAGGTTTACCAAACCTCTGTCTTACTATATATCCTGATTTACTTACTTGTTTTCAGTGTTTAGAAATACTTAAATGCAATTTGGAGATAGCAATCAGCTGTTTTTTATAGTAACAGGAGAGAGAACTCACTGGATTGAAAAAAATTCCTCAGGTATATAAATTTCTCATAACAATTCATTACATTTTGTTTTAGGTATTCACTGGGATATTTACAGCAGAAATGGTACTAAAGATTATTGCCATGGACCCTTATTATTATTTCCAAGAAGGCTGGAATATTTTTGATGGTATTATCGTTAGCCTTAGTTTAATGGAGCTTGGTCTTGCAAATGTTGAAGGATTATCTGTTCTTCGGTCATTCAGATTGGTAAATACCTTGATAATTAAATATTTGCATGCTACTATCTCACTCAAAAAATAAAAAAGAAAAAAGTGCT
>VWZT01005144.1:204-25506 GCA_013397055.1 Pachycephala philippinensis | reverse complement strand
AACAAGGAACTGGCAAGCTTGTGGTGGGACAAAATAAACACTCTGGAGAGGGAGCCCTGGGGAGATGGCTCACCTCCAGCAGCATGGACCAAGGGATTTTTCCCAGCAAGGGGAATTTTTTTTGCTCAAAGGGCTGCACCCAGCAAAGAGAATCTGAGAAGGTGGTGCTACATCATCTGTAATCCTGTTGGGATAAACCAGAGTCTTCAGTTTGTGGGTTTGTTGCCTCTGGAGGGGGTTTGAAAAAAAATAAGTCCAGCTACTGCCATTGACCTTCTCTGTGCTTGACATGGTTTTCATTATTGACTGACTCCCTATTTTTAATATCCGAGGTATGCTAAGTAATAATAATACTCATAATAATAAATCTAACAGTTCTCATAAACACTTTTTTTTTGTTGTTGTTTATTATTAATCTAAGACAAAATCCAGAGATACCCCCAGCCCACAGCAAAACCTCCTCTCAGCCCCAGCCTCCTCTCTTCATGGACATCAGGGTCACTGTGAGCAGAGGAGCAGGAGCAAAGCCCGAGGGTGCTGGCAGGGCACAGCAGTCAGTGTGTCACTGTGATAATCTGCTTAAAGGAGGAGGCCAGGGCATCATTAAATAGCCTGGCCTGACGTCCTGATGGAGCAGATGGAAGATCTGTTGCTCTCTCCACAATAAACTGTAGCTCATTTATTACTGCTTTGCATATCTAGAAATGAGTTCAGCCCCAAGCCCTGACTCACACCATTCTCTATCACCAGAGACATCAACCTCCTCTTCTCCGGTTATTGTTGCGAAGGTGACACCTACTTTTTTATCTAGATTTGAGAAGCCACAAAACTAAGCGAGCAGATGTTGTCACACGCTTTTCCTCTGGCAGCCGCAAAACCATGCACAGCAAAATCTCCTCAAAAAATCATTGCAAATTCACACAAAAATACCCAAACTAAAAAACTAACAAAAAACTAAACCAAAAACAGGAGAGTAGGTCTTTCAGAACAGACTTTTCTATGATTTTGTTTTGACAATATCGGGGAGGACTCTTTGAGTTTCCAAACAGTTTTTTAGCAATTCAGCAGGATGAAGAGCAACCAGCTGGAAGTCATGCAGCAGATGGCCACTGGGATCCTCAAAAGATAGGGAGACCTCACTTGGCTTGTGTGAGTCCAACAAGCCAGAGATACTTTCTGTCTACTGATATATCAGAGATTTAATAAGGGGGAGGTGCGAAAACTACTTAGGCTCATTTGCACACTGAGAGCATGAGAGAAGAGGGCATTAATAAATCAGGGTGTAGACTGGAAGGAACCGTGGGAACAAGAAACCAAACAAAGGTTAAGACAGAACTTACAGAGAGGATGCACTCACTGTGAGCTGGATGTGACAAATGAAGAGGTCCCATCCAGCTTTACAATGTCCTGATTCAACTTTTGAGGAATCACCCTTCCGACACAGAGGTGATAGCTTTAACAGAGACTCGCATGCCTAGAGGTCATGGTTCTCTCCCATTCCCAAAGTTCGGTTCAGGCTGCAAAGGAAACCTGGAAATCCATCTGGAACTAGATGTCCATGTTTTTCAGACAGGTAGTGCTAGCGTAATGATCTCTTCCTTTGCCATCCTTGTTTTCTCCACGTAATTTTCCTCACTGTCCTGAATTTGAATGGCTTTCTTCATTCATTCTTCTTTCAGAAGGTGAAATTAAACTTCTTGCTGAAGTTCACTCAAATGCTCTAGCTTCCACCTGGATTTTCTCACCCTTTCATCGGGTTAATCAAAACGTGCCTGGATGCCTTACCCCTCAAAGACCAGGCCATGTACTTACAATTTTTGCAGCGTGCAAGAGGTCAGTATTTCAAATGCCAAATATTCATCAATTAATTAGAATGGGTAAACTTAAAGGCTTCCTGCAAGAATGTTGTTTTTATGGACATAAAGAGAAGAACTATCTAATCAAAGCATTGTCCTTGAAAGCAGACAATATTTTCTTCTAACAAGAAATTCATTTTTGCTAGTAAAGCAAATTAAGTTGGCCTCAAAGACCTTATGTTGGTTTTGGATTTTTTTTAAAGGGTTTTCGTGGGTTTTGGGGTGTGTTTGTTTTGTTTTGGTTTTCTTTCCAACTGAACAAAAGTAGCTGCAAGATAAATAAAGTGCTAATTTTCAGGGGGCTGGAATTTCGGAAGGAGCAGACTTTTTTCTTAAGCAGTGGTAGTGGCATTCACCTTTAACGTTTGGATGCCAAGCTGTCAGCCAGCAACTTCAACACCACCCTTATCTCTCCTCTTTTCTATTTATACTTTACACAAAGCTATTTTTTCCTGGGTTTAATTGCACATCAAAGGACCAACTGAATGGATCCGTTTTGGACGTTGCTGATAGCAACGCTGGGGAATCCTGCAAACGGAGGTTTAAAATTTCAGTTCTTTCCAGTGCTGTATTAGATAATATGGGGAAAGCCAGTGAAACACTTAGCAAAAGCACCCTGGCTGTGCTTCTATTATTTGCAAGTTCAAGCTGGACATAGAGAAGATTAAATGACTAATTATTATATTAACTTGCTCCTTCTAACCACAGGTTTCCTACCAAAGGAGACACCAAAGGCAATGATTATTTCACTTTTTCAGAGGTAGCGGCAGGTCTCTGAAAACATTCAGGTGTCTCAGAGTCCATGAACACATCCTTAAAAATGGAGCATAGCCTTATTCATTCAGGGATGTGAAAAAAAGGAGTCTCCCAGTTCCCTTTAGGCCAAATATATTTGCCTTGGCAAAAATGGATTTTGAAGGACTGCTCCAGGATTACAGGAACATGAAAATCACAACACTAAAATTGATTATATTGGACACAGTATCAGACTGAAGGTTTCACTGGCTTGGTGAGTAAATAGAAATGCCTACACCTCTATGTTCCCATTGTAAAAGAGATGTGAACACCACAAAGTACTTCAGCTGGCTTAAAACCATTTTCCCAGCACTGAGCCTGTCTCCTCTAAGCTTTATGCACAAGAAAGGTAAACAAGCACAGCTCCAGTCTAAGTTGAAGAGCCTTTTTTGACATGTTGACTTGATTATTTCTGTCTACTTCCCCAAGCTTTCCAGCTCATACTGACTTAGCTCCTCTCAGATGAAACCTCTGGCAAAACTGCCTCTTCTGTTTCAAGATCCTTAAAACTCACTCCTTTGTCTGTCTCAGTGTCAATTATTGCTTATTTATGAAAGGAAAGGAAAAGGAAAACACACCGACCCAGACTCACGAAATAATGAATAGACAAAGTTCCACATTCATAAATAAAACAATATACTTCCTATAGCTCTTACATAATCTTAAGGGGTTGTTTTGTTTTAAATCTGGGACCATTTTAGTAGGTCTTTTTGTTCTGCTACTCTTGTGCTACTTTTAAGTAGGAGAGGTGTTTGACAAGTGAATCTTCAGTGACGGCAACTGCAGCTTTTATTGACTTTTTTGAAAATATTGAGCTAACTTGGAGTTACTGAAGTGAGCAGCACTTGTGAATATAAACTAAAACAATAGGTGACTGGCACATATTGCATAAAAATTTATTTAATTTTCAACCCAACAGAAACTGATGGCCAAACCCAGACACACTTAAATGCTGTTGGAAAACTTTTTCCCTTCCTGGAATGGACATAATCCACCTCTGGGCTTGATTCCACCACACACACACAATGATACTTTCCCATACTAATTTATAATGGTTCATAAATTTGTAATCAGGCTGGTTTCCTTAAGCCGTTTCTGCTCACTTGAGGAAATATGACTCTCTGAAGAGCACGGCCATACAAGGAGATGGACAAGGGTTTGGGGTGAGGTAGAAGAGCTGGAAGACAACTCAGCCTTGATTGCCAGTGCTTCCTCATGCCACACAGCTCTGCATGGACCAGTCCCATGAGGAATGCCTCCAAAGAGCTTGAGAGAACATACCTGTTTGCAGATACAGCAAACTAATTACATGGAAGCAAACCTCAATGGAAATAATAATAATAAGAATTAGAATGTTCCAAACAGGACTCATCTGGGAATCTCAATTAGCTCCACAAACAGTAATTAATTTAGCTTCTTAGCTCTCTGCAAGATAGAGAATTACTAATCTTCCCATTTTATGGACGGGGATATACACATGCAGAAATGTCAATGAGACATTAGCTGGATTTAGACAGCACATCTTGCAACCTGTTCTCTACTTTGTTCTCTCTCCTGTCATATCAGCTGTTATTCTCCCTTTCTTTTTGTGCAAAACTATATTCTGCTGGTTTGGGCCAAAGAACAAAACACTCCAAAGTCTCCAAGGGCCTAACATAACCAAAGTCTGCTGTACCCACCATAAGGGTTGCATTAAATACCCAGTGCTGTGATAGAAAACGTATCCAGTGGGACCCCACTGGATTTTATTTAGTAACTCAACAGTGAAGTTTCCCCAATGAGGCTGATGACAAATTTGGCTTTATTTCTTTTACTACATACTGTTAAAACCCAGGAGATGATGTCATAAAAAAGTCAGATTAAACACCAGGAGAGAGACCTGCCTGCCTTTGACCTCACACGAAGGGCAAGAATTGTTGGGGCTCTGAGGGCATCTCTCCAACACAGCGAGATAATGGATCCTTCCTTAAAATAAACACCAAGCCGGCCATACCAACAGAGCAGCCTCTAGTTTTATAATCCCTTTGCTAGTTTAAATCTCCAGATGAGTTATTATATTGCAACACATACACAATAAGTATGTCATGACCCCACAATAGTACTCCGTAAGAATACAGACAGCTGGGAAGAATAAAGAAAAAGGTTAGGGACTTTTCAACCTTAAGTGAACTTGATTTGTCTGAATTCTGAAAAAGAAAATATTTGGGTACTCTCAAGGTCTTAAAGAGTATTCGATTTTTTTAGACCTTCTTGCTTTCTACAGTTACCTGGGAGGAGGTTGTAGCCAGGTGGGGGCTGATCTCTCAGGCAACAAGCAACAGGACAAGAGGAAATGGCCTCAAGCTGCACCAGGGGAGGTCCAGGTTGGACATCAGGAAAAATTTCTCCACAGAAAGAGTTGATAAATATTGGAAGAGGCTGCCCAGGGAGGTGTTGTAGTCACCATCCCTGAAGGTCAAGAAATGACTGGGAGTGGAATTATGGTTTAGTTGACATAATGGTGTTCAATCAAAGGCTGGATTTGATGATCTTGGAGGTCTTTTCCAGCCTTAATGATTCTATGATTCGATTCTATGATTGTTTTAGTTGAGGGTTAACTGGATATGGTATGGACTTAGTGACTGCTGAGTTACATGCTGCTCCACAAACATTCACACATAAACCATCTTTGAATGCAAGGCTGTCCTGCAGGTGAGACAGGAGGTAGGAGATGTTCTCATGTATTTTTAACTTTTTCGCAAAGTAGGTTTGTGACATGGAAATGTTATTTTTCGTTGTGTCTCCGTTTCCCACAAAGCAAACAAGACTTGCAGCTGTGTTGCTGTGAATACAGAGTGGACAAGAAATTTTAATTCTGAACTGTGTAAGGGGAGATTTCAGCCCCACTTACATTTTGCAGTGTTTTTGTTGACTGTGTAAACTGCATGAGGTACGTCTCCTTTTTCCACTGCTGGAAAAAGGAACCACATCCCAGTGTGTTCGTCTCCTAGAGCCAAAGTCTGCCTTAATTTTCTCAATTTAGGGTTACTAAACATTTTCCCCGCAAACTTCCTTTGCCACATTTCTCTGACACGAGCCAGCAGCTTGTCTGTTTTGTGTCTATTTGTGGCTGATATGAACTGTGACACGTCCAGGGGATCTTTTACAATTCCTGGTGACAAGGAGGGCTGTGAGCAGCAAAGTGTGTCACATATATTAGTCAGCTGCAAAGCTGAAACTGATAGCAGGGTATGAATAGAGCTGATAGCCTCATCCCTAGCTGATACTTCATGTGGCAGATCATGTTTCTGGGGGCTCCTTTGCATGCCCCAGGGATGGCTAGAAAAAAGTCCTGCAGCACCCTGGTGAAGATGTGCTTGTGGTGCTCAGGGCAGGCTCAGACTGGATATTAGGAAAGATGGCAGCAAGGCTGGTATGTGCAAAATGCACCACCAGTAGGTTTCTGGACAGGGCAATAGCTGCTACAGGAGAGTGAAAAGGAGGTAAAGGTGTTACTCACCTTGGAGGTCAAGCCACCTCTTGGCATCTCTTGAAAGAGGACAGAGGAAATGTCATCCCACCCTCCCCAGTCTGGACCTGACTGAAAAGCAAATTAACCCAGCTTTTAAAACCCCTGGAAGATATTGCAGCAGTTTACATTCAAGTTGCCAGTCAGGCAGATGCATTCCTTAAACGTCCATGATTAGCGCTCTTCCCCAATTAGCAGGAAAAGAATCACAGCTCTTGTGCAAAGTGGCTATGGGAACACCCATTAATTTCCATGGACTTGAATGCAAACACTAATGAAAAACTCCAGCTAACTTTCCAGGGAGACTCACTGTGAGTGTGAACATGTCCTTGTGTGCCTTTGTCACAAGGAGAGGCACAAGGTCCCTCTTTCTATCCCTGAGATAAAAGCAATCAGCTTCAGAGCCACCATCACCATCCAATCCCAACAGCCCACTCCTTGAGAAGCTTCTTGACTTCTTGGGAGGGTTTTTTGTTTTCTAAATTCAGTGACAGAAGGAGAAGGAGAGGATGATCTCTGCACCTACAAAGTAGTTGGGAACAACAGCAACATCTCTTGCTCCCAAGAAATTTGTCACCGCCTTAGGATACCCTGCCCCATCTGGGAGGGGCAGAGGGAAGAGGACTATCCTGGGCTCTGAGACAGGCCCAAGGAAAAGAGAAAACACCACGAAAAAAAAGAGAGAAAACCTCTGCAAATGAACAGTCAGCATAAACAAAGTGTATCAGCCCAGGCAAGAGGCTGAAGCATGACTGCACTAAACAAATCACAGTGGAATCAGCAACTGGCAAAGTAATTGGCGTTATTACAGCTGATGGAAAATTTCTGATGCCGCCCATGTTCGCTTTCGAAACTCTGCTCAGACATTTAATTGGCTCAGTTCACATCTAGATGATTGCTCTTTTTGTCCTTCTGGAGTGTTTCAGGCCTGTATCTGCAGACAGAAACTCTTGGATGCGCCTCCCTGGCTCTGTCCATCAGCTATAGGATAGGGAATGAAGCTTTGCACAAACTAAGCAAGGCAAGGGAAGTATGGAGAAGAATGGGTCTGACCTAAATAATTTCAATCTCTCTGTTACCTCAGTTCTTTTTAAGTTCATCTCTGGCACTACCAGACAGTCCTGTGCTTGTAGCACCTAAAATACTGTGAGTTAAATGCAGGGGTAAAAATTGCATGTGGTGGTGTCAGCAAAGGCTGGTTTTGGTGCTTTAGTTGAAATACAAATAAAATTGCTTTGTCACATAGAAATGCTCCTGTAAGCACCCTCTGGCCTATTAATCACACTATTTCATGGAATCACAACATGGTTGAGGTTGGAAGGGACTTTCAAAACTATCTCATTCCCACCCTCCTGCCATGGACAGGGGCACCTTCCACTAGACCAGGTTGCTGAGATCCCCATCTGATCACCATCCACCCTGACCTTGAACAGCACCAGGGATGGTGACAAAACGTTAATAATGGCTGAGGGTCCGTGCTCAGAAAGCTCTTCTCCCTACACTTGCTAGACTCTCTTTCCAAAGCAACCTCATCATATGAACCGTTGTCCCAAAAACCAACACTTCCCTGCAGGTCAGGCCTGCATGGACAGGGAAATTTCAGCCAGAGGCATCCAAGTTTTCCCCAGAGTTTTATAAAATCCTCAGAAAATCATTAATCTGTAGGCAGCAGCCAGGGTCTCGAGGTATATGAAATTGGGGAATGGTGCTTTTTTAAACTTTCATGAGAAAAGCAGCTCAGCTTGGTGCTGAGCCACAGATTCCTCCACTCCCCAGGCCTAATCTTGGCTGATTGATCTGCCCTTTGGAGGACAACCAAGTGCAGGAATAACAAGCTCTTTCCTTGGCCAGGAGATGTGTCTGTAGGGTGGACAAGGCTGTGGAGGAAGGATGTTACTGCTCACTTCCCTCCTTTTCTCTTTGTGTTGAGAGCTGCACGACCACAGGCTGCCTTTTGGAAATACTATGGTGGGAGTGGCTCTGCAGCCATGTGAAGGAATGATTCTTTGATTATCAGGGGATCATTTTAGAGTTCTCCCTGGAAGCAGAGGGAATATTTCTGAACTCACTTGATTGATTCGTTCACCGGCTGATTTCACTGGGATACAACCCATTTAGGTTTACAGCTCTTTTCCAAGGAGGAGGGAGCCCAGAGAGGCTGGTTTGTCACATCTCCTCTCATTGAAAATCAAAGGCAGTACCATGCTGGGAGACTCCCAGTGCCAAAGAGAGAGGACATTTGGAAGCACGGCTCCCAGAGATTTCTGGAGCTGCTTGATACCAGTCTTCCTGTTTTTCTGGAAAAGGAAAAAACCTTCACTGCAAAATGACCTGGCATTTGATAGCAAAGGGCAAGCCAGAGGATTTGAAGGGACATGATGGCACTTCAACAGCAAGAGTGGCTGTACCAAAGTGTGGCTCCTCAAAGCCTGCAATGGCCACCTGTAATACAGAAAACTAATTTGTAATGCCATGGGTTCCCAACGCAGAGCCCAGAAGGATGGCTTCAGGATTAAATCCCTGCCCCAGGACTTCCAGGACGCCCCCAGAAGTACAGATTTGAAGAACTGGACCATTTTAAACAAGCAGTTGCTTTTTCGCCCCAGGAAACTGGCCAATTATGGGTGACCTAGAGCCACAGTTAGCTTTTGCAGGGACTTCCAGTTTTGCCCTCACGACTCTGGGCCTCCCAAGTCGCTGCTGCTGCTGCTGCTGCTGCTGACAGACACCAGCACAGGACTTGGTGAGTCCTACAGAGCTTCAGAACAAGACTGAACCCAAACTGCCCTCGAAGCAAATTTGAGACCAGAAGAAAACAAACAGGAAGCACAGAGGAGGTCAGCTCTTTGCTTCTCTATGCCAAACAGAACTTACAGAAAATCCCACTAGAAAGGGCTGACAGACAATGGCCAGTGACAAAAATGGAAGGAAAACACAGGCAGCCTCATGTTATTTGCTTTATCCACCAAGCTGAATATTCTCCCTTCCAGTTACCACTTCAGGATTCTTGACTCTGCAAAAGAGTCTGGAGGTGAGCAATCCAGCACCACAAGAAGCCAAAGGGGAGATGTCCATTCTCCTCGTCACAGCTTGGTGCAAGCCTTTGGGTCACATCCCATGTGACACTGTCTACTCAGGGGTAAATCTTCCTGTTGGAGATGCAAGGTACTCCTGGGACAGGATTTAGACAACTTAGGTCTACTCTGCTCTGTGGCCACAACTCATTCACCTCACTCAGGTTTCTTTCTGTTTTCTGAAACGGGAATAGTGTTATGCCCTGCTTACTGAGACACTGAAATTTATGTATGAAAAGCATGGCATGAAAACTAAGTATTGTCACATAAAGCAAAATGAAGCTGTACAAAAAACCCCCAAGGTAATGTGTGTGCCATTAAAATCCTGACACCAAATGCTAGAAGTGGATTGAATTTGCTGAGGTACTCCTGCTGTTCATCAGGCATGGGGAAATTCTGCTTTGCAGATAAACATTGTGATGTGGTGAATGTCCAGAATTTAATGAAGTCCATTATATCAGATGAAAATGAAGCTTTCATTAGTTTATGAATGCCTTATTCATTTTAGTTTTGGGGTTTTTTAAAAAAAATCGAGAAAGAATGTTTTCCCTAAGCAAGTGCCAAGTAAGAGAGTAAACATCTTCTGCTCTTACACCTTCATCTCCTCCCCAAGGCTGTCACTCCTGCAAGGAAAAGGCTCTCATTACACCAGCCTTGCCCACAGTCCTGCTCCAAACCTCTCTCAGAGAGATGCACCCAACCCTAGTAACAGCTGGCCACAGCTGGCTGTACTCATGGGCTCTGCAGAGCCTTTTCCCACTCCTGCCTCTGCAGGGCTCTTCAACTCCCATCTTCACCTTTTATTGTCTCACGCACTTTGGGCCAAGAACAATAATATATTTGCTTTATGATGCTCTGGCCATGACAGGGATTTTATGGACTGCCACAATATCATCTTCATGACTGTGGCCATACTGCTGATTAAAAAAGGGTCACACTGGCAGCAAGGGGATCTATAATGTCTTTATTTGTTCACAGGAAGGATACACCAGGAGTTCAAGTTTCTCTCTTCAGCTTTGGACTCTTGGTGCTTTGATCCTGATCACCTTTGAGAATAAAAGGGGAATTTAGCTCTTAAATGAGGTTTTGTCACTGGTGTCTCAGTTAACACCATCCATAAAAGGATCGTTTTCTTTGTTACACAGGACAAGGCTGAGACCACAGAGTGGAAATAGGAGTAGAATGATAAAAACTGTGTCTTTTTAGCTAAAAAGGGACAATCATTAACCATGTAAATAAACGAGTGACTATTGGGTTTTAGTAACACAGTCTATTCTGTTGCTCATTCATGAAGAGAAGTGAAGAGAAAATGTTTCAAGGCTTCAGAAAAATATATATTTTTTTTAGTTGGAGAATTACACATCCTGGTATTTCAGCACTGCAAACACCTGCTGACAGTATGATTGCAAAACAGGACATTCTTGAAGTTGCAAGAAAATGGGCAAAAAAAAGAGAATCCTGTTATCAAGTAAAATATCTGCAGACTGTGGGCCTGAGTGTGTGTTTTTTTCTCTGACTTCTAAAAGCATCACATCATCAAATTCAAACGAGCAGATGGCTGCCAGAAACACTCTGAAACCAGCAAGCTGCTTGCCTTGGACACATTATTTTGGTGTCTTGACCCCTTGACTCTCTCATGGATTTTTATTTCATTTGGGTTTGATCCAAGGCAATTGGAGAGGATTTTAAAGTCACTAAGGACCTCTGAACTTCAATGATGGCATTTTGGGGCGTTTTATCTTAAAGAGGAGATAAGGGCAGAAATGGCCATACACTCACCATCCAATGGGAGCAAAACAATATAATGACATAACTTGTGGTTTCAATCGCAGCTGAAGTAAGCTGCTGAGGCTGTGCAGAGAGGAGGTGATACTGGTGTGGGGAAAAATGTTTTAAAAAGCTTGCAGCCATGGCATCACCTCTTTTTGCTGACACTACACAGCTACAGCTGATGACAGCTTCAGCCCTACCTCCATGTTCTCGCAAAGCAGCAACCCTAAGTCGTACCTGCTCCTGGCTGAGTGTCTGAATTTTAGTTTCTTGCCTCAGAAAGAGTGTAGAAATGTAATCTTTGATATGAAGTCAGGTCTTAGGAATTGCCAGTAGATAAAGAGCCTTGCATTCATTTTCCCTGCAACTCTGAGTGCTCTTCAATCCTGACCTTGATTGCTCCCAGGAAGAGATAATACAAATCTCATTCCTCATGTAGACTTCCCAAGATGTTGTCTTGAGCTTCATCTCACAGGTGCTAAATGGCTTTTCATGCAGGAGATAAGCTGAAGTTCTCTGATGAAGGATAAAGCTGATAAGTTTGCTCCTTGGGAGCCAGGGGACGATGTGGGTAAAGGTCACCTAGAAGAGAGAACTAAGCTGGCAGCACAGCGGGTCATGATGACACTGAATCACCATCAGGCCACCATCTCAAGGAGAGGAGCAAGGCATTGCAGAGGGTACATTTTCTCCTGATGCCCTCTTCCTAAATCGTGTGAAAGGAAAGGTTTTTTTTTCCTCCCTTCCCCTGTCAGGGCCTCTCATGGACTCCTTCCAGCGGTCTGAGGCTCCTGATTTTACCCTTCCACCAACGTCCTGCATCTTTACCCAGCCACGGTGTCATGGTGTGACCATTCCCTCTCAAATTTCTTACTTCACCCACTTATCCTCACCAAGGGCGTGCTCTACTCGTGTCCAGGTTTCTTACTTCCCATCATTCTTATTGAGCTACAGGCACTTATTAAAGAAATGGGAGCATCATCTAGTGCAGCTGCTGCTCAAACATAAGGGACTAGAACAATAATATTCCTTTATGAAGAGATCAGTGACAACTAATTTTGGTGGCACATAGATAAAGCACTGATTTAATTTATCTGGATCCAGTAAAATCTGAAAAGAGCTTATAAGAAATCATGCCTACACCTTAGTTAATGAAATTCTGGGCTGCTTCTGGGAAGGCTGACAATTGTAAAACCCATCTGCCAAACTTTCATTCACAGCTTCGTTGCAAAGTCATTACAGATATGACAAAACCCACCAAACTCAGAGAGGTGTGTGTGAACACACATGTGAGAATGGGGAGCACCACACTGAGGATTGCTGCCAGCTTGGAGGGGACAAGAGAACAAGGAACAGATGCTCTTGATGCTGCCAGCAATACTCAATGTTGCAGGGCCTTTTTTATTCCCACCTGAGAACTCGAGCCTGAAATCACCTCTGCAAGCAAACCATATGAGCTTTCACTACTGGTGGTGCTCCTGACACTTGGAGAAGGCTGCCAGAGGCCTCAGGCCATCCATCCATGGACCGCCTCACCTTCCCATAGCACCACAGAATGGTTTGAGTTGAAAGTGACCTTAAAGATCATTTAGTCCAGCCCCTCTGCCATGGGCAGGGACAACTCTCACTAGACCAGGGTGCTCCAAGCCTGGGAACACTTCCAGGAGCTGGGCAGCCACAGCTTCCCTGGGCAACCAGTGCCAGGGCCTCACCACCATCACAGCCAGGAATTCCTTCCCAATATCCCATCTAACCCTGCCCTCTGGCAGTGGGAAGCCATTCCTTGTTGTGCTGTCACTCCAGGGCCTTGTCCAAAGTCCCTCTCCAGCTCTCCTGGAGCCCCTTTAGGCTCTAGAAAGGATTCCAAGGCTCAGGACACTGATTGTTTTGGCTGGCCAGGCTGTGTGCTGCGCCCTTAGGGATGGATACTGGGGCTGATGCAGATTGTTTTTACTGGTCCTCTTTGCATCTGGTTTGCTGCACCCAGAAACCACAGAAGGGAAAAATAAATCTATATGCACCCTATCTGCTGGTCACCTGGATCCTCCTGTGTTTATACTTGTGCTTGTTATGACACAGGGAATAAGGGTGAGCACAAAACACTGGTCCCTGGGGAATAGCAATTTTCAAGCGGTTACTCTGCAGGCGAAACGCAGGGTGCTGGCAAGTAATGCCTGCAAACTCTGATGCCTTGATTTCTGTTGTGTGGATCAATATTAATAGCAATATTGTATTTCCAGAGCTGGCAGAACTATTGATTATTTGGTATGTAGCAGTTCATTTATACTTGAGAGCAAACTGGGACACTGGAAAAACAAATGTGCAGCTGTTAACAAGCAACACAGGACATTGAGTTTCAGTGACACAACTGGGATATCACTTCCTTTGTCTAAAATGGAACATCTTTAACATGTCAAAAATATAATTTACTTATCTGACTTCTGCAGTACCTGGGGAAANAACCACAGAAGGGAAAAATAAATCTATATGCACCCTATCTGCTGGTCACCTGGATCCTCCTGTGTTTATACTTGTGCTTGTTATGACACAGGGAATAAGGGTGAGCACAAAACACTGGTCCCTGGGGAATAGCAATTTTCAAGCGGTTACTCTGCAGGCGAAACGCAGGGTGCTGGCAAGTAATGCCTGCAAACTCTGATGCCTTGATTTCTGTTGTGTGGATCAATATTAATAGCAATATTGTATTTCCAGAGCTGGCAGAACTATTGATTATTTGGTATGTAGCAGTTCATTTATACTTGAGAGCAAACTGGGACACTGGAAAAACAAATGTGCAGCTGTTAACAAGCAACACAGGACATTGAGTTTCAGTGACACAACTGGGATATCACTTCCTTTGTCTAAAATGGAACATCTTTAACATGTCAAAAATATAATTTACTTATCTGACTTCTGCAGTACCTGGGGAAAATACCTTTTTCCCTGGAACCTGCAGATTAAGGTCATGTTTCCAAATATGTGCCAAATCCAATCGATAATTTCATCCCCACTGTGACCAAACACTTGAGGTAGTCTTGAAAGGAAAATGTTTTGTTTGATATGTTTAAACACGTATTAAATCAGATCACCTTGTGCATGAGAAGATTTCAATGAAAGAAAAGATAATGAAACATTACTCTGTGGTTGCAGGAGCTGAGCCAGAGGTATTTTTTTTCAACGAGGTTTTTAACTCAGTGAGAAAAAATAGATACCTGTATCTATATATGTGTGTAAATATATTTTGATAGGGTGAACCCAAAATAAAACTTTCTATATCAAACAAAGGGTTTGCTTACGTTTGAAAGACATAATGCTGTATCCTTCCACGAGCTGCTTTGTTATGTGTAAGTCTACAGTTGCCTCCTCGGGACACATTTAACTATCAAGGACCAAACTGTTGAATGGAAATTATATAGAACACCTATCTTATGGCTGAAACTTCTGAAAAAGGAACTTCCCCATGGTAAAGGAGAAAAAAATGAAAATAATGAGTGACACTCTCTGTTGCAGGAAAGAACACCTCAGTGACTAATAATCTTTTTACTTGAGCTTGAAGAGGCTGGGGAGGTGACTGGTAAATATGCAGGAAATGCACTTGTACTATACATTGCCTTTTGGGGGGTAATACAGCCTTTCCTCTGCTATCAGCATGTTAAACCCTGCAGGCTCAGCTGCCTTAGCAACTGTCCACAGTTTGGACAGGTCAGGATCAAGGGAGGCTGAATCAGCCTCTGATGGGGGCTCCACTCTCCCACTGCTGACAAATGGAGTTTAGAGTGAAGGAGTCCAGTTTCTCAGCTGGGCCTGAGCCTCTTCAGCCAGCAGTAATTAAATGTGCCCAGAAATACTCCCAGGCATGGAGGCCAACTGGCACAGAGAGGTTTGTACCTCTGCTCACAACCGTGTCTTATCTTTCCTAACACAGCAGCTAAGTGCAAACAGCTCACAGGGATGAACCCTGATCCATGCTTAAGAATGATTTAGGAGCTTGCTAGTTGGACCAAAAGTGTGCCGAGAACTGGTTTAGTGCTTTGAGTACACCCAGTTACGTTCCCCTGAACGTTCCCAGGTACTGTTTAGCTTGCTTAAATGATTGTTATGACATATTTCTTTTCCTGATCAAGATTACTTCTTTACAGCCAGGAGAAGGGAATTGTATGGCTGTAAATTTGGTTATGACAATAATCCTTTTGCTGGTTCATGAAATCACTCTTACTCAAGAGGAGGCGTGTTTGCTGCTGTCTGCAGTCTAAGAATATTTGCAAGGAACCAGATGTGGTGTGTTTAAAGTGAAAAAAATGTTCTGCGTGGACAGATGAATTTCATAAACAAATCACTGTCCTCCTTACCTCACTGTGTATCACTGACATCTGCCTGATACTAGATTTTCAAAGTTTGCTACTTTAAATTGCTTACCCCCAAAAAAGCATCCCACCTCAAGTACTTGTCATATGTTTTAACTGTGCTACATTGGTGTGCTGGTTTTGCCTGGGGCAGGGTTCGTTTTCTTCCCAGGGGCTGTTACAGGGCTGCGTTTTGGGTTTGTGCTGAACACAGGGTTGACAACACAGAGATGTTTTTGTTATTGCTGGGCAGGGCTTGCACAGAGCCAAGGCCTTTGCTGCTTTTTGCACTGCCAGGCTGGGGAGGGGCTGGGGGAGGTTGGGAGTTTACAAGGAGGCACAGCCAGGACAGGTGACCCCAAGTGACCAAAGGGATATTCCAGACCATGTGACATCAGACTCAGTGTATAAAGTGGGGGGAAGANGCTCAGTGTATAAAGGGGGGGGAAGAAGGAGGAAAGGGGGATGTTTGGAGTGATGGTGTTTGTCTTCCCAAGTCACTGTTACACGTGATGGGTTCTGGCTCTCTGGAGATGGCTGAACACCTGTCTGCTCATGGAAAGCGAGGAATTAGCTCCTTGCTTTGGTTTTCTTGTGTGCATGGCTTTTGCTGTCCCTATGAAACTGTCTTTATCTCAACCCATGAGTTTTCCAGCTTTTACCCTTCCAATTCTCTCCCTGATCCTGCTGGTGGAGGAATGAGTGAGGGGCTATGAGGGGCCTGATGGGGTTAAACCATGACAACTGGGATGCTTTAGATGTCCCATAGCAACTTTCTGTCCTGCTACAGGAAGCTGAATGCAGGAATTTTACTTCAAGAAGAATTGATTTTATCAAGGCAGGGCCATCTGGCAGAAGGTAGAGCAGGATTAATGCAATCCCAAAGCAAATCTTGGTACTGTGTCACCCAAATCTTGGCACCCTCCACCACCCCACAGGGACTCAAGGCAGAGCAGGGAGGCAGAGGAAATACTTCATGCCTACACTCTCTTCACCACACACACCACCATCCCTTCTCAGCGAAAAGGTTTCAAAGCTGCCATCAGAAACTTTTACTCTGATATTGGAGCTGTTCAGAGGAACACATCCCTTTGAATGGTTTAGCTCATGACACTTCTAACAATAACCTGTGCAGCAACCTACTCATGGTTTGCAGATGGAGCTTGGGAGGGAGCACCTTATCCTGGTGAGCTGGCTGTATTTTAGCAATGGCACTTTCTTTGTGGACAGCACCAGGGCTGCCATCCACCTTTTGCAGTTTTTCCCAAGGAAAAGCTGGTGCAGACCTGTGTCAGGAGTTGGTGTCACCTCCCAGCTCCTTTGTGGCCCTGGCAGAAGCAGCTAAAGGCACCATGTGGGCTCACAGCCTCGATGTTTCACGGTGGCTTCCTGACTCAGGAAGCTATAATGCCAGGAGGATGGCAGAATCCTTCATGCCAGCAGAATCTAATGCCTTATGATCCTGTGATCTAGTGCAAAAGGCAGGAGGAGTGGGAAGCCCAGCAGGCTCCTGATTGAAGAGGCTGGGGGAGATGAGAGGAGACAGTGTCCTGCTGTGCGCTTCTCCCACCTCCATAACCTCCTTATTTTCAAAGAGTTTCCACAGGGCTGTGGTAGCTATTGTTCTCCAGACCTGGTGCATCAGCATCCCCTCTACACTGACAGTTTGGGATTCTCACACTGCCAGCCCTTCTTGCTCCTGACAGAGAAATGAGCAGCTTGTTTGGCTTCAGGAGGAAGCAATGCGTGCAACTCGGACACCCCTGTGCTAGCCACATACAGGGTGATGCTGCATGGCCCATAACCAGCACGGGCTGCCTGGGCACGTGATCATGCTCAGACAGACCCAGAGGCATTCCACAAACATGTGTCTGTCCCTTTTCCTTCCAAAAGTGACCACAGCACCCGGGTGATGCTTTGGCACAACTGCTATTGATGTGCAGTTGTATTGATGAACGAGCGATTCTTTACATTTGATTTTCAAGGAGGCTGCAGATTCCTCTTGGCCATTAAGATGAAAAGGAGGCTAATTCAAAGCTAGAGCAAAGTTTAAGGAGTAATTCTGCACAGGCAGGCAGGTAAGATAATGTAAAAGCCGTTCTTTTCTCTGTTTGGCCCTGTAAAATGAGAAATACTATCAGGGCTGTGCATTTTTTGAAACCTGCATTATTTCTTTTTTCCTAGGAAGGGTTGAAATAGGTTTAAGCACCGCTGTTATTATCTCTAAAATGACAGAGACATTTCCATGTGAGTTTCCCTTCACAGTCAGATATCCATATTCACCGTGTGCATTCCTTTGATTCGGGGACTGCAGCTCCCCTGTGGTCCAAGGACTCAAGGTTCATTTTGTGTTGCTCTTTCTGCCAAAATGGGGTTATTAGAGATAGAAAAAAATTGCAAGGTCACCCACAGCCTTGATAGAAACAGGAGGGTAGGAGAATATTAGGAAGAAACTATTAGCTGTAATATCCAGCTGCATTTGGCAAACCTGAGTGTATTTGGATTGCCTGTACCAGCTTTTCACTCCCCTGCTTCCAAATGATTGCCCTGGCCCTAGTGATTAACCACCTGAATACACCCAAGAAGGTTATTCACAGAAAGGATCTCATGATAAAAAGGCTATTCCTGGCCTTCTTTCCATCACATCATAATCTGTCCACTAATATGGCTTGAGATCTCAGCTGATCAAAAGGTCATAAGATGCTACTGCTAAGTATCACTCCGTCTCTGTTCAGCCAAAGGCATTTTTACTCCATTCAACAGGCAGAGGAAGGTAATAGCAAAGCCTTCAAATCTGTTTGTATAATAGATGAAGTCTTTGCTATATGGCATTTATCTTCCTTCAGGGAATGACACCTGATAAATAAATCTCTAGTTCCCAGTCAATCTAAATAAAACAAAGGCAAATCATATCCCTGCGCACTGTAAATATAAAACTGCAGAGAACATAAGGGTTCCCAATCTTCCACCATCTCCTTTGCTGCAAAAGTTATAAAGTGCTGACCATCCACAGATTCTGCCAAAATCAACGGAGCCTAAATCTCTGAGTGCATTACAAAAAGCATGGTAATAACATAGGAGGGACTCAAAGATACATAACTCATTTAGTCCAATGACATGGTAAAACTTACACCTTTTTGTCTTCATGTTAGTGAAAACCAAAAACATAAGAAAGGGGGGTTACTAGCACTTTGATAGCAATCATGGAGTGAAAACGGGGGGGAATCTAATAAATGGGTCAATGTGTTTCCCAGAGAATAACACTAGGGGGGACAATTTTCAAACATCCTGGGATGAATAAAATACTGAACCACATCAACACCACGGCTTGGGACAGCTGGTCACTGCTGTACTGGTGGCAACTGGTCCATGGGATGCCAGCCATTGCCTCCAGCAGCAACTGCAGCCACTTCTCCGGCCATTCTGCTTCCAAGCCTCTCAACACGGGCAGGGATCGCTGCCCAAAACAGCAGGGAGAGGAGGCACCACTGCCAAGAGCCACCTGCCACCTGAAGCCCATGTCTAGCAGGTCTGCAGAGGTAGTTCCTGTGAGCATTAGCGTTGGGAAATTCACTGTTTTGTGTCTCCAGCACACCTGAAGTGTTGTCACAATCAAATTAAACCGCTCAGCATTTCCCAGGCTATCCGCCCACTCTTTGGCTTTCCAGAGCTCTATACCAGGACCAACAGACAGTTTCTTTAACTGCAACTGGCAGTCATTTTGCTCCTCTCCATGCTTTCAAAGCTGAGAGCCATCAAAGATTAGCAGAAAAAAAATCATGACTATTTTTCCCTAAGAAGCAGAACTGGTAATAGGCTTCAGGAAAAATCCTCCTAAATGCAAGTGATAAGCGTAGACTGTGTGAAGGCTGACAGGTCTGATTATAATTATCACTGCGAGGGGACTAGCACTAACCTCCCTTCTGGAAGGCAATGACAATTCCTGGAAGGGAACATGCAAGTGAATTATCATAAACAGAATCATTGCAAGTAGAGTTGTCTTTCACTGGGAAACTAAACAAGATCCAGATTTGGGGGTGAAAAGAACCCCCAAACCTAAAGAATTTATTAAAGTTTGATAGAAAATGGCACTTAATCATACATTTAAGTTTTGCTGACTTCTGAATGACGGGAGTAAAAGAGTCAAGCAGGACACACGAAGTGTAAGACGGAGTTATGTATGTAAGAGGTGTTTGGAAATAAAGGATATATTCTGAAAGTATACTTGAAGAGCATACCCTGCATTTAAACACGAACAAGGAGTCCCAGGGAGGGTGTTGGTTCAGACTGAGATAAATATTCAAAACTACAACAAAACCCAGGCTACCTTGCACCAACCTTTCCCCCTTCCTCACATCCAAGCAGGAAGAAAGCCAAACAGAACCAATACAGATCTCTTCAGATTGGTTTTATCCATTGAAATCCTAAGTTTGCGTCTATGAATTAACTGAAATACAGCAGCATCAACTTTCAGCAGGGTTGTGAGGAAGATAGGAAAGGTAGTATTCCTTCAAGATCATCCTGCCTTGACCTTTCTGCTTTCTTTGATGGCGTTCCATTTTTCTTAGTCTGCATGGGTTTTTTTGCCATTTCTCACTCCATTTCCATTGGAAACTTGGAAATAGAGAAGCTTGGACAATCTGGACTGAAAGCAGCAGTACCCCAGCTTTTTCTTTCTGGAAACAGGGAAACAGATATTATCTTCTTAATAGGGGCTTTAACTGCAGAGGAGATGAAGAGAAGAGCCTCAGAGTCAAAAGCAGTTCTAAGAGTTTCATTCTCATTATCTCTCAATGGAGTGGAGCAAATAAATTGTGCAAGGAGACATATGGAAGCTCACTACGCAAATGGCCTATTTAAGGCTCTTACTTCCTAATTAGGTCCTGGTGTCAGGAGGTTGGTAACAATTATTCACACATAGATCATTTGGATACAATACAAACTGTTCTAAAACCTCAACCATCATAATGGCATGCATTAAAAGAAACCCAAATTAACATTTTAGACTAATTTGTTTAGTGCTTGGACTAACAGTTTCTGTGGTGCACATACCTAAATTTTGTGTCCAGCATTGCAAAATTGTGTTTGGAAAGGCAAAAGGCAGAAACAAAAATCATCACAGCCATATCCCCTTGTTCTTACCTTGTTCACAGATTTCGTCACTGGACTCTGCACAGGGAACCCACACTCTCTTCCTAAATTCTTCATTTGACTCTGTGGTGTTTCCCAGAGCAAAGAGAAAAAAAGAAAACCTTGATTGTAGGGACGACTGTGTAGAAAATGGTCACAAGTATCCAGAGTTTTGCTCTGCCCTTTTGATTTCCTTACATGTTTCAGTATGACCACCACCACTTGCCAGCTAGGGCCCCCTGAGCACCCCGTGGGGGGGTCCACCCTCATTCTCACAGTGTTCTGTGAGGCCCCCCAGGCCCCCTTTACCCCACACAGATGTGTAGGCTTCCCCTCCCAAGTATCCCTTGTAAGCATGTTGGCATCACAGAGCCACAGCTTTCCCCAGCAGCCGTGGGGCACACAGTGGGCCGTGGTCTCAGGGAGTGATGCCCCGTGGATTCCTCTGACAATCCGTGTCAGAAAAGCTTGGGGAGAGAGCAGGAAGGTGTCACAAGAAGCCAACCCGCCTGGTTTGTAGATGAGTTAAAGCTGGGAGCTGAAGCCAAGGATTACCACATTGCAAAACCATTTAAAACAGAGTAAGTGCTCGTGATTCAACATCGTGACTACAGCAAACCTGCTCTGCACTGTGCTTCGGTACTTCTGGTATGAAAATGAGGTCTTCCTCTCCCCTTCCTGCCCTCCCACCTCCTCTCCTCTTTGTCCACCTCTGCAGCCCTTCACACAAAGGTGAAATATTTTACATTTTCACCTGTGGTGATGCAGATCAGAGAGTGTTTGCTTTGCTTTGCTTTGCTTTTCACTGATTTTGCCAAAGGCATCCTTTTAAGCATCAGCCTGTGCAAAGATAATAGGTGACACAATTCTCTATAACTGGAATCAGCAACAAATCAGCCATCTGCCACTCCAGGGGTCTGAGATTAACCCAGCTACTGGACCGTGACTGCAAAGCATTTGCACATTTAGATTACAGAAATGTGAGGTTACAGGTCCAAAAAAATAAGACTGTGAGTGGGGAAAGTGTGGGGAGAAGGAGTGGAAGACAGCTTCAGAAGAGCCCTTTAGATTAACCCTTCCCAACGCAAGTCACCTCATAATAAATCCAAGCAGACAATGTTTCTCATTATAAAGTGCTAAAAGGATGAAGGATTTGAAGGAAACAACTTGAGACACATTAGACACCATGTTTCTGGAGAATACATCCAAAGACACTTCTTTCACACGGGGAGAAATAAAGACAAAAACCAAACAGCTGCCTTGTCAAAGCCTTCCCTCCTCGGGAAGCATGACCAAGCTGCCCAGATGGCTTACTTGAGCTTTTGGAAAGAACAAGAGTATAATTTTTGCCCCAAGATGGACAAGATCCACAAGCTCCCCTACAGTCAAGATTTCAAGAAATGAAAGAGGCCTGCCTACTGAAATAACAAGGTCTGTGAAGGTCTCTTAATTGTTGCTCCCAGTTTACCTTCTTGAATAACAAACACTACTTTGCTACCATGCACACATGGATGCTGTCACTCCACATTAGTGCCTGTCCATGTCTTTGGGATTCCCAATCTATTGGGAATTGTTATTTGATAACTGAAGCATTTGAAAACTGAAGAAGTTTAAATCAGTAGTAAACACAAGCTGGCTCCAGATCTAAAAGCATGAGCAATGGTCTGTACAGTGTCTGGTGGGTCAGGGCAGACACCAGGGTCTCTCCTCTGGTCATGCTGATAGGTTTTAATCCCCACCCCTGCCACTTTCTCTTGAAGGTTAGAATCCCATGGATCCCCAAGATTCCTGTCTTCAAAGATCTCAGATTAAAAAGAGGAGGTTCTGCCCAGAGGAACAGGTGTAGCTGCAGCCAAAAGCATCAGCAAGAACACCTGGAAAATTCTGGAACATCTCACCTGTGAGCAAAGACTGAAGCAACAGAACTGTTCAGTCTGGAGAAATGAGGATTCCAGGGAGATCTTGAGCATCTGCCCATGCCTAAAAATGTTCCAGGAGAGCTGGAGAGGGACTTTGGACAAGGACATGAAGTGACAGGACAAGAGCGAATGGCTTCCCACTGTCAGAGAGCAGGGTTAGATGGGATTTTGGGAAGGAATTCTTGGCTGCAGGGTGGTGAGGCCCTGGCACAGGGTGCCCAGAGAGGCTGTGGCTGCCCCATCCCTGGAAGTGTTCCCGGGCTGGACAGGACTTGGAGCAACCTGGTGTAGTAGGAGGTGTCCCTACACATGGCAGGGTGTGGAACTGCATCAGCTGTAAGGTTCATTTCAACCCAAACCATGCTAGGATTCTGTGAATCTATGAAATTGAGGCAAGGTCTGCATGGTATGTGCCCTGGGTGGGGACGGTATTTCAAACAGCTCAACTCATGACATCCAAAGAGACAACTGAAAACCAAACAGCATGCACATGTGTTTATGGAAACCTGTGTGTTTTATGCATGTCCTTTATTCAGAGAAAACTGGGAGGATCGGGTGGAAGGTACGAGAACACACTCCAGGCTCTTTGGCCAACCCTCTTGCTGATATTTCCACAGTGAAGAAGAAACCAACATTTCCTGGGCCAAGCACTGCACGCCCTGCAGTTACAACAAAGGAAAAAGAGCAAGAAGAAATGGCAGCACCCTCTCTGCGCAAGCCCGAGCTGAACTGCAGAAAATACAGGGCACAAAGCACAGCTGAGAGGTGAGGAAGAGCAAGGGATCACCTGCTGTAGTCGTCCTACTCCATATAGAACCTGCTGGCATCCACTCAGAAATGAGTGCCACTCCCAACAGTGTTAATTTGGGACAGAGCATTTGATCCTCCACAGAGGAAGGACTATTGATCTGTGAGGAGCTGTGAGAAGAAGAGGGTGAGGGGAGCATGCTAGACAACACCTTCAAGTCAGCCTGAAGTCCCCCCTATTTATCACAGTATTTCCAAAAGGCCTTGCCTGGGCAGGGGTAGGTGCTCCCAAACCAGGTCTACACGTCTGAGACCAAAGGTGAGGTTTGAAGTGGTTTGGATGTGTACTAGGGCATGGTTTTCAGGTGAGAAAGAGGTCACAGGGATCATCCCACGCCTGAGACTACAAAATGGGCCAAGCTAACAACCCAATAATCCACAAGCTTCTGAGATGCAGCAAGCTAATGAGGCTCTGCCCGTGCTTTAGAAAGGTCTCCTTGAACTTGACCTGCTGACTATGTGAGGGCTAAAACTGCTGTTATAACAGGATCTAGACCTGTTTTCAAAACCAGAAACTGGGGTTTTCCCTTTCTCCAGTCTCTAGTTTCTGTAATGGAAACCTAAAACTTCAAATACAAATTCCAAAATGATCTGAAAAGGAACATCTGTGGAGCGAGGAGGAAAAATCTTTGCATTTAACTTCAATGACTGAACTACTACGAGGTTATAATTTTTAAAATGTTAAAAAAAAAAAATCAAAACTCTGTTAAAAAAAAAAAAAAAGGTGTTTTGGTTTGGGTTTTTAAGTATCTTTTCCTTGCCTGCAAATGGCAGGACAAGGGGATAGGCATAGGGCAAACCCTTCCCCTTCAGACAGAAATCACCACAAAACTCCAGCTCTTTTCTTGCAAATGAACCAACATCACGAACCGATGCAGTTTCAGCCCTATGTGTTTGTTTGTTTGTTTGCTTGNGACAGCGACTGGGAGGGGAAGGGCAACAGGGAAACAGTCAGAAAACTCCCTCGGAGTCTTCTTTTCCTCCTCAGGAAAAAAAAAAAGAAAAAATATTAAAAAATAAAAATCCCTCCCTGATACAGAGATGGAAGGAGGGAGGTGAGCCCCTTCACACTCCAAGTCCCCAGCCAAGGTCCCCTCCCTTTCCCAGAGCTCCTAAATATCGCTGGGGGTGGGGGGAGGCTGGAGGAGAAAAGGGTCACATTTAAAAGGCGAAGGGGAAGCGGGGAGGAGGGAGGACACTCCTGAGCGCGGCCAGTGGCCCCACGGTCCCAGCCATTCTCATTCCTGACACGTCTCCCTGCTCTCCAGCACAGCCCAGCTTCGAAATATTAGTGTGGCGCAGAGTGCCATTTTCGAGTCGCTGCAGCTCCTTCTTGGCACCGGTTCAGCTTTTTGTCTTGCCTTCTCCTCCGAGCGCCCAGCGGAGGGAGGAGGAAAGAAAGGAAGAAAATAAAGCCCCGCTGCTTCGCTGCCGGGGCTGTCAGGCTCCCCGCAGCACCCCCAGCCCTGCCTGCGGCACCCCACACCCTCCCAAGCCCGCTCCCCACCAAGCCACTCGGCAGGCATAAATCTCCTTCCACCTCCACAGCAGCCAGTTCACAGCCTCCTTCCCCCTCTCCGCCGCCACCCCTTTTCATCGCGCTCTCCTTTGTACTCCTCTAAATTTTTCCAGCCAAGCGTTACAACCTTCCACCCTCCCTTTCTCCTCCGTCCCCAGCCCTCCCTCCCGCCTCCTCCTCTCGCATCGGCAGGAAGGATCGTGCCCTGGTTGCCGATGCCCTGGCATCTCCCCGGAGCGGGGAGCCCCGGCACCCACGGGTCCGGTCCGGCTCGGAGCTGCCCGAGCGCGGTGCACACACACACACACACAGCAGGACACGCTCCGCATCCTTGGGTTTGTGCAAACACAAGCCTGCCTCTGGCAGCCGAGTCCCTCCTCCCTGCTTGTGGGGCCGGCAGGAAAGCAGAGGCAGAATAACAAGGGAGGGACACTGTATTTTTTTAAGCAACCCAAACATGGCACTGAGCGCTTCCACCAACAACTTCTCAGCCTGCTGTGCTGGCAACCAGCTGCTGGTTCCAGCCTGGCACCAGCTTTGATTTGTTTTTCTCTCCTCTTAAACGCCCTCCTCCCAAATAT
>VWZT01005142.1:104515-122977 GCA_013397055.1 Pachycephala philippinensis | reverse complement strand
GAGGAGTCCAAGGGAGCTCCAGGATAACTGAGGTGAGTGCCCATCATCCCAGAGCAAAGCCCTGATGAGGACCAGGGCAGTGGCCAAGTTTGGCTGCAGAGATTACCTCTTTCCAATGTTTCTACTTCCAGGGATAGTTTATTACAAAGCATCCATCCTCTATTTTGGAGTTTTTTCTAATTTTATCTATAACAAATCCAAAACCTTTAAATTCCCATTCTTGCATAATTTCCCATCACCTGATTCATACTATTTTTTGACTCTACTGTTTCCCAAAGGGTAGGCAGTTTTCTCCATGGCCAAAGGTCAAAGACACCTTTGTCCAGGGGAGTAGAATCCCTCAAAACAGGCAGAGGAATATTCTCTGCACTCTGGGTTCCTACAGCCTCCCCTCAGGTCATGGTGGGCCCCATTCCCACTCTCACAGCTTTGCTCAAGCCTAAGCAATCACTGCCTTCCTGAAGCAGCAGCTGAGAAGGAACTGAAACCCAAAATCCTGGGGGTGGGCCTTGGAGAGCTCCAAGACCACTGCTCGCCATTAGATGCTGAGCTCCTTAGAATAACAAATACTCTGTTATTTCAGCTTTACAGGGACTTTTATCTCCTCACAGTACCTTCACCATCTTTCTCATTAGAGCCCCTTTCTTCTGTCTTCACTCCTGACTTTCCTTACACTGTTTGCACTTCTTTATTCTTGTTCTCTATCCATGTATCAAAACTGTTCTGCTGAAGAGCAAATGTCTGAGAGTGAAGGGTTTTGAGCATCAAAAAGCACATTCGATACCCAGAAAGTGCAGCACAAAGGATTAAAAGAACTGAGTGATGCAGTGGAGATTAGAGAGAGCAGAGAATGCTAAAGACACACAAAGAGTGCAGGAAAGCTAAAATCACTTCAAACATTAATATCCTTCTTTGTCCCACATTCTACAAAAAGTGTTCTGTATCTTAAGCTCGAATCTTTTATTCTTTTTTATTTTATTTCAAGCACTTCTCTGATAAGATGAACATCCAAACTTTTCAAAAATTAATGTTGTTATATGGATATGGGTTAAAATATATATTTCAGGAATATAATACCCTGTGAGGACTTCTGTTAAACCAATAGTTAGTGCCTGAAAAACACAATCATGGAAGTTTTAGTGCTCAAGACCATTAGAGAAAGATAAAAAAAAAGGGTCAGATATAATCTTGGAAACGTGATGAGAGCACAAAGAAAAATTATTTGCATTTTTCCTTCTCATTTCTTTGTCAAATAGTAGAGAAAGGAGCTTTTACAGCCTACAACCACCAGTGGATGCTGTGGCACAGAGAGGGATATCCATGAGATATCTCCTTAAGGAAAGGAAGGATGAAGGAAATGTTTAGGGAGGAACTGTGGGGGGTTTGGTTGTTGTTAGTTGGGGTTTCCTTGTCGTGTTTTTATGTTTGTTTGTCATTTTTGTTTGTTTTTTGTTTATTTTCTCAGTACAGTTGAAGGTTTTTGTCACTTCCTGACAAGTTTCACTTAGACATTGTCCAGCTGTTCCTGGTTGTGATCGATCCATTACATCTCCTGTGACCAGGTAGAACCTGATGAAAACTTCAACCTCAAAAAAAAACAAAAAACAAAACAAAACAAAACAAAACAAAAAAACCCACAAAAACCAAAAAAACAGAGCAAAACCAAGCAAAGGGATAAGAACAAAAACATAACTGACGTTACACAGAATTTTGCTAAGGAACAACTTGAAATTTAAGAACTTCAAGAGAGTTCAACTGCAATTTCTACATTCACTGGAGTTTAAACCAAAGAACAGAAATGAGATGCTGGACCAGAGAGGTCTCTCCCAGAGAAGGACACCCTTTGCAGGGGATCCAGCTCAGTACACAACATCAATGTTTTCCTTGGAAACTTCTGAAGATATTTCGCCCACAACATCAATGTTTTCCTTGGAAACTCCTAAAGATATTTCACCTGGGATGAAGGATGAACAGTAACTCCCGAGAATGACACGTAAATACTGAAAGATTTTTTTTGTTGTTGTTTACCTCACATTTATCTTCTCTGCTTCTGAAAACACACTGAGGCCATTCCCATTATTTCCTGCCGTGCAGCACGGCAAGGAAAATGGAACATTCCAAGCAGAACGTGGGCTTCAATTGATTCATCACTTCCCTGAGCTTAGAATAAAAGGGACACATTTGTTCTCACCGGGGGAACAGGAACGTGCCAGTCCTCCAAGCAACAATAGTTTAAGGACTTTTTCCTCCTTAATCGTGCAAATTCCTGGAAATCTGGGACAGCTGCAGTAGAAAGGGTCCACTCAGAGAATTCAGTATTTGTTGATCCTAACCAGCAAGGGTTAACTAAGAACCCAGTGCTGCATCCTGACTCCTTTTATTTTCACAGAATCATTGTTTGAAAAGAGCTCCAAGATCACCAAGTCCAACCTTCCACCAGTACCACCATTCCCACTAAACAGCATTGTTCTCCTCTTAAATAGCCCTTAAATAGCTTTTAAATAGCCTTTAAATATCTGTTAAATAACAAAAAACCCCACTCTGGTCAAAGCTTTACCTGAGTTTATAGCACAGTAAAGTTCTGAGCTATTTTTAATTCCTAACCCATGCCAGCACTTGTCTATTTGTCCCTTATTTCTTCTCTAAATCCAAATAATCTGCTTTGGCAATGGAGTTTGGGATTGTTTAAGTGGGATAAAACCCTGCTAAGTTGCTTGTGTGTTTTATTAAAAAGCAAAACCCAGAGGTACAAAATGTCAGTCCTACACCCAAAATTCAGAAGTTTCAAGACAGATATGAGAGCTTGGAAATTGTAGCTTGTAATTGGAACTAGCAGAGACTCTTTCATCCCATTAAACATCACCTCCATCCTATTTTTCCGATATCATGTGATTATGTACTTCATTAAGGCAATTAGAGCATATTTATGAGCAGTCCCCCGTCTCTCCAAGCACGGCTGCCGACTGGGGGTAAGGGGAAATCTTATTTCCAGCTCTTCCATAGTTTTTATCCTCTTTCTGTATTTCAAAATATTTTAATTAAATCCCTGGGCACAAGTGGATATGATTTAGAAGGCAATTCAGGTCTTTAGGCCTACACAGATGTCACTTAAAATCATCTTTGAAGGATGATTTCAGAAACAACTAAAGCGCCATTAACGAGAGTAAATTGGAGGCGCAGGAGTAACAACCTCGATTATTTTGACAGCGTTCAAGTCAAACAGCAGCTACAAGGAACGTCTGCCCATTAATGCTGATCAGCATTCAGCAGCAGAACTCATTAGAATATCAGTCAAGCTTTTTGAACCTTTTTTCAATGAAAAAGCCCCGATACAATGAGGAATTTGCGAGATGCAGATAAAAACATGAATTTTCATAAAGCGCTAAACATGTAGGAAATGAAACCGATTCACAAGGTTAAATACGTCTGCTGAGATCTTTTCGCGTGTGGCTCCGCTCTATTGAATTATTTGCAAGAGGTGTTTGATGGTTCTTTCAAAACTGAATGGTGCAGCAAGCAGAATCTTGAAGTTAAGATGAAATCAAATATAAAACAAGATAAAATTCAGCTGCTGTCAGGTTTCTTTGCAAATTGAAACTTGATTTAGTGGCACGGAGAGGATGGAGTTTTTCACCGAGTTTCGAGTAAATCGGGATCCAGTTTAGGGCAGGTGACTGTGGGAGGCAGCAGGGCTCAGTCCCTCCTAAAAACCCGCACTGGGACAGATCAGAGAGGGTTTGGGATTTATCTCAGTGACCCATCAGGACAGAAACCCTCTAACCCAGTGCTGGGGGAGGCAGCAGGGCTCAGTCCCTCCTAAAAACCCGCACTGGGACAGATCAGAGAGGGTTTGGGATTTATCTCAGTGACCCATCAGGACAGAAACCCTCTAACCCAGCGCTGGGGGAGGCAGCAGGCCTCAGTCCCTCCTACAAACCCTCACTGGAGCAGCTCCTGAGAGCCCAGAGAGGATTTGGGATTTATCCCAGTGACCTGGACACCTCAGGATTTGGGATTTATCCCAGTAACCCATCAGGACAGAAACCCTCTAACCCAGTGCTGGCAGGACCAGCAGGGCTCAGTCCCTCCTACAAACCCTCACTGGAGCAGCTCCTGAGAGCCCAGAGAGGATTTGGGATTTATCCCAGTGACCCATCAGGACAGAAACCCTATAACCCAGTGCTAAGAGAGGCAGGNCAGTCCCTCCTACAAACCCTCACTGGAGCAGCTCCTGAGAGCCCAGAGAGGATTTGGGATTTATCCCAGTGACCTGGACACCTCAGGATTTGGGATTTATCCCAGTAACCCATCAGGACAGAAACCCTCTAACCCAGTGCTGGGGGAGGCAGCAGGGCTCAGTCCCTCCTACAAACCCTCACTGGGGCAGCTCCTCAGAGAGGATTTGGGATTTATCCCAGTGACCCATCGTGACAGAAACCCTCTAACCCAGTGCCGGGGGTGAACTGCTGCAGGCTCAGCTCCACTTTCACCCAGCACAAGGAGCTCACCATTGCAGAGCAACAGGGACCTGTCCTCTCGCATCATCATTTCCTCCCAGCATCACCCGAGCCCCTGAGCTCTCTCCTACAGACAAGGGTAAAATAAAATCCCTTCTGATCATTTCTGCTTCTCAATTGCAGGCGGCACCACGGGGAAGGAAACAATACGACAGCAGAAAGCAAGAAGTGCAAGTTCTCATGGCAAAATAAACAGCCCTAAAGCACCGCAGCTGCCTTTCCTGCACTGAGCTGAACACGGCTCTGAACGCAAACAAATCCCCGAGATTTGCAGTGCTTCGAGAGAGCCACACGCACAAAATTATCTTCAGGCTTTTGGGATTCGAAGCGAACGCTCTTTAGCAAGCACCCCATTTTTTTCAGTAGATCCTTCCCATAGTCTCTTATGCCTGTGCCAGCTGGGTCAAGTGATATTATCCCTGATTTCTGGGACTGCTTAAACAACTTACTGCATTCTCCTTAAACATGCAGAGGGTAAAGGCCGTGCACAATCTGCATAATTGTGGCATTTTGTGGCTGTGAACGCGCTACTGACATAACTTGGAATAGGTAATAAAAATTTTAGGCATTATACACAAGGAGGCAATTCCGGGGAAGGCAGGAATTCAGAGGTAAAGGTAACCTAAGGCGTCATTGGTTATACAATTCTAATTCCCGCGTGCCCTGCCTTTCCAGATATTGTCATCGGGGTCATTAATCCCAAAAGAAAATAACCAGGATACGCTTCCTGTGGCTACATTTCCTCTCATTACCTTGTAAAGGGGAATTGGCGGAGCTTTTAACCTCGGGGGAATTCGAATTGTTACCCAATCGCTTTGAGAGCGGCGGAGGAGAGGCACACGGGAATACAAAGCATGGCACAGCCTCCAATTTAACAGCGACCGGGTCTGCGAGTCCAAAACTTACTTAATTCTTCAAACAGGCCCCCCAAAAGACAAACAAAACCCCAGTGAAGCTACTCACCCTCAGCACCGCCGTTCCCAACAGGAGAGCCCAAACCTCCGCCCTTCCTGGGACACCTCGAGCTGCAAATTCCGACAATTAAATCCCTGAGGAACCCGACCCCAGCACCCGCCCTCTTTCCCAGCTCCTCATGGGGTTGAACTTCCTTTTTGCCCTAAATTGGCAGCTGCACCGGGGTTGTGGGATGGAGCAGGGGTCTCCACCCAGGGCGTTGGGTAATCCTGCCTTTCCCCACAGAAATCCCAACCTGGTTACAAACCCCTTGGTGCAATTACAGGGGCTGGGGCTGTGCCATCACCGTCATTATCTGCTGGAGCCAAAGGAAATTTCAAGGACCCTTCCTCTCTCCAGTTTCCACACCGCTCGAGGAAGTTTTGTCTGCAAGAGAGAGCAAGCTGTGGAAGGTTTTAGAAGGTTTTGGAGGTTTCTTTCCTTCTCAGAACTACTCATAAAACGATCTCCTTTTTTGTTTGTTCATGAAGTCTTGGGGCCGTGCTGAGGCAGATTCCTTGAGCAGCAAGGTGTGAGCTGGGAAGGGAGGTGATAGCACACAGGGAACTGCTGGAAATGCTGGAAATGCTCAGAACTGGTTCCTTGAGCAGAGCTGGGGTAGGGGACCATCAGGACAGCAGCTTGGACAGGGCTTGGAGCAGCCTGGGACAGCAGGTGTCCCTGCCCATGGTATGGGGTGGGACTGGAGGGGCTTTAAGGTCCCTTCCCACCCAACCCAGTCTGGGATTCTGGGCTTCTGTGATCCTAATAAACAATTTAGCAGGTTTATGGAGGTGCTTTTAGCTATATTTTTACTCCTCTGTTGTTGAAAGTGCTCTGCTTTGTGGAAAGGAACAGAAATGTCAGGGGATCAGGCGAGGGAAATGCCCATTGCCCACAGCCAGGATGCTTCACCTCTCTGTGGATTATTTCTGAGCTTGAGCCCGGCAGTCTGTGCTGAAAATGAACATCGCTCTGCACAGATTCTCAGGTAATCAGAGGAGACAAACTTTTCCCATTCCTTGCTTTTCCTTCAGCAAGAGCAGAGCATGTGTCTGCTTTTATCAGTCAGCTCAGCCCACAGAGACCCAGCAGCGCCCGAGGTGACACTTTTGGGGAGGCTGGCACCAGCCTTGCCCTCCCCTTAACAACTTGCATTTCTCTTCCTATTGAGCTCTTCACTTTCAGCATCTTCTCCTTCATCTGATCCGCCTTCTTAGGCTTTCATGCTCTAACTGTTGTGACAGATGAAAAAAATACAGGAAAATCGGGTTTTTGGGCTCGTCTAAGTGCACGTTCCAGTGTCAGCCTGTTTGCTGGTTCGTGTTGTTATTGAATCTCTGAATTGATTTTGGTCTGCAGCTGAGTTAAACTACCAGGGAGTCAGCTGAGACAGGCAAGACAATTTCTCTGGAAGGGAAAAAGAAAAGAATTCCCAGAGGGGAGGCTCGGGGGTGGAGTGTTGAGGCAGGGTCGGGGCTCACAGCTGACCCTGGGGCTCGTCTCTGCAGCTGGAGCTTCCTGAGAAGGACAGGTCTGGTGATGTCCCTCGGTCCCAGCATCACCGCTGCTCAGGATGGAAGTGACATGTCTAGTGCAACCCTAAAAGAGAGAAAAAAACCCACCAAACAAACATAAAACTACTTTTCCCCCTAAATCTTCACGAAATCTATCAAGAAACAATAAGAACTTTCTCCGCTGGAAAAGCTAGAGCAGCTTAACTCTCACTTAAGTAGTAAATTTCCTAAATACTTTAAAACAGAGACTGGCACCAAGATTGCCTGCAAATCAGCTGGCACTTTGTGGAATATGTGTTTTTCCAAGAGCTCAGGCTATTAATCTGCTGGGTAGTTAGCAGCTTATCTCATTCTTATCTCCAAAACCCTCTCCAAACCTGTCTGTAACACTAACTTCTCTAATCACTGAGGGTTTCCAGGGTGAAATCCAGGCAGAGATAACAGCTGCCGAGTGCCACATCACACCACAATTCAAGGTGAAAACGGCTTCCTTTGGCAAAGAGAGATGGAGCAAGGACACAAAAAGAGAACGGGGTGAATGGTGCAGGGCTGGTGAGGCCCTGGATCCCTGCAAGAGTCCAAGGCCGGGTTGGGGATTTTCCAAGGGGATTGGAGCGCCCTGGGATAGTGGAAGGTGTCCCTGCCCATGGAAGGGGTGGGTGGGATGAGCCTTAAAGTCCCTTCACCCAAACAATTCTGTGATTTATGGCCAGGGTTAATAACTCACAACTCCTGTGGCTTAGGCCAGTCAAGACCTCAATTAAGTTTTTAATTGCTACAAGTCCTTAGAAATCAGTCTTCATTCTTAATTTGCATTAAAATGGGGGTTTTTGGGTACAGTGCACTGAGGGAACACCTTGGCTGAGGCTCCCCAGCCCTGTCTGGCCCAAATTGCTCAGCAGTGCTGCCAGTGACTGATCAACACTAAACACAAGAACCACAGAACGTCTCCTAAGGACGCTGCTCCTGTGAGACTTTTCAGACTCAAAATAACCTTTTTCCCAGAGTTTCTCAAACCAGGTGTTTCAAGGTAAGCAAGAGCTATTGGTCGTGGTTATAAAGTGTTGGTAGCTTTGAAGTGCACCCCTTTTTCCAACAAAATGAGAAGTTCTTTTGCACGTGTTCCTAAAATACGGGGCAAAGATGAAGAAGGGGAATAGGGAGGTTTATACCAGCAAGGCATGTGGTTGAGTTGTTTGCTTTTTTCTCTCTCTCTGGATGCCCAGAGGACTCTGAAAACCTGATGTTTTTCTTTCCGGAGATGGAGAATATTCAAGGTCAAATGTCTTCCACCACTAACAAAGCCTGGATCTGAATCTGGTTCTCCTGTAACCTTTTGTTCCTGAGGACTGGGGGAGGACTCTCTCTCTTTGACCAGAGGTTCTCCTCCAGGACCATAAATACCCAGAAAAATAGATGCAGAAAGGGTCATCTGCCTTCAGAAAGGGCGTTCACACAAGAGAATCTGTGTCTTTCTTTTTACTTCTTGCTGCCTCTAACAAGGTGAATAAGGGATAACAAAAGTTTTAAGTACCTGGAGATCAGCCTCTGATGTTCTCGTTTTATTTTCACAATATTCTTTGGTTAAAAAAAAAAAAAGACGTGAAAAGGTGAATAAAAGGCTGAAAAACTTCAGTTCTTCATTTTCTGCGTATTAATGGGAGCACCACAGAAGATTTTTCGTTTTCAAAAAAATACAAATTAATGTTCAAATCTTTCCTTTCCTTTGTCGGGACAGATGAAATGACATTTTGTCAGTTACATATGCAAATAGGTGCAGTGAATTGTTTGAATTCTCCATCATCTGGAGAGTAAATGCTGCTGACATTGAACTTTCAATACTGTGTTATTAAAAACGCACACTTTAGGATAGAAAAAAAGATTTTTTTTTTCACTTCGTGTACAAGCTGTGCTTTTGTTCCCAGCAGACAAGCTAATAGTGTGTGGGGGGAAAAAATGGAAAAAATAAAATCTTGAGATTTTTTCCCTCAGACCAAGGCAGAAAAAACAGGGCTGGCTTAGAAACTTGTATATTAAATTCCGAGGTCTAAAGGCAAACATGCCTTTAACTTCACACTGAGCAGAACGTGCTCTTGCTGCTTTGGCATTTATCACACGTTTGACAGTGAAGGAACTGCTGAATCCCAATTAGGGATGGGAAGATTTCCCAGGGTCCGGGCATTTTGAAGATTTTTTGCGAACTCGCTGCTTATTCAAACTTTATTCAGAATTTTAGGTAGGACTTTCCCTCTAAAATGGATCACAGAACGTCTGAAGGTCTAAAAACCTCTTGGTACCAGAACACCAAAGGTTAGAGCCAGTGCTCCTCTTTCCCTGAGCATTTCTGTTGTCCTCTAATCATAAACCTGTCATTCAACACAGAGATGAGAGAGGCTGGAAAAACTGAAGCTAAAGGTCAGATTTAGCACATGAAAGTTCTGCTAGAAAGGTGGAATTGGGGGAATTGGATTCCTTCTGGTGGGTCTGGATGTAGGTAAGGAGTAAATCCCTGAAATCAAGGGAGTAACAGCAGCATCCTACTGGGAATCCCCATCCCTGGAGGTGCCCAAGGAAGGGTTGGAGGTGACACTCAGTGCTCTGGGCTGGGGACAAGGTGGGCGTCGGGCACAGCTGGGACTTGATGGGCTGGGAGGGCTTTTCCAACCTCAGTAGTTCTGGGATCCTTTGAAACTCCAAAGGGCGTGGTCAGAGCTTGGACTCGATGATCCTGGAGCTCTTTTCCAACCTCAGTGATTCTGGGATCCTTTGAAACTCCAAAGGGCCTGGTCACAGCTTGGACTTGATGATCCTGGAGTTCTTTTCCAACTTCAGTGATCCTGTGATCCTTTGAAACTCCAGAGGGGGTGGTCATAGCTTGGACTCGATGATCCTGGAGCTCTTTTCCAGGCTCAGTAATTCTGGGATCCTTTGAAACTCCAAAGGGCGTGGTCACAGCTTGGACTCGATGATCCTGGAGCTCTTTTCCAACCTCACTGATCCTGTGATCCTTCAAAACTCCAAAGGGCGTGGTCACAGCTTGGACTCGATGATCCTGGAGCTCTTTTCCACCCTCAGTGATCCTGTGATCCTTCAAAACTCCAAGAGTCTATCGCTGAAACAAGACGATAGCAGATTTTGGGCTAAAGATGATGACTTGGATTTATTTCACCTGACTTCACTCAATTACAAGTTTGGAGCTTAAACTCCTCGTGTGCTTCCTCCACAGTGTGAAAGTCTTTTGTTGTGGGTGAAGACGGGAATAAAGCATCCAGAGTGATTTGTTCCACCCTGAGATGATCTGTTCTGTTCAATGTTTCGCTCTCTGTTGAATAGAGCAGGGTTTGGAGCGTAACTTCCCATCTGGAGAGTTCAGCCTTTTACATCCTTCTACAAAAATTCTCCTGGTTCCTCTTTCACCTTCATTGGCATAAATCTCCATTAAACCCATTTAAATCCTTGACACAAAACCAATTTCTAAAATTGAGTACATTTTT
Source organism: Pachycephala philippinensis (assembly GCA_013397055.1). NCBI lineage: Eukaryota > Metazoa > Chordata > Aves > Passeriformes > Pachycephala > Pachycephala philippinensis. The sequence continues at coordinate 112,495 of VWZT01005142.1, read as the reverse complement.
GTAGTGAATAGATTCTTTTTTTTTTTTTTCCCCAAAAGGAAAATACCTGAAAAGGCACCAAATCCAACACAAGAAAGCTGAAAAATTTATACCTTTACTATTTAACCATTTTACCTGGGAAAGAAATCCCTACGCAACTCTTTCAGATAAATTTAAGAAGGATTTTGAAAACATGCAAATATTGATTAGAGCTGAAAATCAGAATTTCTGTTCAGCAGGGAATTATGAAATGCTAATTTTTTTTAACATTCCAGTACAAACTGCTGAAGCATCAGCATATTTCCACATATGCCACATTTTTTATTAAGCATTTAATTAACAGTTTTAATTAAAAATACCAGTCTTTGGCTGGCTAAATGTGAAATAACTGGGATGATGAAAAATGATACCAATAAATAATTTTAAAACTCAATAAAGCGCTCTCCAAATCTGTGCTGAGGAGTGTTTAGATGATCTCTGTAATCAGGACACTCTTTTCCAATGCTTTATAGGGATTGCTGTGCTACAGGGTTTTATGTAATGTTTTCCATAGGATCCCAGACTGGTTTGGGTTGGGTGGGACCTTAAAGCCCATCCAGTTCCACCCCTGCCATGGGCAGGGACACCTTCCACTCAAAGCCCCATCCAGCTTGGGATTGAGCACTTCCAGCAAAAGGAATAGCATATAGGATTGACAAAATTCCAAGAAAACTGGACAAAAATGAAACCTTTTGAAGTAAAATTTCATACAAAAATAATAAATAAAGTTTTAAAGGCATTTAGACAATGATAACAGCAGAGAGAATCAGGAAGTGACTCCGTGCCTAAGTCTATAAAACCAGACGCAGAATGCCAATGATGACACACAGGATTAACCTGCAAATTTCTCTGTAGCATTACATCACCTGATGCATTTCTAGAAGTATTTTTCCCTGGAATATTCTTCCTGCACTGTCAGAGCCTTATCCAAGAGATGGGACCAACTCTGTTATTTGTGACTTATTACTTAAAAAATCAAACGAGGCATCAGTCTCAGGAGTTACAGGTTTAACAGCAAGTCGCCATAACCAAAGAAAGTCACAAGTTTCAGAGTTCCATGGCAATTTATAACTTTTCAGTCCAATAGACAATTAACATGAAACTTTGTTTTGATTTTATAACCTATCACCTTTGGTATTTTTACTTCATTGTGTCTCTTTCTTGACCAATAACTTGTTAGCTCACATACACACAGATACTTCTATTATAACATCTAAATTCTTAACTTAAGCTATAAAATCATATTATCATACTTAAAACCCTTCACCATATCACCCAATATGTATTCTTATTTATAACTATAGAAACATAGGTTTATAATTCTTCTATTTAAGATTTGTATACCTTTATTATTACATCAACCCAAGTTCTTTCCAGGGCTGTAAATCAAACTCATTAGTGTTTGTGGGGGTTTCTACTCCTCCGATTCCCACACTGCACCAGTTTCTCCATGCATAAAATTCCTTTCCCACTAACACATTCATTAGGCTTCCAGCAAATGGAGAAAGAACGGTTGTTGCTGCTCTCAGCATCACACTTCCATCTCACTTCCCAGGCTTTAGCTCCTGCCCTGACCCGACTGCTAATATATTTTCACACTATTCAGAGTCTTACTTTTCTCAATGAAACATGACCTACTTGCTTCCACTTGTGTGTCCCAACTCACCCTTCCAAGGCTCGTTGCTCTTCAGAGCTGTCAGTCACACTTGGAGTGGGAGAGGGAATTTTGGAGCAAAGCCTCCACCTGCAGTTACCAGTGGTGAGACTTAAAGTGCTTATGGAGACATGAGAAGGGTTTGATCACAGCCTTTCCTCTGGGCCCAATTGCACTGCCTGGATTCACAGATAATAGCAAGGAGCTCCTGCGAGCTCAAATTGGAGCTTTTATTATTGATATTACGAGGCTGGATGTAGCTGGATCTTGGAGGTAATGCAGGAGGGTAAAAGACAGGAACTTTCCCCAGGCAGGTACCTTCCAGGACGGGAAGGAAAGCGTTGTTTGACCTTTCCTTCCATCTCTAGACCTGGGTGGAGACCAGAGGGAGGAGGGATGAAGGAAGGTTAAGGGATCTCCAGTGTTGCCAACTCCTTGAATGCAGGATTCTCTGAAATTGGCTTAAAACTGCAAGACAGTAGGTTTAGATGAGATATTAGGGAAAAAACCTTCACTGGGAGGATGGGAAAGCCCTGGAATGGAATTCCCAGAGAAGCTGTGGCTGCCCCTGGATCCCTGGCAGTGCCCAAGGCCAGGCTGGATGGGGCTTGGAGCAGCCTGGGACAGTGGAAGGTGTCCCTGCCATGGCAGGGGTGGGATGGGATGGGCTTTAGGGTCCCTTCCTACCCAAAACATCCTGGGATTCTATGAAATCATGAGAAGCATTTCAAAGCAGCACACGCTGATTTCAGCATTGCAGTTCTGTGCAGTTCAAGTTCATTTGATTTACACACTGAAGTTGTTGTTCTTGGGCTAAGATGAAAAACCCACTGGTTTTAAACGTCCCCAAATTGTTCTCTGCGTTATCTCCAGCACATGGAGCAGGAGCTGTCCAACCACACGGAAAGAGTAAGGAAAAAACACTGGCAGTGAGAAGCAGTGAGTGAGAATTAGTCCATCCTGCAGGGTCATTCTGTCCAGTTAATAACTTTTATTATGCCAGGAGAGCGATTCCGTCGGGTTCTGCTCCCATCAGAGCCGGGTAATCCACACTGCAGTGCTGGGGAGCTTCCAATTCAGAGAAAAACCCTGGCTCTCTCCAAAAGGAGCTGCTCCCTGGCTGCATCCTTGGAAGGTCTGGCTGTGTTGGTCCTGAGACCACAGGAGATAAGAATTCCAACCGTAGAGGAGCCAGGAGCCTGCAGGGCTTTAGTATAGTTTAGAGGAGCTTTAATAAAAATGCATCTGGATAAAACAGTTGAACTTTGATGAAGAAAAAGATCTTTAACTCGCTTAATTTGCACTTATCTCCACTCTCTGGTAGAGAATACATACCATAGATTTCCTGCAAATGTCCTGTAAAGACCCTGTTCTCCACAGTGACAAACAAAAGCAGGATGCAATTAACTCTGCTTTGAATAGAACTTGAAGACCCTTAATGATAAAATGAAAGTCCTGGCTTTGAAAGCTCCAGAAACCTGAAAGTCTTCAGAACTAAATTTAGCAGCACTGCTTTGAGAAAATGATGGAAAGTTACTCTTACTTCTCTTTCAAAAGTAGATTTGTTTTGCTCATGTAAATGAATCCCTCGTGCCCAGTTTCTTGGAAAACTACCTGCTTCCCAAAATAGTTGTTTGCTTTCTTTTCTACAGTGAATAAATAACATGCATCATCAAAGCAAATTGCCTTTTCAATTGAATTAGAACCGGGAAAAGGAGGCACTGTAATGATGAATTCCACTAAAACAAAGACTGCTGACTTACAAGGTCAAGGAAAATTTTCCATAGTAAAAGTCAGCTCCTTTCTGGGATATGAGAAGCATGTCCTCTTGTCCTGTCACTCTCATTGTCACTTGTACCCACACAGAGGAATGGGTTTGTCCCAAAAAATAATCCCTATGGTTTGGAATTTAAAATTGGTCTGAAATTAAAACCTAATGTGTCGATAGATTGTTCAATTTCTGGTTAATATTTCAGGGAAATGCTGTTAAAACACTACTGTGGTAACAAAATAATGCAGGTTCTAGGAAGAAGATTTGTTTCTTATTAGCTGGACTAGAAATTAATAAAATAAGCAATAATTTCCTGTTCTTTTCAGCATTACTCAATTTGAATGGAGTTTATCAAAGCCAGGTGCAATATTCTCTGGCTTCTGCTTATGTTTATCCACAAGAAAGACAGGAGACTGCAGCACAAGGGGGGTACCAGAAACTCTCCCCAAAGGCAATCTGTAACTCTGGAAGTTTGTGAAGTCTGAAAATGATGTTTGCCATAAATCTCCAGGATCTCTCAGGAGCCAGCAGCACACAAGGTATGTTATGGGAAGTCATTTTGGAAATGTATCTTCATTGATTGGGAGTTTTAAAGAACACGGGAATTCATTATACAAGTAGCTCTGAACCTTTAGTAGATAAATCTTCTCAGGAGTGAAAATTTATATCCAGGCATCCAGGAAACCTAAAGGTGATTAAAGACTGACTAGAAACAATGTAAGGAGCCTTTCTTGAAAATAATTTTGTTCTGCTACAAGTCATTTGTAGCAGAATGGAGAAGGTGGATTAGGAGAAATCCTGCCCTGAAAAGTCACCCTGCTCTGTACAGACAGAATACAGATCAAGCAGCACAATTAGTTCTCTTGTGAACACCTGAACTCCTTTGATTCAGCTGATGGTGGAATCCTCCTCGGATTCCTGATGGATCAATAGTTCCAGGCATGCCCAGTTTGGTTCTGCATCAAACAGCTTCACGCCCTGGGTGCCAGAGAAGGGTTCAAAAAGGGTCAACACACAGGGCTGGGGTTGAAGTTTATAGATATGTAAAGCAACAACGAAGCAGGTTGCAGTTCTGAAGCTTCAATATAAAGTTATTTATATTTACTAAATCACTGGCAGGGATTTGTTTCAGAGCTTTGCTGGTAAAGAAGAGGGGAGGTTGTAATTCACCAATTTCATATCAAGATTTTTTTAAAACAAAGCGGACAACTGAAAATTCAAGTGAGAAAAAAAACCATGTCCATTACCCCTTCAGGAGCCGAACTCTGCCTCCCCCATGGAGCCATTTGCTGTCATTCAAGGTCTTCAGTGCAACAACCCACGAAAGCTCAGGACATTTTAACCCCATTTTTGTATCATTCACGATTATAAATTGTCAGGATTATTGACACAGGTGGCCCAGCATCCCAACTCCCTTCAGAGAATCACGGAATCACTAAGGCTCAAAAAGACCCCCCAAATCATCACGTCCAACCTTTGACCAAACACTCCCATGACCACCAAACCGTGTCATGAAATGCCACATCCACTTGGGTTTTTTAACATTTCCAGGAAAGGTGATTCCACCATTTCCCCATTCCAATGTTGAACCATGCTTTTAGTGAAGATTTTTTCCTGATATCCAACCTGAACCTCCCGTGGTGCAACTTGAGGCTGTTTCCCCTTGTCCTGTTGATGCCTTAGGTTTTAGCTTTTATATTATCCAAATTCTGCATTCCCAGTGTGTAACTGTGCAGTGTCCTGCAGCCTGGGAGCTGCTGCTCTCTCATGCTGAGACAGACAGAACAAAGCCTCTCCAGGCTGCTCTCCAAGGACACCCAGCCCGGCCTAGGCCCAAAATGTGTAACCCAGCATCTTGAGAAGGGGGGCAAGCTGAGGGGAAATTACATCATTAGCTAAAGTTTAATTGGTGCAATTGGGTTGAGATGCAAATGGCCCAAAGCTATAAAAGTGTGAAGAACTCGTGACTCGGGGTCCATCTTGGGTGCAGCCTTTGGCCTGCCCAGGGTGTGCCTCTGAAGGCCTTTCAAATAAATATCCACCTTTATTCCCTCACTCCTGTCCAGTCTCTGTTTCTAGGTTGGCCTCTTTAGGCATCACTGTCACTTGTTACCTGGGAGAAGAGCCCAATTCCCCCCTGTTCACAGACTCCTTTCAGGGATAAGGTGCCCTCTGAGCCTCCTTTTCTCCAGATTTCTCGTGTGAAAACCTTTTGTTCAAATGTCCTTGGGCTGATGAGGATTTAATTCATTACATTTCCTTTATTACATGGTTTTCAGACTGGAACTGTCAGAGTTTAACCAGCTCAGAATGAAGAGCTGAGGTTTGCCTGCACCCGCCTGTGTATATACAAATATATCTGAATTTTTGCATCATCAGTCATTTTATAGCTATTGTTAGGTTTAGTTTCCTTTTATAGGAAGAAGAATGAGATAAACAAGTGGTTTGTATTGCCTTAACATGATCAGACAGCTCTCAGCAGCAAGCATCCAACTTTGCAAAAGTCATATCATCTGTGGTATTTATTTTATCTGTTTGCATTCAGTTAATGGGAGCTGAAGATTTCCTTACTGTTTGGATAGAACTGAGCAAATCCTGGTCATGAAAGTCCATTTCAGACGAGCTCCAACAAGGCATAAATCAGGAGTCAATATCATCATGCTGCACTTTTTCAAACCCCTCTGAATTCTCAGCCAGAGCTCTCAGGTTTCTGTCTCAAGTGCCATATTTTTAACTCTCCCTCCTCTTACCTCACGTATTGACACCGTTCATTTCACCACTTGCTAATTAAATCAAATTAGACGAAGGCTTGATATTTGATCTACTTGTGGATTAGCAAGAAAATAAGGCTCCAGCTATGACAAGAATTTGCAAGACAATTTTCAACCTCCAGGTAAGCCCACTTGAGTCAATCACGTTGCTCATATGCTTAAAATCAGGTACAGATCCTGTCTCTACAGAGTTATGACTTGGATTTGCTCACAGCTTCCATGACAATGCTCAGTAAATTAGGAGCAGAACATGCCAATATAAATATAGACATAAATATATTTCTTTTTTCAGAGATATATATCATTTTGCCTCTTGTTCTTTGTTGTTATGATAAGTGAAAGGAATGTTTTAATAATTTACTGTTTGATTAGTGAACTTAGGTTTTTTCTCACTTGAAATACTGCATCAATTTATAGTCACTGTTATTCTTTCTCCTTTTACTGAGAAGTTTGCATCACATGCTGAGAAATAAATACTGGGTGCTGTTAATCCATCCAGCAGCAGATGCCTAATGGAGACTCGCTCCGTAAATCAAAACATGAACAAAAGCAACTTTGAGCACTGCCAAAGACACAATGAGGCAAATATTTCATTTTTCTTTTAGAAATTGAAGACTTTGGGTCAAATCTCAAACTTGCTTAAGTCTCTTGAGCCCGCAGGAAATTCCTGTCTGCCTCCTGTGTCTTTGCAATCTTTGTAAAATTCCCGTTCATCATTTTCCAGTTCAGAGAACCACAGAAAGATGGAATGGTTTGGGTTGGAATTCACATTGAGAATTCACCTTGAAGTTCCTCCGGTTCCATCCCAGGGACACCTTTTACTGGACCAGAGCTCCATCCGACCTGGTCTTGGAAATTACCAGTTCTTGAGAATTACAATGCAAATCCCAGTCACTTTAGCATTTTCCTCCCTACTGAAGCACCAGTGCTCAGTGTGAGATATCCAAGGATGTTTTCAGCCTTCACACATTCCAAGGCTCTTCCCCCAGAGGGTGCTGGGCACTGCCCAGGCTCCCCAGGGAATGGGCACGGCCCCGAGGCTGCCAGAGCTCCAGGAGCGTTTGGGCACCGCTGCCAGGGATGCCCAGGGTGGGATTTTGGGGTGTCTGTGCAGGGACAGGGGTTGGATTTGATGATCCCTGTGGGTCCCATCCCACTGAGGAGATTTTATGGTTCTATTTGAACAGGACAGTTCACTCAGAACAGCCCCTGGCAGCTCCCTGAGGCACCGATAGCCCACAACAGTCAGATTTTGCCATTTTTTACAGCTCCGTTTATACAGGAAACAATTACCCTTCGCCACCATTTATTTCCTAATAAAATGAAACTTTATCTTTTTACCATCTCTTCCTCTGGTCAGTCCTTACTCCAAATTGTGTCGATTCCCATTTATTACCAATACCTTTTTCACTTTCCACCCCAAAGAGAGACGAGGATTTATGGCACATCCATCACACCAAATAAAAGCAGTACCCAAGCTTATCTTTGTTTACTCATTAAAAACACAGATTGAGAGCTGACTGCAGCTGAGATTTGCTGGTGGTGTAAGAGTGGTAGCAAAAGCAAAAGAGACAAGAAAAGGATTTGCTGCACGTGCCAAAGATATCACCCACGTGAATCAGGGCTGTGACTGCACCTGAGGAAATTGTGCAGCCCAGCCTTTGATCTGTTGATTTCGGACCTTTTCCTTCCTTCCTTCCTTCCTTCCTTCCTTCCTTCCTTCCTTCCTTCCTTCCTTCCTCCCTTCTTCCCTTCCCTTCCCTTCC
>VWZT01005142.1:71661-104260 GCA_013397055.1 Pachycephala philippinensis | reverse complement strand
CCATAAACTGGGGAAAGGAAAAAAAAAAAAACTTTTCTCAGTCCCATCTGTGTAGTAACATTTTATGAGAGATATATTACACACATTTATCCGGGAGTGAGAAAACGGCAACATAACTTTAAAATCCACTTATCAAGGGGGGGAAAACAGGCATAATAAGCTGCATTTGGGAGGGAGGGAGAAAGGGAGGTTGGGAGGAAATGTGTATAAACATCCCAGGGATACTCGTTGTGCACGCTCCATCTTAATTCAAGTCATCCAGCACGGCTCCATCACGTCGGTCCACGAGGGCCGAGGAATGTGTATCCTGCTCTCCTCGCTTTACATCCAGAACAAATCTCTATTTCACACAGCTAAACGTTGCTGCTGGTCTGGGAATATTTGTTAAATGGCTATAATGTGATACAGTTAAGTTATTTACTACTTGTGACTGGGGAGAAAATTGAGGTTTATGAAATGCTGCATTCCTAGAGCAAAAAAAAGCGCTCTTATGAAAATAAATCATTCGGGTCTCCTTTGACAATCTGTGTTTTTCACGGGGTAAAAACAATGCATTAATATGCTTTTAATGTCATCTAGATGGGTAGAAATGCAAAGTTACTCATGTGGGAGAGGCTACACAAGCAGATAACTACACTTAGTAGAACCCATCATTATTGTACACTGATTTTTTCCATAAGTGCCAGGAAAATTGTGTTGGTGCAGCTTAAAACAAAATGCTGTGCTGATCCAATCTTTATCAAGTCAAAAAACTCTCTCTTTGGCTTCACCACTTGTTGGGCTCTAAATTTCACCAGAATATAAGAATATAAATAAAACTCAGACTTGAAATCCCTCAAGGCGTGAGGGTGCTACACTGCCTGGTGTTAATTCACAAGATTCCACAGAATCCCAGAATGGTTTGGGATGGAAGGGGCTGTAAAACCCATCCAGTCCCATTCTTGCCCCACAGGCAGGGACATCTTCCATTATCCCAGGCTGCTCCAAGCCCCATCCAACCTGGCCTTGGACACTGCCAGGGATCCAGGGGCAGCCACAGCTTCTCTGGGCACCTGTGCCAGGGCCTCCCCATCCTCACAGGGAGGAATTTCTTCCTAATATCCAGTCTAAACTTAGTCTCTGTCAGTTTTAAGCCATTTCCCCTTGTTACTCCAGGCCTTTGTCCAAAATCTCTCTCCATACTTTTGTAGTATGTCCCTATGGCCACAGTGAGGTCACCCCAGAGCTTCTCCTCTCCAGATGAACAATCCCAGCTCTCCCAGCCTTTCCTCCCAGCAGAGCTGCTCCATCCCTCTGCTCATCCTGGAGCCTCCTCTGGCTCTCTCCAGCAGCTCCAGGTCCCTCCTGTGCTGGGGCAGGGCTGGGGCAGCTCTGCAGGTGGGGTCTCACCTGAGACAGGGGCACAATTCCCCCTTTCCTGCTGGGATCAGCCCAGGGCACGGGGGTTCTGGGTCCCAGCACTTTCTGCCTTTGTAATGAACATTTAGCACCATTTTACCACATCAACATCCAAGTTCAGCAATACTTTTCAGGCCTGATCTACACCCAGTGCTTTAGTGACATTGTTATGCCAGCAGCAGCAGGGATCAATCACCTTAGGCCTTCCCATACCTATTTTTTCATTTTCTAATGACTCCTTATAAAGTCTGTTTCAATTCACCAATTCAGAATGGGCTGCAGCAGGTTAAACACTCATCTAACAAAATGGTTTAATCTCCATAGTGATTATTGTTGTCTCCAGCAATACTGCCACAGTTACATGGCTTAACCCAGCCAACTGTTCAGTTGGTTTTATGCAAATGTCAAAAAAAAAAATCAAAAATCACACTTAATCCTACGGCCGTCATGCCACGTTGGAAAACTGTGATATTTTGTCTTCTTTTTTAATGAAAGCTTTAATAATACTGAATATTTTATCTTCTTTATTTACTAATTCATGCTTCACGCAGATATTATTTTATCCTGAGATGAAAACAGGGATGTACCATCAAATCCAATGACATTTTCCTCATCTGTTCCATTTAGGATAGTATTTCTCCTGCTCCCAACAGCTGTAATGGTCACAGGAGTGTTGCAAGACCTCAGTGAAATCTCAAAGGCCACTTTGATCTGGATTTTTGGAGGTCCTAGGGTATGAAAGCTGGAGTTATTTATTGTGTCTGGCTAAACAAGCAGAAGTTTATTAAAAGTCTCAGCTGACCCCCGGTGCTGTCCTGCTGCAGGGTCAGACACGAGTGTGAGGGCCCACAAAGGCAGGTGGGCACGGAGAAATCACAGTTTTCACATTCTGAGGCAAAAAAATCGATAGGGAACAGCAGCAGGCTTGGGCCGTGATGTTGTTGAGGAGAAAGAGAGCTAAGCAAGCTTTTAACAGGAGTTCCTGGGATTTTTGATAAAGATCTCCCAGGCTGGCTTGCTCCTGTAAAGCCTCATGTGATGGCCTCGCTCCAGCTCACCAAAGCAGGGGAGAGAAGGCAGAAACGGAGAGAATAAAGCAGGTCAAGTGTTCTGCCTTCACTAAAACCAGCCCTTTAATGAGAGACAACCTCACCAAGGGTTGTTTTCTTCATGGACACTGCAAACAGCAGTGTGGAAAGGCTTTGAGGGGACAAAGCTGAAGGGTCATTTCAAGTCTTCTCCGTGGGAAGTGCCAAAGGGGCGATTGAATCGAGTAGCTGGCTGAACTGTGATGAAAAATAGAGCTTTTGATGAGGGATGTTTGCTGTTGGTTCCTCGAAAAGAAAGCTGTGCATCCCTCATTCTCCACTGAAAGTCACTGGTAGAAAAATTTGTGTTTATGTCACCAATACCCACAACCAAACTTTTTTTTCCCCCATACTTTGATGAGAATTTTAAGGGATATTGCAACATAAAGAGCAACTTGCTGAGAGTTTTTTTTCATCAGCATTGACCACAAGTAAGCACTATAAAGCATCCATTTCTTATATTTGAGAGTAATCTACAAGTGAGCTAATCTTGAAGGCTTCTTACAGCAAGAACCTGTTTGCAAAATGGATGAAAGGGGATCTTTGCCTTCAGCTTCACCAGTTCACCACATCACCACTGTCCTACACCTCAGACACCTGAGAGTTCATCGGGTATAGAGGTAAAAGCACTTTTCCCCTACAGCTGTGGTCTGATGTACCCCAGAGTAGTTTTAATCACTGTCAAAACAAGGGAGTTGTGTTTGGCCAAACCCAATCGTAGAAAGGCACAAGCTTGGCCGTGAGACCTAAGAACAAACATCCTAAAAGCTGACAGCTTTAGGAGGAGGAAGGTTGCCTCTGTGAGGAAGACAGCTGAAGGAGCTCAGATTAACTGTGTGATGACAAGTAAATCACTGGAAGTAAGTTTTGAAAGATGGCCTCGGAGTGCGTACCCTGTATTTTACATGTTCCCAGCTTCGTGTCTCAGGTCGTATTTCACAAGAACACAGCAGCTAAAGCACACTAAAATTATTCCCACAGCCCTGGGAAATGCTAAATACTCTGAAAAAGAATCATTCCACAGACCTTCCACACTGGCAGTTGGAATTGGAGCACGTTTTTGGCATCAGTGACAAAATCCCGTGCCTCAGTTTCCGAACCTGCACCCACTGCACAAGGTCAGCATTTGTGCTCCCCCAAACTGCTGCCAGGCAGGCAGAAGGGTGATGAAAACCAAACAGTTTTGCACTTGGGCTTAGAATTACAACCTCCACAAGGTCTGGAGGCAGAGATTAGAGTAAGTAGCTGTTAATTTTATGGGCTCTGTCCCTCACGTTCAGCGAGGGAAGCAGAAGCCCAGCGTGAAATACGGCACAGGCACGGGGTGCTGGGTGTACAGTGCTGACAGTAATGCTGACAGAAACGAGCCCTGAAACTTTGCAGGCTCCCGGGGTTTCTCTGAAGCATTAAATTATTTTAATTTAAGTAATATATAATGTACCACCAGAAGTTTATCATTGTAAGAACGCCAGTGACTGCACATTTTTGTTTCAGCAAGGATGGGAGTTTAAGTCAAACAGAACCAGTCATTTGCTTGGGCTTTTTTATGTGAGAGAACGTTGTTAAACCTTGCTTAATACTGACTGACTGAGGAGTATTAGCAGCTGACAGCTGAGGTGCAGGGCTATTAGAATTTGAGTATTTCTAGACTGCAACAGCTCAGGGGTTTATAATAAAACACTGAGAAAAGTCAGAAATGAAGTAGAAGATTGATAGGTTTGTTTCTTCTTTTTTAACTGTATTAAGAAAAAAGAATAAAAAAAAGAAAGCCAAGGCTCTGGAAAGCTATGGCTTTCACCTGGTTTATTCCCGAATTTACTGCGAGTTTTAGCCTGCTGATGGTATTTTTGCAGGTTAATTTTTCAGCTGCCCAGCTCTGCTCAGCCCCAGGTGCTGGTGGCACTGGGCAGCTCTGGGAGGGTGGGCACCGAGCTGGGAGGTGGCACAGACCCCCCCTGTCCCCACCCCGTGTCCCAGCAGCTGCTGGCACAGTGACAGAACCCTTGAATCACAGACTCTGTGTCACTAGAGGGTGTCACAGCCATGGGAAGCAGCACAAGTTCGTACAAACGAGGCTCAAACCGAGCTCGGTGAAGAGCTGAAATAGTTTTTTCTTGCCAAACACCCGCCCTTCAGACCCAGCCGTGGTGATTTCTCCGTGTTGTGTCCCTCTGCTGAGGCTCCAGTCCCTCATTGCCCCTTTCCCTATTCTACCAGGCACTGAAAGCTGCTGTTGATAATCCTATTAAAGGCTTCTGTGTTTATTACCTGTAATTAAATGTTGCCATTTAGAGTGCAAAGTATAGGAGACAATAAAAGAGTTAGAAAGTGCTTAAATCCTCTCTTAAACCTCCAGCCTCTGACAAAAGGGAAAGCATTCGGGTTTTCCTCTCTTATATATTTCAGTCTCGTGAACATAAGGCTCTTAAATGGATTTAACAAAGCCTAGCATAAAACCAGGTAGCAAAGCCCTGAGCTCCTGGCCAGACAGCGATTGAAGATGATTTTCTTTCTTGACTTCACAGGGGACATCAAGATGGATCCAAACAGCACAGGCATCTATCAGAGAGTTCTCAATATTCATGAGCGTTTGCTTCCCCCGTTCCAGTTTGTGGATTGCTTATTAGCTTTGCTGACACAAACACAGTGGTGGAGGGGGGGTGTTTTTGCTGTTTTGTTAAGTGAATAGCCTGGGTGGAAAAACAACACTATAATTAAAACAAAACAGGACATGTATGTGTTGTAAACAAAAGGACTGGTGATCTTCTTCACACCAATCTTCACTGAGCTGCCATCTGTTCATTATAACGAGCTTATATTTCTTGAGTGCTCGCCGTCGTTTTAATTTCTGGTTAAGGCTGAACAAAATGAAGGGAAATTAATTTCTGCACACTCATGAAATTGTTTACCCGTGAAACAAATATTCTTCTAACCCCGTTCTGCCTGCCACAGCCACCCTGGGGTTCATAAAACCACAGAAGGTTTGGGTTGGAAGGGACATTAGAGTTCATTCAGTGCCACCTGGATGACTAAAGATCATCCAAGGACACCTTCCACTATCCCAGGTTTGTCCAAGCCCTGTCCAACCTGGCCTTGGGCACTTCCAGGGATCCAGGGGCAGCCACAGCTTCTCTGGGAATTCCATTCCAGGACCTCCCCACCATCCCAGGGAACAATTTCCTCCTAATATCCAATCTAAACCTCCTCTTTTTCAACAGACTTGTTCAGTTTAATTAGCAACAGTTACTGCCAAAGGTACCTTTAAAGAGATCTTCAAGGAATTCTCGTTTTAATTATGCTGTTATTAGTAAATTCCTGATTTGCAGCCAAGCCTTCTGTGCTCTGCTTGGAGTGATGAGTGTCAGTGCAAGAGTGGGAAGGATGATGAGGAATGTCTTGGTCTCTGCTTTGGTGAAGGGTATGTCCTGTTTTCCCTGGAAATCCCTGATTTTAAACCACCTGTGGAGCTGCACCCACTGAAAATCTTGGAGTAAAATGAAGGTGGAATTCATGCTCCTGCTCGAACCTCACCAAAGGAGCAGTACCCACAAAGAAAGAACACATGAACGTTGTACAGCAAAAGCATCAACAGCAAAATTCATGCCATAAGTGCTGTTTGTCTCATCACACCGCATTTAATTACAGCAAGGATTTAATTAGAGTGTTTCTGTTATTCCACTATCTGTTTTTTCCACCTTTTTTTTTTTTTTCCTTTTTCCACTTGACTGATCGTTTTGTTGCTGCGCTGATGTTCTCTTTATACTCTGAACCTCAAACAGCTCCGTGCCCTGGGGATGACAAATACTTTTAGGCTTGATTACTTGTAATGATGGATGCCTGCATTGCAGGCAGGGATGGCAGAGTGATCTCTCCCCGTGCCCATTCTCCTGCTCTGCCAGCCTGGTTTCTGGGAGGCAGCTCCTGGCACCCTCACCTCATCTGTGAGCACCGAGATGTTATTAATTAATGGCTTGTTTTCTGATAGTGACTTACACCATACATTTTGCACACCACGGAGACCTGGCAGGAGAGGAATAACTCTCGTTTCAGGAGAGACCCCAGTGCCATCTGTTTTTCCTGGCGCCGGCGTTCCTCGGGAGGTTACAAAGGTGGAGGACCAAGTATTTTCTCCTCCACTTTTCTCTCAGTCATTGTCAAAGAAAAAATGATAAGTTTTGAAACACTCTGCTGCCTCCTTTCCCTCTCAGGTGACACGCACAGAGGTTACACCTACTTTTCCACAACATGATCTTATGTGTTTTTTTCCTGTTGTCTGACAAAATCCATATGTTCCCGGCTCAGACCATCTGTCACTCGCGATTCTTTTGCACAAAAGTTTTTGATGCATTTCTCTTCTGATTGATTTCTTTCTATAATTGCACGGGGGGGCATTTGACAGAAGGAATTTTCATCCCTCACCACCCCAGAGCAATTTACAGGCACAGGTGTCCTCTGTGACCAAAGGCTCCAGGCATAAAGAGCTCTCAGCTCCCAAGCAGAGCAGAGTTGGGTTTTGCTAAGTTGGTTGTTTTATTTTTACCTCCAAGAAATCAAAATACCCCTGGAAAACCAGCACAGCAGAGAAAGAGTTGTTTGCTCTTCCAGGATTAGTAGTTCCCTACCAAAGCCAAGTCCCAGAGAATTCAGCAACTGCAGTTATAACCTTAACCATCTTCCCAGGGTTTGAAAGGACCTCATTCCAGTGAACTAATAATATATATATAATTTATAAATTATTTTCTCATTGTTGGCCATAGAAATGGAAGATCAGTGTGTGTTTCAAACAGGAATTAAATCAGACAGGTTTATTTTGCTTTCTATGGCTGTTTGCAAATAACTTTTCCATATTCCCTGTGTTTTTCAGTTCTCCTTTGAAGCTGTCACTCATGGAATTGAAAAGAACATAATTTTTTTTTTAATTTTCCAAATACTATTTTTACCACCATAATTTCTCTGCAAATTTCATTTAGTCAAAATCTGATCTAACACAAAAAATCTAATTTGGAATGAAAACATTTTAAAAGTCTTCAGTCACATTTTTATCATAAGAAACACATTCATATGAACAGCCAAGGGTGTCCATTCCCTTCTGGAGGCTACCAGTGAAGGTAAACCCTGCCAAAAATGCTACAAAAATATACTGGGAGTGGTTTTGGGAGTGATCCTGAATATTAGGACAGAACAGAATTCTGCTGCCAGTCCCAACAGATTGATGCCTAAAGAGGCCAACCTAGAAACAGAGACTGGACAGGAGGAAGGGAATAAAGGTGGATATTTATTTGAAAGGCCTTCAGAGGCACACCCTGGGCAGGCCAAAGGCTGCACCCAAGATGGACCCCGAGTCACGAGTTCTTCACACTTTTATAGCTTTGGTCCATTTGCATCTCAACCCAATTTCACCAATTAAACTTTAGCTAATGATGGAATTTGCCCTCAGCTTGCCCCCCTTCTCAAGATGCTGGGTTACACATTTTGGGCCTAGGCTGGGCTGGGTGTCCTTGGAGAGCAGCCTGGAGAGGCTTTGTTCTGTCTGTCTCAGCATGAGAGAGCAGCAGCTCCCAGGCTGCAGGACACTGCACAGTTACACACTGGGAATGTAGGATTGAAAAATATAAAAGCTAAAACCTAAGGCATCAAGATCACCACAGAGCCTGAGCCCTAGAAGAAATTCCTTTTTCAATCAGGAGCATTTTCAAAAGAGGAAATTAAACTCATTTCATGATCCCGATCCAAACTTTTCCCGAGTCAGGACTTAATGGGTCTCTTCAGCTCCATTACACCGAGCAAGGGTGGGAAGGCAGAACTGGAAATGGGGCTGAACTGGGAGCCATGAATATGGACAGGGTGGTGTTTCCTGCAGTCCCACCTCTAGTTTCCACAGGTACCAGTTTTGCAAACCCAGGTAATGGAGAGCTCGATGGCAGCTCTCCAGAGCAATCGACTGAGCCTCCACAGAGGGTTTTGCTCTGAATTCCTGCAGTTGCTGTGTAAAAGGTGTTTCAGTGCCAGCAACACGTGAAAAGTCTGGGCTGGTGCTGTGCTCACCAGCTCTGACACCTCCTGCTCACAGCTCCTTGAATAAACCATGTCTAGTATCGGGAGTTCCTGTACAAAGAATTGGTCTTTGGCTTTTTAGTGGAAAACTAAAAACTAGCCCAGAAATAAGTAAATCAATCTCTTATGCATTCTGCTTCCCATTATCCAACACCCAAAGTCCCATTAACAGATAGGACATTTTAAGGCAATCCAATTCTGTAGCACTGCGTTTGTTTTTTTGAGCCGTCGCTTTCTCAGTGTGTCTCAAACTAAAATTCACATTCAGGGTCTCTCTGGGAAGCTTCAATATTCACCATTGCTGAATACACATTTTAGGGAAGGTAAGAACAGCACTTTGTTCCATGTAGGTTCTCTTTTTAGGACTTTTAAACAGTGGGAGTTTGTTTCTATTTTTTGGCATTTCTTGAAGGTTTATTCCTGTACAACTCTAAATCCACTCTGGGGGAGCTCGGTGCCTGGCACTGGGTCAAGCAGCAGGGAAGAGACAGATGGACTGAAGGTTTAAAATCATAATTTGATGCTTTCCTCTCACCCAAGTTTGTTTTCTTGCCTCGCATTTCCAGTTGCTCACAGCGTTTAACATGCACAACCTGCAGAGTTTGTTGAGCACACCAGGAGCACCAGGGCGTAACCAAACTCCTGGCTGGCTGCAATTCCTGGTCCAGCATTAATTCAGTTGTTTTTATTTTAAATTTTCAATTTTGCTATTAATAAATGTGCTCAGCTCCTCTTTCAAGGTGAATTACAATCAGATATTTGGGTTTAATGACGGCTTGCCCTTGATGTTGGCCATGTTCGTGGAATCACAGAAGGTTTGGGTTGGGAGGGACCTTAAAATTCATCCATTCCCACCCCTGCCATGGATAGGGACACCTTCCACTATCCCAGGTTTCTCCAATCCCCATCCAACCTGGCCTTGGACACTTCCAGGGATGGAAGCTTGCATTGCTCTTAATCCTTATTTGTCAGCTGAGCCTTGCTATTACTTTGCAGAGAATTTGCAGGATTTTCATTCAATACCAATAATCACATCATTGTTTTTTTTAAAACAAATCCTAATATATTTGTTCTTACTTTTGTTAGCTTCAGTCCCTGTGCAAGTCAGAGAAATTCTTGCCTTTGAAAGATGATCTCCGCAAAAGAATTAATTCTGTCCCTAAATCTTTGGGTTTGACCTTCTAGCTCTGATTTATGGCAATAAATCAGAACTGTAACACAAACACAGCAGCCAAAAAAGAAACAACACGTGACTAATTAAGAGCCACTAAAGATGATGTTAGCAACCTGTCAAAATTTACAGTCCATTAATTTCAGTTACACAGTAGAACTACGTATTGCCACGCTAATAATAAATGAAATCCTCATAATTAACATTATTTCAGTACAGGGGAATTTATAATATATCATACATGATTCTATGTCTGATTAGTTCTGTGTGACATTAACAGTCCAGGGGATAATTTATGATCTCCCCTACCAAAAGCAAAGCTGGGAATTGTTGAAAGTAAACTCACGACCTGAATTTGAAACAATCTGAATTATTTATTGGGAATAATGAAAGCAGGAATGAGTGGGTTGATTGCTTCTGTACTGTCAGGTGAATTTTCTTTAGTTTGTCTCCATGTTCTCAAACTAAAGCTGGCTGGATCCCTCTGAACCTGTTTTACTCCTAAATTACTCCAATTCCTGATAATTTTAGTGCAGGAGAATGCTGAGTCCTCTCAATTTTTTAAAGGATGTTCTTGTTCTTGTGCTGCTGTCACCCACAAAATATCCAAATTCTTTNTTTCCCCTCGATTACTCCACACCCCCAGCTCTCTCCTCTCACCCTCTGACACCAATTTCTGCTGTGGACAGACCCTCTCGAAGTTTCCAGCTCTGGTTCATTTTCTTTTATGTTCCTGTCCATTGAAATGAGGGGGGAAAAGGAGTTAAAAAATCACCTTTGCTTTGGATAGGCCCTTCAGCCTCACAGCCCTTGTTAGAGTTAATGGGGTTTTAGTTCTTCTCCTGGAGGGTCAAATAACAGCATTTACCCAGGCATTTAAACACATTAATTAGCACAGACAGAGGCATTTCTTTTGGAAGGGTAAAGCTGGAGCTTTTCCATCAGCATTTGCCACACCTCAACATCTGCAGGTCTCCCACAGCAGTGTTTAGGGAAGGTGGGAGGAGGAGAAATAAGGGTAAATTGTTGGGGACCCACAAAACTGTCCTAAAACAGGCAAACTACACCCGTCCTTTACAAAGGGTAAAGCAGCTTTCAGCGGAAAAGTTTCCAAACTGCATCCATCAAAGGTGTCTGTGGAAAGCAGCGCTTGAGTTTCTCTCACATTTGTATTCTCTTATCAGGAACGGGGCCCAAGAGATGACATTGATTTTGTTGTAGACAAAACGAGGTGTTTTGACTTGTTAGTAAACAGCGAATTCTGCTGTTTTGTTTCACTCTGCCACGACACAAAGAGATAGAGACAATGCCTCCACTTGATGGCTGTCCCAAAGATGGGAGCGATATCCTTCTTGTAGACAAAGAAAAGCCAATTTGTGTTTCAAACACCACCCAGGGCTCACCAGAGGCTCCAGGAAGGTGACCTGCACTGGGGCTGTGAGACACAAACCTGGGATTGATCTTCTGGTGATGCCTAAAGAGGCCAACCTAGCAGCAGAGACTGGACAGGAGTAAGGGAATAAAGGTGGATATTTATTTGAAAGGCCTTCAGAGGCACACCCTGGGCAGGCCAAAGGCTACACCCAAGATGGACCCCGAGTCACGAGTTCTTCACACTTTTAGAGCTTTGCTCCATTTGCATCTCAACCCAATTGCACCAATTAAACTTTAGCCAATGATGGAATTTCCCCTCAGCTTGCCCCCCTTCTCAAGATGCTGGGTTACACATTTTGGGCCTAGGCCGGGCTGGGTGTCCTTGGAGAGCAGCCTGGAGAGGCTTTGTTCTGTCTGTCTCAGCATGAGAGAGCAGCAGCTCACAGGCTGCAGGACACTGCAGAGTTACACACTGGGAATGCAGAATTAGAAAATATAAAAGTTAAAACCTAAGGCATCACTGGGATTTGCCAGTTGGTGAGAAAATGGTTTGAGAGGAGAGAATCATCATTGTAGGAGACTGAAAGGCAAAGGACAGTGGCAGACTCTGCTCTCAGACAGTTCTGTTATTTCAAAATTTCCAGTTCCTTGTGTAACAAGACAACAAGCCCAGGAGAGCAGAGCATGAATTGGTTTTGCAGCAGTGAACAGAGAATTCCATGATTGCAGCTACTGCCCACCTCACTCTCATTTGCCTTCTCCATTAGCAAGGGTGGAGAGGGGATCTGTTTTTTCCCTTTAAAGAAACAAAATGGAAAACTGCCCTCTCAGTTCTGTGAAGTCATTCTCTTTTGTTCTACTACATTTTTGCAGTCTTTTTATGCTTGGGAATAACAATTATTGCTAAACTCCACATTTAAAGAAACCCTTAAACTTCAGACAGACATCGTCATCAAAATTCAGAGTGAGTGGTCTTCTGAACCTCCAGTAGAAGTATTTTCTATTAACCCAAACTGTGCTGTTGATGCCTTTGAACTGACATTTCAGTGTGCTCACTGCGTGCAGAGGCACTCAGGGCACATCAGGGGAAATATTTGAAATTATGTCCGGTTTTCCCATTATTTTTACCCACTAACATTTTGCACATTGCTCCTGCGTGCTGCAGGCTGAAGGGGTTTGAGCACCTTGCAGAGGGGTTTGTGGTGTTCTGTGAATGCAGCAGTTACACGTTGAACATCTTTTAATTCCCCTTCCTGTAACTGGGACTCTGCAAATGAAAGGAATTGCACTTTAGGATAAAATCCCTGAATATGCCTGGGATGCTGTTCCTTCCTTCCTTCCAGGCATTGCTGCTCAGATTTCCCTCTGCTCCCATCACGCTCCAGCCCAAACTCTAATCAGACCATCCAGCAGATACTAAATGAGATCATTCAGCTTTACAGCCTAGGCCTAATTAGACTATTGGATACTCAGAACATCCACATCATGTTCTCTTCCTCTCTCAGAGCTCCACTGAGGCTGAAGACCTACAACACTCCAAAGCTTTATTCACTTCCTATAAAAATTGCATGGAGGAACTGGTTTGGTTCACTGTTGTCCTAAAGAAGAAGGTCACTCCTTATGAAGAAAATGTATCAGAAACTGTTGTTAAGGACACCCTGAAATGTCCTCCCAGAGGAAGGAGGTAGAAGGACAAGAAGAATTTTGCTACGGGATGACATTTTGGGAACGTGGCGAATGATGGAATATAGTAAAAGCTTAAAAAAAAAATCAATTTATATCCAGAGAGTCTGTGCTTCAAGTAATATTCCAGTAACAATCATTACATAATGGTTCAACCAGACCAGCAAAACTTCTACAGGGTTTGAAACTGCAAACGCTGGAGAAAAAGATTTTAACCTCAAAGCATTCACATTTCTCCCTTTCCAAGTCAGCAGGAAGAACAAGAACTAATTTATGTTTACAATCACTCAGTTTGATTAAAAGGTCATACTTCAACAGCTCTGAAGATGCATTTTCTGAACATCCTCCTTTCCATTCAATTAATTCCAAATGATATTTGCCCAGGAAATGTAGAGCATGTTTAACGGCAATGGAGATAATGCTAAAGCAAGCAATCCCTGCTTAAAACTCGGGCTCCCTCCTGTCAGCATCCTTGCAAGAACATTACACCTGGATTCCCTCATTAATATTGTTCTGCATTAGCCTCATGGAAAGCTGAGGGATGTGTGAGGCAGCAGAACCCGGCACACAAACAGCATTTTACATATGGCATGTTTCCAGTGACCTTCTCCATTTTCCTCGCCATAAAATCCACGTTTTTCAGGGCTGCAGTTGAGATTTTGCCACGTCCTTAAATGCTGAGCATCCCTCTCCCCGAATCTGAATCATTTGGGATAGGGACAGGGCTGGCATTTAGGATGCTGATTCTGGTTTTAGTTGCACCAGGGGCTTTTTTCGTGGGTAAATCACATCAGATTGGACACGACTGACACAAATGGAGGAGTTACAGCTGATGCTGAGAGAACAGGTATGGATCTCCTTTTGCATCTGCTTCCCACGCTGGCAAAATAGTGCAAAATAAATTGTATTAGCTTAAAAAATACAGGAAAAAATGATGAAGTTCTATATGAATTTACTGAGGCTTTGGCAATCACAGCAAATACAGGAGTCAGCATTTGACTGTCAGAGGGTTCACACACCCAAAATATTTATTCTCTGTCCCTCTGACACCGTGCCAGAAATTAATGAGGCCGGGAGGGACTCAACAGGTGATTTTGGGCCATTTTTCTGTGTTTTCCCCAGGATATTCAGTTGATCATGAGCCAAAATCTTAGGATTGTGCTCATCTCTTGAGAACAGCTTGGGCTGGGCAGCAGCATCCAGGAGCTCAGCTTTCACTGCTGGGGAGCTCTGAGGGACAGCCCTGGAAGAGGGAGAAGCTGAGCAAACACTTGAGGAGGAGAACACAGAGAGCAAGAGGTGCCTGAAGCTGCTGAGAATGGTTCTGCCACCTCTCAACGAGTCAGAAGCCAAGCAGACAGCTCAGCTCGTGGAGTGGCTCTTAACACCTCTTCATTCCAGTGCTTCCCTTCCCCGAGGATTCCTCGACACCCTGCAGAGCGTCGGTGCCTTGCCAACATTCCCAGAGTTTAGCTAAAAACACAGCACGGTAGAAAACACCCGTGATTTTCATCAAAATATTTGGAATATTTCCACCCCCCCGGGAGCCTTTTTTCCTGGGCAAGGGTTTTTACTGCCCACATGTGCAGCTTCCAAGTGTCCTGCAAGGCTGGGGAAAAAAAAAAATCCCAGGAATAATTAACGGGCGCAATTGAGCAGCGAACGCCACACCTGCAAGGTTTGCAAGCCATGAAAATTTATGGTTTCATAATGGACTGTGGGTTTGGTTTAATGGGTAAAATACAGCGCGGCGAGGGAAACAACTGTAAATTTTCATGGCTAACAAACTTTGCAGGTGTGGTGTTTCATGCTCAGCTGCCCCGTTTAATTATTTCTAGGTTTGTGGAGATCCCAGCAGAAGATCGTGAAACCAGCCGTCTTTGAAGATTAGATTCCTTGCTTTGAAGCTGCAAATCTGGCTCGCTGAGGTGGCCCTGTGGCAGGCAGAACTGGGCTTCAGGTGTGTGAAAGAGAAATCTTGGTAAAATTAAAACAATTTGCTTTGAGATTTTGAAAATATGAATTCATGAGATTGAGAAAGAGGGGAAAAGGACACTCAGATTTGATGTTCAGCCCGTTTTATGTGATTACAGAATATAAAATCACTCTGTCTACCTGCTTCATCTTGTTAAGCATTGCTGCCTCTTTAATGTTGGTGAAATCTCTCCTTTTGATGTGGATCATGGGGTTTTAGCTCTGGATAAACCTCAAACACAAACCCAATATGCCATAAAATGGGATAAATGTGAAAAAAGCGATTGATTCACCAGCCACCAGAATCAATAGAAACCTTTCCATCAGTTTGAATCCTTTTTGGACCAGATCTTCTTATTCTCAGGAGCAGCAGCTCTTTTCCTCCCGCAGTGCAAACGTTTATCAGAGCAATTTTTCATCTCTGTGCTCCAGCAGGGACTGGTCTGGAGCCTGAACTTTGTCCCTGCTCCTCCAGCAGCGCAAGCTGTGCCAACACCTTCGGTTTACAGATCACTGTCAAGCTGTCAAACCAATCAGGGACTCAAAGCACCCCAGACCTTTTAAACACTGCCAGTGTTCTGTCACAAAATATATTCAAATACTGGGAAGCTTTCAGAGTCAATGCTGTTTTTTACAGTGAAGGGCCACGAGGAATTGGTAATTAGCGTATTCCATTATTTTTCATTTGCTGAAATTATAAACCCAGCATCTTGTTGTGGGAAACAGAAGAGTAGAAACCCCCACGAACACTGATGAGTTTCATTTACAGCCCTGGAAAGAGCTTGGGTTNTAGGTTATAAAATCAAAACAAAGTTTCGTGTTAATTGTCGATTGGACCGAAAAGTTATAAATTGCCATGTAACTCTGAAACTCGTGACTTTCTTTAGTTATGGCAACTTGCTGTTAAACCTGTAACTCCTGAGACTGAGGCCTCGTTTGATTTTTATGTAATAAGTCGCAAATAACAGAGTTGGTCCCATCTCTTAGATAAAGCTCCGACACTTTTAAACCAAATTATGGATTCAGAGTCCAGTCAGACAGGAACACTTTTATCCTGGTGGGTTTACAGACCTTCAGATAACACTTGATAACGGGGTTGTTCCTTGTAGATTAAAAGGTTCACAAGCATTCTCGAGTGGGTCTTTAAATTTGGGAAGGGAATATTGGCATGTTACAAAAAAGTGTATCTGACGGTAAATAGAGTTGAGAGGAAATCCATAAAGCTCGGGATCAAGCAACTTTTGAACTGGTGTAACCAGATACTACCTACAGCTCTCCAAGGGATTCAGAAACTTCTAAAAGTGGCCAAAAACACCTAATAAAGAGCAAAATTCCTTGTCCTCCTTCCTCCCTGCAGGGACTGAAAGCCGTGTAGGTGTGGCACTTGGGGACGTGGCTTAGTGGTGGTCTTGGGAGTGCTGGGGAACGACTGGACTCAGTCTCAGAGGGCTTTTCCAACCTAAATAATTCCATGGTTTCTTCTGTCACTGCCACAGCCTCAGGAGTGTCTCCTCAATCCTACTCCAGCACTTCCCCGTGTGAGACCCCTCCAGCCCTGCAGAGGAGGATTCAGGCAGAGCCTTCAGCAAATATTCCACTCCCTCCTCGAATGGCAGCTCCAGAACAGACACCAAAACCTCTCCGTGTTCCTCAACCCAGAAACAAAACCACCAGAAAGAGCTTTCTAACCAAAAAACACTGAAAAAACTTTATGGGATCTTTACAGAGAAGGGACCTACATTTAGGAGGAATTGGGGTTATGTCCTCCAAGTGCAAAGGACACTTTGAGCCCCTGATGGTGAGATCCTCGTGTCTTATTTTATCAATCTGTGGTTTCCAGCACACCAATTTTTATAAAAATAGGATTAATGCCAAATCCTGGCACCAGTAGATGGGGACAGCTTCTAGAACACGCTGTTCTATGTGGACAATGAAGGTTTGGATAATCTAAGCAAATTTGATTTTAAGACAAATACCTTGAGGACAAAACAGAAGTTGTAACTTGAATTTTACTTTTAGCAAGTATGCTTCCATCAGCTTCACCATTTGAACAGATATTTGTCTGAACAACCACTAAAAATAACAAACAGGAAATAGAAAATAAAACAAATTGTCACAGTAAAGCCAAGGTGAATATTTCCTACCTCCAGCTGCCCACTGTACTCCCTCTGTCTGAAATACTCTACAGTGATATTTTATGTGTTTACTGCCACTTCTAGCTCCAGTGGTAACTCCTTTTCAGGATTTTGATGATCTAATGGGATCCCATGATGGAGAGAGGGGTAAATTAAACCCCCTGGAGCAAAGCACGTCAGTAAGGGTTTAACTTTCCCACATGAAAGTTGTTTTTCCAGGATGTTGGGCTGGAGCTTGGAGCTGTTTAGAACACTGGGACAC
Source organism: Pachycephala philippinensis (assembly GCA_013397055.1). NCBI lineage: Eukaryota > Metazoa > Chordata > Aves > Passeriformes > Pachycephala > Pachycephala philippinensis. Next base: position 87,121 of record VWZT01005142.1, on the reverse strand, counting down.
AAAATGGGATCCAGCCCCTTGGGAGCCCTCCAAAAGCCAGAGATAAATAATGAGTGCAAGACTCCAGGGATGAAATATTGGCACCACAGGAGCCCCTTGGAATCTTGGATCGATATCCCACCCTGAATCTTCAGCAGCTTTTGGGGTTATCACAAATAAAGGCAGTGCCTGATACTACAAAAAGGGATTTAGGAAGTCTCAAAATAAGTCAATGGAATCTCTTTCCCTGGAAATTTCTCTACTGCAACAATAAATCTTATTTATATAGGAAAAGTGGCCCCTTCCCACTCTTCAAGGCATCATTGCAAGTCCAAAAAAACCAAAGAATCTGTGGAATTCCTGCTCTGCAATCCCTGCTGATGTCATTCCTTCAGGATGTGATGGAGGCTGGCACCTCACAGGCTCAGCCACAGTCACCAAAGACATTCCTGAGGGTTGAATTTCTTTTTTTTTTTTTTTTTTTTTAATAAAATAAGCAATTTCTTGGTTGTTCTCATTCCTCCTCCTCAATTTGAGCTTTGGAAGTTTTAGGAATTAGAAGTTTTGTGTGATTATTATCGCGTCAGTGTTGATTCTGGAAAAGTTACAAAGAGCCAGCAGTGAAGCCCTGACCCAGTGGTGCCCACCAGCACCAACCCAAGGGCTCCCAGCACTGTTTTCCTCTAATTCTGCCAGGATTCAGGTCTGTCAGTGCTTCCACTACTCTGCCCTGAGAAATAAAGCCAATATCGTTGTAAAAACTCCTTTATTCAGTGCTAGGACGGCAGAGAAAGTCTTTATTTCCCTGGTTAAAACCTTCTCTCCCATCCCTGAAGAACAATTCCACAGGGCCACGGTACAGGAAGGGAATTATCCTGTATTAGCATAAGGACAGGCACAGTTTTACATCCATCAAAACAGTTCTCCACGACTCTGTGAGAGAAAATAAGGCCTCCTATTTATTTTTATTCCTTGAATCACAAGCTGGAAGTTTTCTTTCAGTTAAAGCATCCATTACCTCCTCCCTGCCTGTCCCTCCTGCTGGGTTGTGTTGCTTCACTCCTACTGGGGGTTTTCTCCAGCATAAAAATAATGGCATTATTTACAAAAATGTAAACTTTTTGTGGGAAATGCGTTATTTGTAAAGCAGATTTTGCCTCAGCCATCAAAGGAGCAGCAGGAAGAGCTCACTTAAGCTAGACACAATCGTGTTTTTTTACTCGACAGAAACATTGTTTGAAAACACGTTCGGGGTTTTTTGCTTGGTTTTGTGTTTATTTGTTTGCTTGGTTTTTTGCTACAGATTAGTGGGAGTACTTTTATTTAAATAGAAAAATCAATAAGGGGCAGCTCCTACTTTCTGGAAATCTTTCCAAGTTTGCACTTCTCAGCTGCATTGCAATGGAAGAATTGGGCACAATAATTTGAAAAAGCAGCATCAAACACTCAATGCAGTAATTAGAGAAGCAGTTCTGTCCAATTCCTTTCCATTAGATTATTCCCTCTTTGTTGCTCAGCTTTATCCCATCCCTCCCTGCAAACACAGGCTGCTCGTCTTCCCTTTAGACAGAACTTCAGAAACTTCAAGCTGCTTCATTTTAATAAATGCTTAATAAATAAAGCAGCCCACAGGAGCTTTCCCAGGGTCTCAGGGTGTGTGACAAAGGAAGGCAGGATAACGACTGAACACAGCTGCCAAGAGCTAAACTGGATTTTGTAGTCGTTAGATTATTCACTTAGCCCCAAAAATATCTATTTCTGAACAGCTTTTCAGGATCCCCAAAGTGCTGCTCGAGAGAAGCTCTGACTATTGCACTAGGAGGGCTTTTTCCTTCTTTAATAAATTAACTATTTTCCATGAGAAATATCAAAATAAGACATGTTTGTGCTAAAAGCCAGCGACTGATTTTATCAGCTGTGCCTAAAGCAGTGAGCTGAACTCAGTGATTTTATTAGTGGGGAATAATATTTTAATATGATGTGAAAGCTACAGCTTTCCTGAGTTATCCCAATATCAAACACATCCTAAGAAACAAGGCCCTGGAGAGGCTGATTATAAATGAACCCAGTTTCCAGCAGAGTTATTCCATGGAAGTTGCCTTTCTGCAGGCACAGAACTCCCAGCCTGAGGGTGGCTCTTGGTGCTGGTGGTGTTGGATGGAGCCTCCTGTGGGGAATTGTAGGGAAAAGGTAAAAGGATTTTAGGGCCTGAGAAACAAAAGCAGGTTTCAGAATTATAGGGAAAGAGTTTAGAGATCAGCTTTGCCTGCAGGAACTTTAAGAAAATACAAATATATAACAGGCAAGGACACTGAAACAATGGTCCAAGCTTCTAGGTTCAGCTGAGACAGCTCCTAGAGTTGCAAAAATTATGCTTAGTAAGATAGATAAAGTTGGGCTGAATAATGGAATACTGTGCAAGGCTTAAAACAAGCAGGGATTGTTTATAACAAGCACACGGGCACTATTAGAGATTGGTTAAGAGAACTGTCTGGAGTTTTTATAAGAATGCCATTGGCTGAAACACTTTTAAGAATGGTCTGTAACCAGGAAATTCTCTGGAATTCTGTGGCTGTGCGAGCCTGTATCATCTCCTGTGTGTGAGACTGATAAAATAATAAAAGGGCTCATGGAGGGTCGGTCCCAGGCCCCCTCCTGTTTGTTTAAACACCGGCAGCCTCCCTCCCTCTTCCCAACAGGATGAGGCACAAGGAATCAATCCTGGAGTCATTTGGAACGTGCCACGGGCACCTCCAGCCAGGCTGAGGAGTGTATCCTAAATAAAAGTGCCCTGGAGGATCCCTGTTCCCATTTTGTGGGGGGCCTTTTGTGCCTCTTATGGTTTGCAACCAAAATCACCAACTAAACTGAGCCTACAGAGGGCTGGACTTGATTGGGCTCGAGATTAAAAGGGCAAATTGTGCTCCCCTTCTCATATTTGCAGCTGTACCTCAGAGCAGCTGAGTAGAAGAAAATGCAGGTGTGATGTAATTTTAATTGTTTCCTGTAATTATGGGGAGAGAGCACAAACGAAGCTGTTCATCATCTTTTATTTAATGCCTTTGAAGACAAAGATTGTGCTTCTGGTCCCTTTCTGTTGCTGTAGCATCTGTGCTTCAGAGGAGAAACCCTTAAAGTAATGTATTGTGTCTAATGTTTTGTTTGTTTGTTTTTAATCTGGAGTGATCAAAGCCGTGATTTTTCTGTGTCCTTGCTGCAAAAATATGTGTTCAAAGATACATATATGCAGATATATATGTATGGATTGTTTGAAATCAAAAGCACAGGAACATCCCTGGGGTTCAGCCCCTTTGCCATCTCCTCCAGCACAATGTTTGGGCCTGCTGGAATGAGTCTTTCCTTGGATACTTTTCCAAATGAAGGGTTGAAATACTGATTAAAATACTGAAACATTCCCTCTATTGTAAGATCTCCTATTGAAATATCTCATGCTATAAAAGAATCAGAAGTTGTCTGTAGTAAAACTGGTTCGGTTCCATCCCAATTCATTCCAATCAAAACACTTCATTAGGTGAAAACACAAAAATTACAAGTTAAAACCGAGCGCGATGAATTGTCCCCAAACCTCTCAGCTTCTACGAGGTTTTGGCAAAAGCATCTTTGCTTTAGGATCCCAGCAGTGACATCAGAGCTGGGGAGAAGGTGCAGATTGCCTTTTACTTCGATTAAAACGCGGGTTATTTACTTTGGATTAATGCTGTGAGTCATTGTCCTTCTCAGCGATTCAGGTTTGCCCCGGCCGGGGTCACGCGAGGCAGCAGCGAGCCCCCCTGGGCAGCCCCAATTTATGCAATAATTAATCCCACAAGTGACAGCCCGGCCTAACAGGCTTACACAGAGATGACGTTTTAATTTGCTAAAATATTTTTAAGCGGGATTTATTCAGCCAGCACCTCGATGTGCAGCTAAAAACAGCATGAGACAGCAGCGGAGGGAGTTTTGCACAGCCGGGTTTGGGGCCATGAGCCATCCCAGGAGGGGTGCGGCGGGATTTGGGGTGTCACAGGGGCCAGGGGAGCTCTGCCCTGCTCCTTCCAGGGCAGAAAAAACAAGGAACCTACTGCAGGTGAAGCTTTCAGAGCCATTTACCCTGAAAACTGAAGGGAACCACTGCGTTCCTCAAGCCTGTCCTAAGTGCTGAGTTAAGCGGGACTTTGCTGCCTCACCTGTACCTGGCTGGGGACGGGATGGAATTTGGGGGAAAAGGATGATATAGGACATAATGTCAGACTTGGCCCTGATTCAGCCCCTCTCCAGAAGTGCTTTTGGGACCAACAATAACGATTTTCGTCTATTAAAACCTTTTAAAGCAAACAAGTTCTTCACACACCATCACCAACGTCACAGAACTTCAGTGATCCAAACAACGCACTAAGAGCAATTAAAAAAAAAATAAAGATAATAAAGAGGCACGTGGTGCTATCTACTCATCTAATAAACACCTCAATTTTCAAAATTCTCGAACTATTCTGCAGAACACACTCAAACCCAGATTTCCAGCTCCTTTCCCGCAGCGTTTAACTCCGTTGTAACGCAGATTCTGCGTGGCTCTGGCTGTAAAACACCTTCCATCCCCAAAAGTTTCACGCTTAATCAGCCGCTTAAACACCCCCCAAATCGCAGGTGAAACGGAGCCAGAAAAGCAACCCAACAATTCACAGCCCGGTTCTCCAACAACAGATTTACACAGGATAAACCCGGGGGATTTTCACGAGAGGAACCCGAGCTCCTCCAGGTGATTTGGGAGCCTCGCCGTGCCTTTAAGTACATTTTAATATAAAATTCTCGTGAAACAAAACGCTGATTGTTTTTAACCTCTGCAGCTGAATAGATTAGAGGGGGCAGATGCATTATTGATTTAATCAGAGCCGCGAGAGTAAAAGCGGCTCGTACCTCGCTCCATTAGGATTTTATATTGCAATATTCGGCCGCATCCCGGGATAAAAACACATTTGGCGCAAACAAAGGTCACATCCAGCGAACCTGGCGGGGTAATTACAGCCCGTGGAATACGAAATGATCCTCAGGGATGCTTCACTTAAGGAAAAGCTGAATTAGCTGGGAAATCCCAGCGGCGGCGAGCCCAGGGCGGCCCTTGGGGGCGATGCCTTTGGGCAGGACGGGTTCGGGATGGGAAACGAAGCAGCACCAGCCAAAAACTTCCCTTTAAACCAAATTAAAAGCGCAGACCCCAAAGGGATTCGATGTATTTTTGAGCGTGTATTACCTTTTTCTCCAGGCTGGTCTTTCTTGGGTCATTTCTATTTAAACAAAGTTCTCCAGCATCCACCGCCCGATTCCAGCGCTGCAACTTTTCGAGGAAAAGTAAGAAAAAACACCAAACAACCAACCAACCAACCAACAAACAAAAAACAACAAAAAAACCCCCAAACCAAGAAAAAAACTGGAGCATTTAAACTCATCAATGGGAAAGGAACTGTCACAGGAGCGCACCCATCTCCACATCGTCAGGGCGGGCATCCCCAGAGGGAAATAAGGAATGAGGGAGAGGGGAAAAAAAAAACCTCTTAAAGTTCCCTGAGCAGCTTTAGGCCAATCCTCTCACTTAATTATGGGAGTGTCAACCTAATGGTGTTAATTAATGTTTGCCCCATCTTAATCGATACCTGGAACAAAGCCGATAATGAAGGCAAAACTTTTCCTTGCGGGGATTTGATAATTACTGATCACTAAAATCGGGGAAGGGTTAGGGGTTGTTAGCAGTGGATGGGCCCCACCTAAGGACATCCAGGGCTCTATAACCGAGCCTTAAATCGGGAATTTGGTTTTTCCCACCAGGATGTGAGCAGTTAATGAGAATTAGAGCCCTTTTTGTGATTACCAACAAAATTACCTCCAGGCTGAGGAATTCAGCCGGGGAGCAGGCAGGAGCTGTCCCCACCCTGAGTGAAGAAGCAGCAAAGGGATGGTTAATACCTCATTAAACTGTGCTAAGGTTGATTTGCAGGAGCTGTTTGCTAAACAAACACCTCTGAAGCGCTGCCCTTCAGAGAACGAGTCCGACACAATGAATTCAGGCTCTAATCCCTGCAGGGGCTGCGCTGGGGTGGGTGACACCGACACAAACCTCTCGAGCTGGTAGCACAGATGGATTTATCCACAATCTCTGCCAGGACTTGTTGCCCACGGTAAAATACTGAGTTGTTGGGGTTGTGGAGTGTAGATGTTTTCTTTGAACAAAATAGCTGTTTATTTTCTATCGTGTGTTATTATAATAGACATAAATTCTATTTACAGACACGCTTTTTAGTTCTCTGAACCCCTCAGAAATTGTTCAGCCACTGAGTTCTGACCCCCCCTCCAAAGGCCACACTTCATTTTTTATAGAATTCCAGAATGGTTTGGGTTGGAAGGGACCTTAAAACTCATCCAGTGCCAACCAGGGACACCTTCCACTGTCCCAGGCTGCTCCAAGCCCCATCCAACCTGGCCTTGGGCACTGCCAGGGATCCAGGGGCAGCCACAGCTTCTCTGGGCACCCTGTGCCAGGGCCTCCCCACCCTCTGAGTAAAGATTTTCTTCCCAGCATCTGATCTAAACCTTCCCTCGGTCCCTTTAAAACCATTGCCCTTGTCCTCTCACTATCTGCCCACATAAAACATCCCTTTCCCTCTTTTTTATTTAATTATTTATTGCTTTTGTTGCTTAAATACAACGTATTTTAATTGGTTGGGGTATTTTTGCTGGTTTTGTTCGGGTTTTTTTACTTAATTTAGTAAAAATGAATGGTGTAAAGTTTAAGTGTCCTTCCAGCTGCAGACAGAGCCTGGTATTAACCTGGAATATGAGGATAATAAACCAGGCAAACCTTTGGCTGCTTGTCCCCATGAAGTCTCCCGAGGCCAGATTGTCACCTCCCAAATCCAAGTGGCTCTGCAGGTGGGGTCCCACCTCTGCGAGGCCCCCCTCATGAGCACAGCTCACCTGGAGAGCACAAATCCTGCCCGAGGGTGGGTTTTATCTCTCCAGAGCACGTGTCTCTCGTTATCTCTGTTTGTGCAGCATCCAGGGCCAGGGACACGTTCCTGGGCAGGACCTTTATTAGGTTTCTTCCTCCCCGGCTGGGGGAGGAATTTAAGTGTCCTTGCTTACTTCAGGAGACCAGACGGGACTTTTCCATGAAAGATAGTTTATTTAGAAAGCTTATCTTGAGAAAGAGACCACTGACGCGGTCCTGAACAGAGAGTGCAGGAAGAAGCCGAGTTATCAAGAACACAAACCCTTTTTAAAGATAAGTTCCCCAATAAAAACCTAACACAAAAGATATTTTCACTTCGTGACCAATGTCCAGCAAATTAGTTTGTCACACGACAGAAACTGTGGCACATTTTATCCAATTGTCTTAAATCACTTTTGCCACAGAATATGGAGAAGGAAGAAGAAGGGAGAAAGCCTAAAAAACAGCAACCATCCTCCATTTTGGAGTTTCTTCTAACTTTATCTATAACAAATCCAAAACCTTCAAATTTACATTCTTGCATAATTTCCCATCACCTGATTCATTCTATTTTTTGACTCTACTGTTTCCCAAAGGCTAGGCAGTTTTCTCCATGGCCAAAGGTCAAAGACACCATTGTCCAGGGGGGTTGAACCCCTCAAAACAGGCAGAGGAATATTCTCTGCACTTTGGGTTCCAACAGACCTTGAAATGCAGCAGTGATGTCCCAGCTGGAGGGCGGGGTGGGAGGAAGGAGAACGCGCTCAAACAGCGATTTTGGGGTTTTAAGTGAAGGCATTCATGTGAAAACCATTCGATGTAAAGGAAAAGTGGTATTGTTCAGCACAGAAGTGCTTTGTATACATAAAAATAATGAATTTTAATAGCAAAAACTATGGCTATGAAAATCAATAAAAGTATAAAACTGAAAATTTTGAGCTACAACTGTGTAAAAACCTCCTTTTTGTAGCACCAACGACATCAGGACTCATTCCTACAAATGATATTTTCCACAAAGGAAGGTTTAGTGATGCAGCATCTCACCGGGAGCCAGCAAATTGCTAAATAACCCTGACCTTGCTGCCACCAGCCCCTCTGGAAAGGGAGAGCCTGGATTTCATTCCAAAACCTCCCTGCTCTTCACCGCGTGCTCCATTAAGTGATTAGGTTCAGATAATATCCCAAAGTGCTGCGTTTAGCAGGCAGCTCGTGGCACATTAATGAAGACTCGTGGTCAGTTTTTCCCCTTTGAAGAGCCTGAGACGGGTGAATTAAATCTCCTGCCAAACTCAGAATTCCCTGACCTTTTCCTTCCAGCTGCCAGCCTCGGGTGACAGCAGAGAGCCAGTGACAGCTCCTGACCCCTGACTGAGCATTTTGGGGTGGTCAGACTCCAGTGACAGCTCTTGGGGTGCTGAGGGGGTTTATGAGCTGCTGGGAATGGCAATTCCAGCTTTGGAAAAGGTTGGAGAGGAGTGGGAAGTGCACTGCCCATGGCAGGGTAATCACAGCCTTGGACAGAGCTCTGGCTGCCACAGCCAGAAATTCAGATTATCCAACTGCTCCCCAGCACTGGAGCGACCCTGGGAATGTGCAGGAGGCACACACGGACCCAGAACTGGCTCAGGACCCAGAACCCAGCTGGTTCCTGCTGCTCTGCTCATCAAATCCCTCTTTTTGTCATTTTGGGGGTTGCCAAGTCCAGGTCTGTGTGTGCTCTCCACCCCCTGCACCGCAGCACCAGAGGAGAGGGGCTGGAAAACACAACCAGCAACATCACAAAGCTCATTTCGGGGTTAATTTGGGTTTGGGGTTAATTTGGGTTTGGGGTTTGTTTGTTGTGGTTTTCTTTCCTGTAAAAGCTCACTTGTTGAGTAGTACCACGCGAATCATTGATGAGCAGCTCAGAACAGCCAGGCAATATTCAAATCTCCGAGTCTGCTGCAAATTTGGGCACCAGTGGAAGGTTGGGAATGGGCCACTGGCTCTTGGAAGCCCTCACAGCTATGGCTCAGTTTGAATCTGAGTGTCCTCTAAATACCTCACTGGAGGAGGCAAAGAGGGGTGCTGACAAAAAATGGAGTCTTTCCAAATATATTTCAGTCTGTGCTTAAATTTTTGAGTTTCTGAGTCCATGGGGTGGTGGACAGGAGCAGCAAACCCACCTGGATGTGCTCTGCTGTGTCTGGAGCTGCTTTTCCAGGAGGAATGAGCAAATCAGGGAGCCCTGGATCTCAGTCAGAGACTGCCTTGACAGATGAGAAGTTAAAAACATTCCAAAGTGAGAATTTGCAATTCAAGGAACAGGTGAAAACCCTGAATGGATGGGAATTCTGGATTCCATAGGTTAAACTTGGTGGATTTGTGCATAGGGAGTCAAGCTGATACCTTGGACAAATTGCTGATGGAATTCTTGGTACAGAAATAAAACGGAATTCTTTGTACAAAAATGAAACAGAATTCTTTGTACAAAAATAAAACTGAATTCTTTGTACAAAAATAAAATGGAATTCTTGTACAAAATTCCCATCTCCTGTAATGGGAATTGTGCCAGCAATTTGTCCAAGGTATCAGAGTGTGTCCCTGCTGTTGGTACCTCTATGTGCAGCTCCTGTCCTCGTGCTGAGGGGATCCCAGGGTCCCCATCCAGGCTGGGAAATTACCCCACACTGGCAGAGGGCAGCTGTAAACCTTTGGGGAGCTGACAGTTCCCACATTTCCTTGGTCCCAAGCACTTTTCCCCAGCCTGGGACACCAAATTAATCGCACAGAACATCCTTTCTTACGGCCTGTGGCGGTTCGGGCCAAATTTGGAGGAAAATATCTTCTGATATAAGGCAAGTTACAGCCTCCCCTCCCCAACCAGGTTCGGGAAAGAAAAAAAATCTTCTTCAGAGGAAAGTGGAAGAGAAAAAAACCTATTAATTTAACAATCACACTGAAAAGAATAATAATGCTAAATACTAAAATCTTGCTGTGGAGAGAAAACCTGGAAGATTTTAGAGTCTTTTTGTGGGTGTGATCTCTCTCCTCCTCCTCGGAGCTGGGTTGGTGTGGGGGCCCCCCTCCGGACTGGGGTACGGTCTCTTGGTGAGGTTCTGATGTTCTGAACAAGTCCAGAAGAGAAGAAGAAGAAACCAAAGTCCCAGGAAAACAAAGTTTAACTCTCTGTCTCTCTCTGAAGAAGCAGAGCTGAAAAAGCCAGAAGGGTGCTTCCTCTGCTCCCTGCAGAAGCACACAGCAAGAGAGCAGTGTCCTTGGAGCACAGAACTGCTTTGAAAAAGTTCATCTGGCTTTTTTTTTTTTCTCTCGCACCCAATTTTTAAAGACACAGAAAAACACAGGGTTCATACCTGGACGATATGGGATACACACCATAAAGTCACCCCAAGACATGGCCACAATTCCATCACCCAGCTGAAGGAAGAGAACCCTGATAGAAAACAGTAAATCCTACAGACCTTCCCCTCCCGAGGCCTCTCCCAGCCAATTCCAGCACCATCCTTATTAATTCCCTATCCCTCTGCTGGGAAAAGTCTTCATTTCCATATCAGCACTGCCACAAGGAGGGATATCGTGTCAGGGTTCCCCTCCCTCCCCTCCGTGGGAGGAAGCTCTAAATAAGTGTGGCAAAGAATTCCCTTCTCTTGTTTTCTTCCTGTCCACTTTATGGCCTCTGTGAGAATTACTGCCTGCTACGTGGAAAATTGGAGTATTTCACAAAAAAAACCCCAGGATCCTCACTCCATGTCTTTGTACTGTTCTTTGGGAAGTGTTTCTCTCGAATATCCACCTGAAAACCCCAGGATCCTCACTCCATGTCTTTGTACTGTTCTTTGGGATGTGTTTCTCTGGAATATCCAGCTGTAAAATCAGGCTTTGGGCTCAGAGTAATAGCAAGAGCATCTCTCTGTGGTGGACTGAGGTGCTGGATGCTGTTGTGACAAAAAGGATCAGGTAAAACGAGGCATTTGGGGTTAATTACAACCTCCCTTTTGGCCTCCGGAGCTGCAAATTAAAAATGTTTTAATTTTGAAATGGTGCAGTGCCCACGCTCTGGGGATGTGGCTGAGCCTCTCCTGCCTCACAGTCACAGCATTAATTGACTTCACTAAATTGTCCCAATGGGTGTGAAGCTGAGCTGGGTTTTGTCTCTGCCTTCTGCTCCCCAGCTCTGTGTTTATGTCACCCACACTGTCCCCAGGACAGATTTATAGGGGCACACCCCATGTGGGACTGGAGGGTTGAATACACTTGTCCCTGCAACGTGATTTTAAATAAAACTGCTAAAAATACAGATTCATGAATGGTAAATACTTCATGCGAAGGAAAGAATAAGTCAAACATGATGTTTTTTATATAATTTTGAGAAAATTGGGGGATGTAAAAGGGAGGGAATATCTAAAATGGGCTGTAGACTCCTCACAGAATATCCAGCAGCTCCCTTGTAGTGTCCCCTCACTTTCACTGAAGGTTAAAATGAAATTTGGTGTTTTTTCTGATCCCTGCCTACGTGGTGATGTTCAGAACAATTCCTCATGTATGAACAGAATCCCCTGGATAAATCCTCACTTCAGGCACTGAGGGCTATGAATGTGCTACAGACCAAACATTCATGTTTCACTTGGATTATTTAAATTCATATTCAACAGGGTATAAAAACACTTGTCTGAAAGCAAGCAGAGTGGTTAAAAATAGAATGCATTTCTGAGAGAGTCCTGTCTAGGTGTGTTTTAGTGACAGGAGAACATCCCAGTGCACAATACATTAGAAATTTAGTAAAATAGGACAGGAAGAAAGTGATAAAGCACAAAAAATGCCAGTGCCCCTACATACACAAGTGTGTTTGCATCCAAGGAATGTCTGGGTCATGCAAAAATCCAGGTGTTGCTCTGTGTTAATCGTGATTTCTTCCCCAAAATATAGCAGTACCTGGAATTTCACCCACGGGCAATTTTCTGTTTTCTCCCCTAAAAAGTAACAGTACCTGGAGTTTCACCCATGGGCCATTTTCTGTGTTTTCTCCCCCAAAAGGTAACAGTACCTGGAATTCCACCCATGGGCCATTTTCCGCCCCAAAAGATAACAGTACCTGGAATTCCACCCATGGGCCATTTTCTCCCCCAAAAGCTAGTAGTACCTGGAATTTCACCCATGGGCCATTCTCCCTCTGTGCATTTTATGAGATCCGTTCAGGTCAGACTTGCCATCCCCAAATAATCACTTTACGAGTTGTACATACATTTATGTCTTCATTTCAAATGCATTCTCTGACCCTTCACAGTTTTGCAACCCTCAGCAGCTCCAGGCAGGAGCAGGGACTGGTCAGAGCTGGAGCTGTCACATTCAGGAGCTGAAACCTGCCCCAGGTAAGGGACTGCTGTGTGTCTTTGATCCCAGTTGGGATCTGGGCTCTCTTGAAGCTGTTCAGCTCTTTATCCATATTGAAATTCACACTTCTTTCATTTCAATACGATGATTTCCCTTTCCGAGGAGATTGGTCCGGACTGGGAATGGAAAGAGTGGCAGGAAAGCTGTGTTAGCACAGGCAGGGGAGAGGGCATCTCAATTCCGAGCTGCTCTGAAAGAGCCAGAGGTTTCCCATCTTCCCTTCCTTCCCCAGCTCCCCAATTAGCATATTCATTAACCGTGAGGTGCTGGCTCTGCTGGCTGCCGTGCTCCCATGCTGGGCAGGAAATCGTGGAGCTGCAGTTCAGCTGAGCTTGGATTAGATTAGAAATTAAAACCTTGGGCCTCTCTGAAAAATTCATGGGGTGGGGGCGAACCCGAGTTAATTTGCTGTTATTTTGTGTTGTGGCTGTGCCAAAGATCCCATTGCCCCAGAATCCATGTGCAGAGTGAGGGACCTCTCTTCTTCTAACAAAACTGCAGCCTAAATTACAGGCAGGGACATCCTCAATGGCAGATCAGGGAGTGGAAGGTGATTTTGGGAGGATCAGGTGGGAAAATGGGATTCACAAGTCAGCTCCAGGCAGAGCTGTGTGCCCAGATCCGAGCAGAATTCCTTCCACTGGATCTTGTGTTCTGTTTGTTCTCTCTTTGGATGCGTGAAGAGTTCCTGAAACTTTTGATCCTCGTGGCAAACACTGGAGAAGAAACCAGAACAATGGAGCAGAATAGGCACAGCTTCCCAAATCTCACTTAGATCTGGGACAGCATGGAGGGAATGGAATCGTGTGAGTGACCACTCTGAGCCTGTTGGCCTCTAGGATTATGCATTTCCTTTTAAACCTGGGAGAAGGGAGATGCTGTGCTGTCTCAGAGCTGGGATGATTTTTCCCAGGGATGTAAAATGAGGTGCAGCACAGCAGCAAACCCACCCCTGCTCCAGGAGACAGAATCACAGAATCACAGAATCCCAGAATCACAGAATCACAGAATCACCAGGTTGGAAGAGACCTTCAATATCATCGAGTCCAACCCATGCCCTGACATCTCAACTAAACCATGGCACCGAGCCCCACATCCAATCTCTTTTTAAACACAGCCAGGGAATGTGACTCCACCACCTCCCCGGGCAGACCATTCCAGTACTTTGTCAGTCTTTCTGTAAAAAGCTTTTTCCTAATATCCAACCTGTATTTTCCTTGGTGCAGCTTCAGACTGTGTCCTCTCGTTCTGTCAGTTGTTGCCTGGAAAAAGAGGCCAACCCCCACCTGACTACAACCAAATTTCAGGACCACCACATCCCCCTGGAAGAGCTCCCAGGCTCAGCCTTGTCCTTGAGATGAAGGCTTCAGCCTCTCTGCAGGACATTTCTGTCGAAATTAATTGGTGTGTTTGATGAGATGATTCATTTGCTGGTTTGTCGACAAACGAATGCGGTGGCTTTATGAAGAATCATAACCTAATTAATCCCATTTTAAAATAGAACAGGGCAATTTGAGATCACACTCGTTGCCTGTGTAAACACTGACCACAATTAACGAGGCATTCTTCACAGTTATGGATAAATGGGGAGATATCCAGGCAATCGTGGTGCTCAGTAACTTCCATTTTTCCAGTGATCCCGAATTAGTGCCCTTTGGAGAACCGCTGGAGAAATTCAAATTAGAAAATAATCAAGAGCCTGGGTAATGTGTACATATGGTAATATGGAATGTGTTACACAATTAAGTCAATGTTAGCTCAAGGAAAACCTTTGGAAATCATTCACTGCTAATGCAGTGCCAGATTGTGGGACCACACAGCCCCACATCCAACCCTGGACCTTGGTGACACAAAATTCATTGGGATTTACACAACTTCCTGCTTGATGTGAAGGGGGAAACTTCATTTTTCTTCACCTGTTTTTTAAAATACTTTTTTTTAATCCAAATAAATCCCCAGCTCTGAGGTGAATATCCACATAAAAGCTGGATGCACTCCTGGTAGCACGTGGAGGGGAGCCCAGGACCCTGAGTGCAGGTCCTCAGTGTCCCCAGGGTGGGGAGAGCTGGCAGAGGGACACCAGGGATGGGCCGTGCATTCCTCGGGTTTGCATCTGCCTTTCTGACAGCCTGAGAGGGGAAAATGCAGATTTTGGGGCAGAAAAAGCAGTTTTCCAGCAAGGATGAGAACAAAGTCTGAGTGAGACAGTGCCGTAGTACAATGATCTTCCCCTGAGCCAAAGGCAAATGTTCCATCACATCCTCAAATTTTCCTGACTGATTTGAAAAATAAGTTTAATTCCAGAGCTGTGCTTTTATTTTTTTTTTCCCCTTCCCTTTCAGCTGCAGAGATTTTGTGATTTGTACTAACCTTGAAGATACAAAACAAAATATGTGCTAATGATATTCCTCTCTCCCAGCTGGTGCTGGCAACTCTTTTACTGCTCTGCAGGACAAGTGCAAGTACAAATGCAAATACCAGAACCTCGTTGAGAGCAGAGTGTCCCACATTTCAGTGGAACCATTGGAACTACAAGACGTGTAATAAACCAGTTTCTGCTCTGAATGAATAATTGAGCTGTTTCTGCGGGGAGGCCTCTAAAGAACCATGTGGCAGAATGTTTTTTGAGGCACTTATGAAAGCTATCCCACCTGGAAAGCATCCCACACACAGAGCCCACATTGCTCTTCCTCTCAGCTTGCTTTAATTGCTCCTTCCATGGCTCTGCCTCGGCTGAATGGGGAGGAAATGCAGCAGGAGACACGAAAAGCTGTAATTATTGTTAAGGTAGAGCAAGATTCCCAAATCAGAAAACTCCACGGAAGTCACTGGGCAGGTTTTTTGTTTGAGAATTCCTTTTGTATAGCGAAATTCCTTCCGAGGATATCAAGAATCTAAGAACTCTTCAATGCTTGGACATTAAATTAAATTATGGGGCTCTTTATGAGCTCACTGCCACATCCCTCACCTCACAGGCACTGTGGGCCCTTGCAGAGTGGCCACACCCATCCCAAAATATTCCTCCTTAGGCAGCAAATATCCCTCAACCACCTGCTCCAAGCCACGGCAGAGAAGAGTTTTTACATCCAGAAAACATTTTTTAATTAAAAA
>VWZT01005142.1:39746-71228 GCA_013397055.1 Pachycephala philippinensis | reverse complement strand
TTATTATTATTAATAGTGTTGTCAGGAAAACCCAACCAGCTGGAATTTCACCACCTGGCTGAGCCCCCCTCAGTGGTGCATTAGGCAGCCTGACTACCACAGAGGGTAATTCCCATTCCAGGGTGTAAACTGGGAGTCAGGAAAAGGCTCCCTAACTCTGAGCATTATTTATGCCAAAGTTAGAGTTAGAGGGAAGAAATAAAACCCTCCAAAGGTTTTCTTTCCTGAAATACAGACACTCAGGTGGAGAGGGATGTTCCACTGTGTGCTTGGAGGAGCTGTTTGCTCCCAAGGACTCCCAGGGAAACAGGAGCAATCGAGTCAGGAGGACAAATTCCACTTTTTTTCTGGAAAACATTCCCTTGAATAAGTTCTACCCACAGCCTGCAGTGCTGCTTTTTCATCCCAGCAATGCAGATGTTCACTTGACACGGGACAAATGATGTCAGTGCCAGATTTCTGTTCTCAGGGAGCTCCAGATGAGTGTACACAACGTGCTTTGGGTTCCCACATTTCCTTTGCTCCATTCATTGCTTTATTACTCAGTGCCTGATTAGCAATCCTCGTGCTTAATTGCCCTCTAGCTCGTATGACTTGTAAACTCTCTGGTTAACTCCACATTTCCCTGCTCAAAGTGGCACAGTGGCATGATCTGACATCTGTGATTTACTCCATCATTATTTCTTTTTTATTTGTAGAGAAAAGGCTGCAGAAACCAGACCTGAAATTTTCTTTTTTTTTTTTTTTTTGCCAAGGCAAGCAGTGCAGAACAGAGCATAAAGAAAAGCCAGGATATATAAAGAATCAGGATATAACATTGATGTGTTGCAGGGAATATTCTTCTATTACAGCACACACAAAGTTTCGAGAGATTTCAGTGCTGGAAACTGAAAATATTCAGTTTTAGGAAGGGAACAGTTTCTTTCTGAGTTGCAAAAGTTTTGCAGCAGCTCTTTGAAACAGAAGAGGGATTCTATTAATGCTCAGGAATTCAGCCCATCCATTAGAGTTTTTCTTAAAGGCTGTTGATGATTTTTGGTGTTTTGTTTTCTTTTTGCTTTGCCATTTTGGAATAAGCAAAGCTTGAGGTCATTTGCAGCCAAATGGATTTTTTCCACCCACCCAGACCTGTTTTAGCCCTTTGGATCTCCTGCAGCCTGTGCTGTGATTCCATTTATGAGGGAGCACCAATTGAATTCCCAGCAGCAGAATTTGCAGGTAGATCCCTCAGCGAGGCCTCGTGCTGAGTGGTGCTTCTCAATGTGAATAATGACACCAGGATTTGGGCTGCACTGGAACAGAAATCAGCCGTTCTGCTGACCCTGGAGCAGGTTAATAATTCAATTACACAAGAGAAAAGTAGATCTGTAGCCGCAGAAGCATGTTGTGCAAAGTCTACATTAAAAATAAACAGCAAACAACTCAATAAAAGGGAAACAACAGAAAAATAGAAACCCTGACACAGCAGCACGAGAAAAAGCACTTTGTGCAGGATCCTTTCCTCCAGCACTGACACAAAAACAATAAAGATCTCATGGCTGGTTAATAGTTCTGCTTTTAGGGGAGTGAAAAGAAAATTACCCAGACAAGAAGGAGCCTCGTGGCGAGTTCCTCTCAGCCTTATGGACTCTGCAGATTGAAGTGGCTTTTGCCCTCAAATATTTTCTGGAGTATTTACATAAAGGGTTGTCAGATCAGCTCCGTGCCCCATCTTTTAGAGGCAAACAGAGTCTACCAAACAATAAACTGTGCCCAGGGTGCTCAGGGCCCCTCTGCTCCTGCATCCATCTCCTTTTATTTATTTATTTATTTATTTACCCACCTCCTCAGCACTTTTGGCTGCACCTCTGTAACACATCTGTTCATTGCCACGGCTCCTCTCTGTGGCTGGAGCTGGGTGCGAGGATCCGTGTCCTCATCAGAGGAGAATAAATCTATCAGGTGATTAAATATCTCCCAAGTGGGCTGGAGGAAACCTGTCTCTGTAGCTCCCTGAGTAGGTAGAATGACAAAATGCACGCTACTAAGAAATGATCTGAAGTAAGAGAGTTTAATGAAAGATTGAACAACCTTTATATGTTAATACACAAAAGTGTGTTGAATGGCATAAAATGATTGGTCACTGGGACACCCAGCCCTTGGGGTGATTGCTCCAGTTCTGAGACATCCATTTCTGGATGTTTTTCTGGTTGAAGCCACAACAGTCCTTGAGAAGTAGGTGCAGGTGCAGAGATTTACAAAACTATAACATTGTTTTAAATTCTTTATATGGGAGAGACAGAACTTTCACAAAGTGCTGCAAAGGCTGAAGAAATTTCCTGCTTGAGGCCTTTCTTCATATCCATAGAAACCCAAAGAGCTTTCCCTGAACTCCCACCTGATGATGCTCCCAGGTTTATTCTGCCAGTGACACAAAGGTTGGGATGGAGGGGGAGCTTTGTGCAGCGCTGGAGATTTATAACACCTGTGGAAACGGTTCCTTTGTTTCACTAATGAACTCATTAGTGAAATAAATCTGTCACCAGGGCTGGCCGCAGAGGTTTTTCCAAAGCTTTGTGATGTCCTCCCCAGAGCAGCACAGAAACACTGGCCTCACTGCCCCCACTATTTCCTCACACAAAGAACATCACAAAGATCATGTCCTCTGAGGAGAAAGGTCTATTTCCACCCTCCATCCCCTAAAGCACCAAATCATGGACATTAACGTGTGGTGGAAAGGTGATTTATTCCCTGGGTGCATTGTCACTTGGGGTCTGCAAAGGCATTTGGGAATTCACCTTTTCCCAGGTTTCCCTTTCCCTGATGTATTTCTGATTTATTCCCTGAGTGCATTGTCACTTGGCATCTGCAAAGGCATTTGGGAATTCACCTTTTCCCAGGTTTCCCTTTCCCTGATGGATTTCTGGTTTATTCCCTGGGTGCATTGTCACTTGGGGTCTGCAAAGGCATTTGGGAATTCACCTTTTCCCAGGTTTCCCTTTCACTGGTGTATTTCTGATTTATTCCCTGGGTGCATTGTCACTTGGGGTCTGCAAAGGCATTTGGGAATTCACCTTTTCCCAGGTTTCCCTTTCACTGGTGTATTTCTGATTTATTCCCTGGGTGCATTGTCACTTGGGGTCTGCAAAGGCATTTGGGATTTTACCTTTTCCCAGGTTTCCCTTTCCCTGATGGATTTCTGGGTAACAATGGGATAAATTAATGGCAAAGCAAAATGCTTTGTTTTCATGCCACGAGGTACGTAAATAAAGAAGTCTTTGATCTCGCCCCTCTAGAGCAAATAAACTTCAAATTTGTGAAGCTCGTGGATGAAATTTGAAGTTTTCAGAGGAAACAGCAGAAAGAAATTGAAGCATTTGTGCTTTTGCAGAAGCTGAGCTGATCTTGGGCGAAGGATAGAAACACAGAGGAAAGTGGTTTGGGATAGTCAGAAAATGAGGAAAATGAGGGACCAATTCCCTGCTCCGTGGACTCCGGACCCCCTGTGCAGACTTGTTTGTGCTGCTCAGTCCCTTGGCACATCCACAGCCCATAATATCCATTTAATATGGTACTGTGAGGGAAATGACAGATTTAGGAGGTGCTGAGACGTTTAGGTAACAGGACCACAGGAGCATCTATCTTACATAAAAGAGAAATACAACCCGTCCCTGCTGGCATTTTGCTTCTGTGTGGGTGGATATGAAGAGCAAAAACATATCTTGAAAAAAAACCAACAAATCTCTGCCCTCACTCCTTGGAGCTGTTCCTGAGTTGTGCACAGCTCCTTGTTCTACCTGATGGTGGGGTGGGGCCAGCACCAGTCCCAAAAGCTGCTCCCCCAGACCCTACAGCTTGTGGTGTCTTTCTTACTCCTAGACAGCAGTTTTGGAAAGTGTCCAAGTGTTTTCTCCAGCCTGGAGCCTGATTTCAGTAAGGAAATGTTTTCCCAGGAGCTTGTGAAGGTTCAGCATTTGTGGGAAGAACTTTGGGGATGTTAGAGGCACTCCTGAGCTCTTGGGGTTGCAGGAGCCCTGGGAATGGCTTCCACTATCCCAGGGTGCTCCAAGCCCATCCAGCCTGGCCTTGGGCACTGCCAGGGATCCAGGAGCAGCCCCAGCTTCTCTGGGAAACCTGTGCCAGGTCTCCCTACCCTCATGGTCAACACCTGTCCCTTATAGCTGATCTAAATCCACCCTTTTTTAGTTTCAAACCATGAACCCCTGGCCTATTGCAACAGGCCCCGCTGAAAAGTTTGACCTCCCACCAACTGATGCTTAAAGAAAGCCCCTGATTCCAAGAGAACTCCCAGATTCCAGCACCCTTTGGGATGGAAAAGACCTTTAAGGCCACCTTTAAGCACCTCTTTGGTGCAGCCCCGAAGGAGCTGTCGCGGGGCCTGGAGCTCACACTTTGCTTGTGCACTCAGATTTCTCCGTGGATCTGCTGAGCTTGGGTTTTTTGGGAATTTTCCTGCTCAGCAGTCAGGTGCAGGATCCTCTGAGCTGCAGGCACGTGCACTTGTGTTATTCCTGCCTAAAAGCTGCACTGAATCCCTGACCTTCAGGTGTTCTTTCCTTCTTGAACAGTAAGAATTCCTTGGTGGTGTTGTGCTGCAGCCCTTGGGGACGTGCCTTAGTGGTGGCCTTGGGTTAATGGTTGGACTTGATGCTCTCAGAGGGTTTTTCCAACCTTAAACATTCCATGATTCCAGGGAGAGCCTCCACAGCAGCTCTGCAGTCTCTCATCCAAGGCAGAGAAGGTAGGAATAACAGAATCTGCCATTTAGCACCCACATTTTGTACCTCATCTTGTCCTTTGTGTGTCTGTGAGTCACCTGCCTCCCTCCAGGAGTAATCAAACTCCTTTCCTTCCTCCAGCTGATTTCGTTGATAAAAACACCCACANGCACTTGTGTTATTCCTGCCTAAAAGCTGCACTGAATCCCTGACCTTCAGGTGTTCTTTCCTTCTTGAACAGTAAGAATTCCTTGGTGGTGTTGTGCTGCAGCCCTTGGGGACGTGCCTTAGTGGTGGCCTTGGGTTAATGGTTGGACTTGATGCTCTCAGAGGGTTTTTCCAACCTTAAACATTCCATGATTCCAGGGAGAGCCTCCACAGCAGCTCTGCAGTCTCTCATCCAAGGCAGAGAAGGTAGGAATAACAGAATCTGCCATTTAGCACCCACATTTTGTACCTCATCTTGTCCTTTGTGTGTCTGTGAGTCACCTGCTTCCCTCCAGGAGTAATCAAAGTCCCTTACTTTCCCTCAAAGTCCTTTTCCTTTCTGCCTGTCCAATGCTGAAAAGGTCTTATTAGGATCACTCATAAACACAAAATCTATGTACAACCTACAAATAATTGAAATCCTATTTCCAGCTTTCGGGATGCATAAATCACTGTTCTGCTCAGCGATCCAAACCAGACCCAGGAAAACTCCTGATCCTCAAGGACAACAAAGAAGGGAGCACACGTTCTCCTCTCCTGCCTTGGTCCAGTGGGAAATATCAGGAGATGACACCAGAGGCCTTTGCAGTGTCAAATAAATGGGAATAAAGCACTTTATTCATGGAAAGAGTGGGACTGAAATTGAAATTGTTGGAGAGGAGAGGTTCTCTGGGCTCTTGAGATGTTGCCCAGTGAGATTTTTCCTTAAGAATCCTACCTAAGGTGGAAGTATTAGAAGATTTAAAAAATATATCTATCTCTAGTTTCAGGTAAGGAATTATCCATCTGAACTCCAACTGGGTCATAGTTCTTGCGAGGTAATGGAAGTTCCATCTTGGAAAATTATGTTTTCATTCTTTCTTTTTTTTTTTGTTCCATGAAGTGAAGTGAGAATGAATTCTAAACCTGGATTTAAAAGGTGCCTGAGATTGAGTGCAATGTCTGTTTGCCAAGCCAGTGTGTCCCTGCTGAAAATCAGCCTTTCCAATTAATATGCATTTATTCATTGCCTTATTTATTTATTTATTGCAGGGATAACTTTCTGGAAGCTCCGGGAAAATGTTGCAGCAAATATTGCTTTACTCCCTACCTGGGCTGATGCAAAAAGAGAGACTGGAATGTAAATTCAATGCATTATTTATCATCCAAGGGTTAACTTAACAAAGAAAGAGATAAAGATATTTACATTTGCTAATTTGATACCGAAGATAAGCTGATCACTGGGGTTCTAAAATTCCCAGAGCTCTTATTTTTGTGTTTCTGTGGAGCTGTCACTGACATTCCCTGATTCCTCTGCCCTCTGCAGAGATCCCTCAGGAAGAGCTGGATTAGATCCTGGGAGCAGGGAGCTTGTTCCAGCAGTGCCTGAAGGACAGTGAGTGACTGTAGACACAAATTATTGACACAGTTTGTGCTGGATTTGCCTCGTCCAGAATAAATTTTAGGCGTCTCTGTGGACTGCCAAGGTCTCTTTGTGGGCTGGGAGAATGTGAAACCACTGGCCAGCATTATTCAGAAGATTTAATATTGTATAATAAAGCTTTTGGGAGATATTTCTCCAGATTGAGGAAAGAATAGTACATCTTCTGTGCTGCCTTTTGGTATAAACAAAATATCTGGAATATCAGGGTGGTTCTTCCTGTTCAGCACTCATTTATACACTCACTGCTTCCTCTGGGCAGGGATTGCTCTTGCCTAAGCTCTCCACAGTTCCACCCACAAATTTCTCTGAAATTCTTCAACTCCAAACCTTTTATTTTTCACTTGGCTGTACCTCATTATGATGTTTTACTTTCTTAACTGACATTTTCTATCCTGCTCCCTCCAGAGCACTTCTGCATGATTTTCCTGAAAATTTTAAATATTTCTACTCATGCAGAGCTTTGATCTGGCCCAAATTTTGACGTGGATTTCTCTAAATCATCTACAATGATGAACTTAAGAAAGAGGAACACAGGATATCTGGGTTTTCCCAAATAAAGGCACCCACCAGGGTGATGCTGCTCCTCCATGAGATGCTCCACTCTGGGGAGAAAGGAAAAGAAGCAGAGGAGAGGCCTCTGTTCTGCCACAAAAATCCCTCTGCTTTTACCTGAAAGGCCTGGAAAACAGCTTTTCCATCTTCTCCCAAACTGCAGGGATTCCCCCAGACCTGCACAGACTCTGCTGAGTATTCGAGCTTTGGGGTATTTATTTAAGTTACTGCAGTAACTTTCATCCTTTCTTGCTTGTCACAGGAAATCAAAGTTAAAAGAGGGAGATACTGCTATGGAAAAAATGATATTCTTAAAAAATATGGTTAATAATGTGCCCTGAATTGTCCTGCTGGATCCATGGGTTTTGGAGGGGGCCTGGCAGTGGGTGGTGACTTGGTCACCACCTCAGGTCTGGGTGAAACCTCCATCCTCAGGGGATGCTGCTGGACTCACCTGTAAATGCAAATCAGATCCAGTTTTCAAATCACCTGGGAACTCTCTCAGGCTCCCTGGCTACATCAAAGGCAAGGCAAACCTTTATCTGCAGAGCTGCTGAACATCATCTGAAAAACTTCAGCGGGCAAATGTGCAAAAATATCACTTTCTGTGCAAAAATATCACTTTATGCTCTCAGGTTGTTTCAAAAAAGTTGAAATTTCTCCTTGCTGCTGTGCATTTGTTTTCTGTTGTGGGTTAACTTTTCCCCAGTTGATTCACACGAGGAGCTCTGGAAAGTGGAGTTCTCCCTGTCACTGGATTTTGCAGACAGATTCTGCTCAGACCAGTGGGGCTGTTCTCACTCTGTGACCCCACACGAGGATGGAAAAGGGATGAGAATTAACCCCTCTCACACTGCATCTCAGTCCAAACTGAAAAGAAGAATTGGAGGTACAGCCTGGGAAAAGATTTTGTAGCTTATTTTCAATTTATTTAAAAAAAAAAGCCCCCAAACTCTGTCAACATGACATGAAAATTTGTCCAAGCTTTTGGCAGACTTAAAAATAATAATTCAGCTTTCTCTCGTAGTTGAACAGAATGTTCCTTTCAAATCCAAAATTAAACGTCCTTTTCTACTTGAAAACTTGCTTAAACATCTACAAGTGAGATGAAAATACATTTAGGAAGCAAACATTGAATTAAAAAGCATGTTGCTTTTATGGCAGGAAGTATGGACATAGCTGGGGTTTGGGGGTTACTCTTTGGGGGATTTTTTCCCCCCAGTTTCTTTTGACTGAATCAACCTGGCAAAAATGAGTAGTTTAATAAAAGTTTCAGATTCTAAGATTTTCTGCAATGGCCCATAAGAAAGGTTACACTGATCTTTGATACTCAGGGTAGAGAAGTTAACACAAAAACTGGTTTTTGAGAATGCTCTTAAACATATAAAATGGTCAATAAAGCCTTTTCAGTGTGGAAGACGTGCGCTGAGTGTTCATGAGTGGTATCCCAAATTTCCAGTGAGAAGGGGTGCATTTTCCTGTGCTACCTCTTGGAGCCAGAAATCCTAAACCCCCTGATATCCCCAAAACCTCTATGAGCCGCTGGTCATTATGGGGTGTGAGGAGCAAGGAAACCCCTGGCAGGAGATGAAACCACCTGAATTTCTGAGGCAGGAGCTGAAGTGGCCCAGGAGTGGAAGGGAAGATTACAGCCCTCATGTTTTTTGTGGGATTTGAGGCATTCTGAAGAGATCCTGGAGCCAGGGAAATGCCCAGGTGTGGGTGGCAGGTTTAGTGGCATTGGGAACAGGCACTGCATCACAGTGGGGTTACAAAGCGAAGTGCAAACTGCACCAGAAAATCGTTTGAGATTTAAAAAATAACCCAACCCAAACCTGTCCCTTTTCCAGGAGCTTGGAAAAGCCACTTTTGCCTGCAAGAAAATACCTGCCAAGTGACACCATTGATCGTGTTGATGCCGAGCTGCCTGATGCAGTTAGGCCCTGGGAATTTGAACAGTTAACAGCTGGACTAATTAGGGAGCCCAGTATTATTGGGATAACTGATAACCAGGGCTAAGCAAGGTTATTTTGCGAGTAATAGATTTGACTTTGCAAAGAACAGTGGATATTTGCAGAGCTAATGAAAACGGCGCTTCCCAAATTAAAGTGCGAGCAAGCAGGGAAGGAACTGGAGTGCACCTAATTAAAAATGCATGCCGAGGCAGGGAGGCAGAGTCCAAGGGTAAACAAATGGCAGAAACCAGATTTGTCTGCAATAAATGCAGGAGGAGGGATGAGGTGACTCGGGGTGCCCAGTCCCAGGGAGGAAGGGGTGGGATCCCCCTCTCCAGCCTGGGGATGCTGTGGTGGAATTGATGCCTTATGTTTTATCTTTTATATTTTTCCAATCCTGCATTCCCAGTGTGTAACTCTGCAGTGTCCTGCAGCCTGGGAGCTGCTGCTCTCTCATGCTGAGACAGACAGAACAAAGCCTCTCCAGGCTGCTCTCCAAGGACACCCAGCCCGGCCTAGGCCCAAAATGTGTAACCCAGCATCTTGAGAAGGGGGGCAAGCTGAGGGCAAATTCCATCATTAGCTAAAGTTTAATTGGTGAAATTGGGTTGAGATGCAAATGGAGCAAAGCTATAAAAGTGTGAAGAACTCGTGACTCGGGGTCCATCTTGGGTGCAGCCTTTGGCCTGCCCAGGGTGTGCCTCTGAAGGCCTTTCAAATAAATATCCACCTTTATTCCCTTCCTCCTGTCCAGTCTCTGTTTCTAGGTTGGCCTCTTTAGGCATCAGAATTGCCATCCCTGGGAGCGCTCAAACCACGAGCAGATGTGGCACTGCACAGCCTGGGGCAGTGGGAATGGGGGGATGTGGTGGGAAGTTAGGTTTGGTGATCTTGGAGGTCTTTTCCAGCCTCAGTGTTTCCATGATTTTGCAGTGTTTCCGATGTGGCCGCGTCTCCTCTCTGAGCACACAGCCTTGGGGCTCCGGGGCTGGCTGCCCCCAAACACAGTACAGGGTCACTGTACAGCTCACAGAGCTGCTCCTTAAAAACTCTGCCTTTTCACATGCAAATGAGCTTTGATTTAAACTCATTAGCATTTCCCTTTCTAAGCCCTATGTTGAGTTATTCTTAGACTCCTTTCTCTTGGAGGAATTATGACTTATTTATCTGGCAGAGTGACGCCCATCTCCCACCTCATCTTCGGAATCCAACATAACCTTCACAGTTCTCCTCAGCTTTGTTTGACAAGGAATGTGTCACAGGCACAGCTGTGTGGCATCTGCCTTTCCCAGCCTGGAGTTTGGATGAACTCCCCTTCCCTTTGGTGCTCTGGGTTGGTGCAGCAGGATCCCAGCTCTGGGAAAGATTCCCAAAAGTTTGACAGCTCCAGCTGCTCACACTTGGGGTCAGGGTGGTGTTTCTGGTCCCCTCGTGTCAGAGTTCGAAGCAAAATTCCCCTTTAGTCTGCCTGAGGTTTCATTATTATTATTATTATCAATTATTATTGCCTTAGGTTATCCCTCCCCATCTCTCCAACAGGATATTTACTGGGAATCATATATGAGGAGGATATATAGGATAAGGCACGACATAAATCTTCAATATGACATAAATTGATTGGAAAACTTATCCAGCAATAAAGGTTTGCTGAGCACTTGCTGGTATTTCTGGTTTACTCATAGAAACAACTTTGGCGTGATGATGGGAATTAGGAATTTGCAAAAGCAAAGCTTTTCCCTTTGGGTATGGAAAAAGGAAGGGCATTATATCCAATAATGAATGGCTGAGAGATGTTCTCACCACCTGAGATCGTGCAAGTGAGGGATCATTGAACATTATCCACTTTAACCCAAGTGGATAAAAAGGAGCTGCTTTCATGTAGTGCCTGATTAGTTGAAGAAGTTAATTGATGCAAAAAATGGAGATGGGTTCTAAAAGCTGGTCATTGCTGGGGATAGCAGAAGCAGCCAGTCTCTAATGATACCATTTTATCTCTTTGTGCTTTAATAGAAAGACATGAGTATATTTAGAGCATATTTAGCTCGAAATTTTAAAAGAGACACGAAGCCTCGTGCATCTGGGTTTAGAGGCACCTCGTTAATGATTGTGAATGAAGATGGAGTGCCTAACAGCCTGAATTGGCATGTTCCAGGCATCTACTTCTTTCCAAAGCATCCAGTGCCAGCTCCTTGTCAGAGAGCAAATGTGGAAGTAAAAAGCCTATGGATGTGGAGGAAATTAATTCCTGTATCCACACAGGGAAAAGCTGGCCATGTCCCCACAGCAAACTCATGGCCCATAGCACAGGACATTTGTCAGGTGTGGAAAACACCAGCAGAAACTGCCTCTTAATATCCTGACATTATTGCACTGGTTCCTGGCTGTAAAAAGTTTCCACATTTCAAGGAAAACTCAGATCTGTTCTGTTCCAACCGCCAGGGGCAATTCATCTTTTTAAGGGATCCATCCCAGCTCGCAGGGGAAGTTGAGCTGAAGGTCAAGGGCTGTCCAGAGAGGGGCTTCCAGCTCTCAGTGCCACCTTCCCATCCTCATCATCCTGGAATTGGATCTGCTCCCATCCTATTCCTTACCTGAACACATCACTTTTTACCAGGGATGGACTGAAACCCTTAATGCTGCTGCACTGAAATGGCTGGAAAATCATTAAAGCGCCTTTTGTTTTCCTTAACCTAAAGTCATTTAAATCACAAAGCTCCTGGAGAGTGTTAGTGGGACTGGAATTCCCAGATGTGATGGTGATTTAATGCAAAATGAAGTCTTATCATATTAAGCATAATTTTTATCGTATCAGTGACTTACTTAACAGATTAGTAAATGTTGTTTTTCTGAAATCACAAGACAGCTCCTGAGATGTAATTGGATTATGGCAGTTCATTTTCTCCATCAGCTTTGCAACACTGCAAAAAGCAAGGATTTGCCATTAGAGTATGGAAATCACTCAAATTTCTCTTGTAATTAGACTTAGCCTGCCTTTGCTCTTGGCACATAAATATTGGGTTGTGTCTTCGTACAGAAATCCCTGTTCCCTTTTAGATATACACAGAATAAAAACCCATGTGAACTGAGGAAAGCTAGAAAGGGATGAATTTTTAAACTCTGTAACAGAAGAGTTCACAGTTCATTAAATATTTTCAGGAGCACTTCAAAATGGTTTCAGGGATTGTCTTTATTGAGAGTGGAACGAGAGATGTTCAGATCTTTGGGATTGTTACTTCTTATATATATATGTATGTTGTTTTTTTTTCACTAAACTCAGTTAAGTCTCACCAAGTTTTGATGTTTGGAGACTTCAGACCAATTTCTGCTGCTTTCCCTTTTCAAAGGCACTGGGCCATGAATTTGTTGGCCACTGGAAAGGTGACTGTGGTTCACAGAGTGAAAATCAGGGCTGGAGATTATGTGCACACTCAAGGTCAAGTCTGAAATAGTATAAATCCATCTCTACAGAGCTGCTTTAAAGTTGCATTAAAGTTGCAGCTGCTCCTCACAGTGAAAACACTTTTTCCATACCCTGATCTGAAGTTTTTAGGGTTACCCTTGCAAGGAGCTTTGCTGGTGCTTAAAGACTGATCCAGTCCCATAAAATCGGGATGAAGACTGTTCCCCTCTGTCCCCACTCCAGCACAGCTCATAAAATTCACCCTTTATCGACCAAGTGGATGTTACGTGTCAGACCTGAGCACCTGGAATATGTGGGGTTTATTACTGCTCTGCTAGCAGCAATAGGAACGTTATTCCTGCAAAATCTCCTGGATGGAATTACAGCATATCCAGCAATATCGAGTGCTGTGAATCCACGTGCATGGAAATCTCTGAGAGCTCCACTTGTACGGCACAAAATTTAGACATCTGAGCCACATTTTCATTTTCATATCATTTACCCTCGCCTACTAATAGCAATATTTGGAATAATTAGTTACAATTCAGCCTGAAGGTCTCAATTTCCATTTAACTGGCAAACTTTTACAAGCAGCACACACATTAGTGGTTTGAAATGTCACAGCAAAGTTTAATCAGGCAAGACAATGCATGAAAACGCTTTAAAAAAATATTTCTAATTGGCAACGCCGTTATTTAACTTATTGTCTAAACTGTGGTGCCAGGTAATTTGTCTAAGGCTTTACATGGAGAAGTTCCAAAATGAAAAGAGTAAATCCAAGGCCAGGTTGGGTGGGGTTTGGAGCCAGCTGGGATGGTGGAAGGTGTCCCTGCCTGGGGATGGAATGGGGTGGGCTTTAATGTCCCTAAAAATCCAAACCATTCTGGGATTCTGTGGTCAGCAACACAACGTCCTCAAGGCAACCCCTTTATTATGGAGCAATTCCTGAAGCCAGAACTAACCCCACTAATGCAGCTAATGGGGTGTGAAGGGCTGGGAATGAGGGTGTTACATTTTTTGGGACAGAGTTTAAACCCAGAGGTCCTGCTTAGCCAAAGCTTTGGAGCAGCTCCAGGTGCAGAGCACATCCCACTCCTTTGTGGATGGCTGGTGCCTGACAATTCCCACATCAGCCAGAGCACAGATCACCTTCCCAAAGGCCCCAGCCTCGGAGTAACAACTTCCAAAACACGTTTTCTCCAAATCTGCTGCATGGTAAATGCCAGGAAAGGCTGGCTCCCTGCAGTGGGACCGTTCCCTGCCTCGCTGGGCAGCTGAATCCTGCTGCAGCTCTGCCTGCACCTCGGGAATTTTCCGTGCATTTAGGTAGCCATCTGGATCCAGAGATAAATGAGGGAGTTGGGAATTCTCACAGGTCCTCAGATGAGCTGTGTCTGCACGTTTTTTAAAGGCACCTCCCCAGGGACCAGCAGCTGCTGTGTGTGTGTCCCTCTCCCTGCACTCGCCAGCAGTGGAGGGAGCCGGGCCTCGCGCTGAGGAGAATAATTAAGTGAAATAATCTTTCTTTACTGTGCCTTTCAACTCCCCACTCCCTGCTCTGGCTTTACTCTTCCCCAGAGAGCTGCTTTTTACTGCTAACACTACTTTGGCCAGAAGGCTCCATAAATCACCTGCTGAAGAACCGAGGTATCACCTGTAGCTCTTCCCAGTCGTACCCCGTGCGAGAGTTCTGTAACACATCACTCCCCAGTGGTGGCTCAGATGCAAATTAGAGAGCAGAATTCAAACAATAAAGCAGTTTATAAGCTCATCCTATGGCCTGCTTGAAAGCCAGGGTTAAAAATCAACCGGGGTTCAAGCAGAAGGGGAATATCTTGTTTCTGGTGCTGCCACTCTCGAGGAATATAAAGAACATAAGACCAGCCCCAGCTGGCCAGGATAAGGATATATTTAGCAAGGTTCTGCTCTGTGGCAGTGGTGATTATGGAAGGATTTAATAACCTGACAGGTAAAGAATAATCCTTCCTCCTCTTGGGAATCATCCCTGGCAAATTTTGTCCATTTGGAGCTGTCATAAGGAAAACATCCAGACTCTGACCCAGGAGAGAGGAGTTGATCCGTGCCTCTCCCACCTTTTCCTCTCTTCTCCCTGCACTCGCTTCTGTGGCTCTGCCTGGAGAAAGGTGATAGCAACACTTCCCATATTCCATGTGGGGTGATTACTTCCAAATCCTACCCTCAGAATACAGAAGGTGCACATGAATGGAGAGCACCTCACTCAAATACTTGAGCATCATGGCAGGATGCTGCTCTCCTAACACAGTAAAATAATAGCAACAATAATACAATTTTTAACAAGAATACATCTTGAAAAATAAAAAATAATCAGTACAGTTTTGAAAAACCCGCTTCTCCTCCCTTTTCGTCGCTGTCCCCTTTCCCTTTCCCTGCTCCCTCATTCTTCTCCTCCCTGGCAGCCCTGCAGAACATGAAATGGATTTCCCCCCCCAGCTGGGAGCCTCTGCCAGTGGATATTGCTGCTGTGGAGTGCTCTTATTTCAAGGTGCTGGCAGGGATTGTTAAGGCAGAGTTGAGCAAGTGAGTGAATTCCAAACTCACAAAATTACATGCCTACAGCACATCATATGGTTAATAAAATGGAAAAATCGAAGCCGTGGTCCCACAAGTTCTCTCTTTTAAAGCTCAGACACCTTTAGTTTATGAATTAGTAAGCCTTTTTCATTTCATAGTCCAGAGGGAATCGCTGTTTGCTGCCCTGCTCCTCCCAGTCCTGCTGTGCTGTGCTCTCTTATAACTTTTATTTTAACCTTCTACTACTTTTAATTGCATTTGAGCAAGAATTCTGCCTGGGAAAATGCTCTCTTCCTCCCTGCCTGGCAGCAGTTGGCTTTGGAATAGTCAGAAACATCATTAAAAACTGGAATTATTTTCAGTTCATCCATTGATCGTTTATAATGTTTCAACCTTACTCTGTGTAAATAGGGGGAAGGCAGATGCAGTGCTTCTCCTGCATTTCCAAGGAGAAATCCAGGAGGAATTTCCTGATGGAAAGAGTGGTCAGGCACTGGAAGGGGCTGCCCAGGGAGGTTTGGAGTGCCCATCCCTGGAGGTGCCCAAGGAAGGGCTGGAGGTGGCACTCAGAGCTCTGGGCTGGGGACAAGGTGGGGATCAAATTGGACTTGATGGTCTTGGAGATCTTCTCCAACTCAATGATTCTGGGATTCCTGAATGTCCCAAATGGAATATCTAAACACAGCCATACCTGGGGTTGCTCTGCATGCCTTAAACACGTCGGGACTGCATTAAACCAAAACCTGCCTGCAGACAAATTTTGTGGAGCAGTAAATGCTGTCCTGAGCAGAGCAGCACCAATCCTGCCCCATCCCTCACTCCCATTCCCGAGCAAACACCTGGATAAGGAATATCTCTGATCATTCTGATAAGAGGTTCTATCACTACCTTTAAAATGACTAATGGCATTTAACTCCCAGATTCTATTCATAAATGGACTCCACTTAACTCCTGGGATAGCTGACTTTAATAAGCACTTGTGGAAGGCTCGTGGAGCACAAACACGCTGCTGAGGCTGGGATGAGATAGTTCTCCAGGGAATACTTACAACAACGAGTGGTTTGGCTAATGACAGCAAACACACTTTCGTGAAGGCTTTATTTACTCACCCCTCTGATTTATTCTGGAGTTGGGAAAAGGCTTCTTCCCAAAGAGGCAAACCCCGGGGGAAAGGGAATTGAACCTGCCTTTTTTTGGGTTATCAAAGCGCATTCCTGACTGGGAGTGTTTTAGAAACAAACCACATCCGCAGCTCTTGGCTAAGCAAATGAGGCTTAATCTCCGTGCTCTGATCTCCGGGAGCTCAGGCAGGTAAAGGTGTTTAACATGTGCCGAGTGTCAGAGCTCGGATTCACCTCCCTGCCTGACACTGGCTGCTTATCTCTGACAATTAGCCGTGCCCAAATCACCTTGTTTATTCCATTATCACGGAAGGAGGACAGCTCTGCTCTCACAGAGCCTGCAATCTTGTTTTCTGACTCCACAGCGTGATGGAATTTATTAACCCTTCACTCCTCCAGGTCTTTCACTTTCAGAAATTCTTGCTTTAAGGCTTTTTAATGGAAAGGCAGGGATTTCTTTTTTTCTAGGATGTGATCGGTGCTACCCCAGGGATCTGTAATTTGTATAGGATTCATTTCTATATGCCTTGTAAAGTTGATGAATCTCCTGAGAATCTTTACAGAGACTGCATAGATGGAAGATAGATAATGTCTGTTATTACTACAGACTGGGGTATCCAGAAAATTGAGATTATCAAAGGGGGCCATAAGAAAAACCCTCCTAAAAATGTGCATAAAAATATAATGATTCGATTAAATTAGTGATAACAATTTTCCTAACAAACCCTGGTCATTTTTCATTTTGATTATAGTTTTTCTCTCCCTTTCACACCTGCTTTTCGTGATGAATTGTGGCTGTTGCTCTGCCTGCTCCAGCTCTGCTGGAGCCACGTGCGTTTGGGATTTGCAGTGGTTCATTTTTAAAGGAGTTGTGTGAAAACGATCTTGATGTGTTTGGAGTCAAAATTAACCTTGAAAGAAAAGTCAAAACACCACAATCTACACAGCTCTGATCAGTTATAAATCATAGGATCATGGAATGGGTTGGAAGGACCTTAAAATTCATCCAGTGCCACCCCTGCCATGGGCAGGGACACCTTCCACTGTCCCAGGCTGCTCCAAGCCCCATCCAGCCTGGCCTTGGGCACTGCCAGGGATCCAGGAGCAGCCACAGCTTCTCTGGGAATTCCATTCCAGCCTCTCCCCGCCCTCCCAGGGAACAATTCCTTCCCAATATCCCATCTAACTCTGCCCTCTGGCACTGGGAAGCCATTCCCTCTTTTCCTGTCACTGCAGTCCCTCCCCATCTTCCCTGCTGGCTCCTTCAGATCCTGTTCTGAGTTTCCCCAACAAAAAGTGAATCACTCAACTCATTAACAAATTCAGCAGAACTGTGACACTGAGCACCCCTGACCCCCCCTGGTTTCTGCGTTGTTAAAATCTGTTCAGCTTTCTGTACTGGGTTTATTCTCCCCCACACAGTTCCACACACAGTCAAAATTTAAGCTTTTTTCCTCTGTTTAGGTTAAAAGACTTTCTTTCTGAAGCAGTTCTTGAGAGAACAGATCAGGCTTGAGCTGTTGCTCATTAACACCTGCCTGTTAAAGTGTGCATTTCAGACAGTAACACAGAGGCACCTCACGGCTCACTCTCCATATTTCCTCTAAGAAGGGTTTTTTTCAGGATGAATTATAAGGTTTGCTTACAGTTTTATGCTTTCAGCTCCATCCTGCTGTCCCTGTAATAAATGCAGACCTGGAGGACTCTTCTGAAGAGTAACTTCATTCCTTCACTCTCAACAAGAATGTGATGAGTCCAGCGTTGAGCCATGGTGATGCTACGTGATTTTTAGCCATAATATTATTTAAAAATATGTGTTCATTTACATTATTTGGAACTGCTAAACTTTATGGTCCTCATCCTGATGTCCTTTACTTATAATATTGTAAAATTTGGCTGAAGGAGAGATGAAAATTCACCCGATACACTCAACATATCACAGGCAGCAGTGGTGGAAATCCTGCTCTTCCTTCCACCCTTTCAGCTCCACAGATTTCATCCCCATGGACTCTAAATGAGAATATTATTAATATTATTAGTAGAAAAGCTATGACATCTTTCTTTGTGCTACTTAAACCTCTCCCATGTCAGGGGTTTCGTTAAGAAGAAGAAAACTCAGCAGAGGAGGGAGGATAACTCACTATGGGTCAGGTTGGTGGGACAGGAAAGAAGCATCAGAATTTCTGGGAATGACTCCGACTCCTTTCCCATCACATGGAGAGAAGTTCCTCTGAAATCAACAGAAATTTTTGTACCTGACACGATTTTTCTGCTGCCTGCCATAAGCTTTGGATCAGTCCTGGAGTAAAAAGGAGCAATCCAAAGGTAAATAACGTGTGCAAACAGATTCGTTGTGAAGTGACGGGAGATGAGAAGGGCCCGGAGACGACTCCTCTGATCTGAGCCTTCCCAGAGCTCTTCAAACACCAGCTCCTGCATTTGCATGAAAGTTGCATCTCAGGGAAGCTTCTGAAACAACACCACGGAGCAACAAAGTGATTGCCACAGCCCTGACATCACTTTGAAAACACTCAGCCTAATTCTCTCAAAATTTGACAATTAATTGAAATTTGGTTACTTGCAATCACTGGAATGAGAGCAAAAAAGGGGAAAATGTAACAAGGCAAAACTGGTAATAAATTGCAAATCCTCTGTTTTAATTGCTTCAGAGCTGATGAGCCTTTTGGTGGCATCTAGGAGTCAAATGTCCATGGAAACACAAAAATCCCCAACTGAGTCAAATCCCCAGGAATGGTGATTCCAGCTGGCTGAGGCAGGGAGGGACCATCCACAGCAGCTGGATAAAGCTGGATAAATCCCTCCCAACACCACATGCTGAATTTCCATACACTGATCTCTACAAAGGCAGAAAAATGTGATTTCCATAAAGGAGCTCCTGGATGGATCAATCCCAGGAGCAGGGAGAGGGATGGGGCATTGCTGAGCACTGGTTCCACACCTGGGGCTACAGAAGGGAGCTGAAGGTTTTGAAATGTGCAGAAGAAATAAATGTCTAGGAAGTAAAAGAGTTTTAAATGACTTCTAAGGCTGAAGTTTTGCTCTCCGGGTCAAAAGGCCCCTGCAGAAGGATGGCAGAAATTTTAATTGCTGGCTAGAAAAAAAAAGCCATCATGAGAAGATAATTCCTTGACTCCTTTAGCTAAATCAGGGCAAATTCTGGAGAGCTGTGTGTGAATACAGCCAGGGGAGTTTAAATTAGAAATAAAAAGGAAAGTTAAGGCTCCAAAACCAATCTCCAAGTGGGAGGAAATGGTGTTGTCACTCACTCTGAGGCAAACTGAGTGCACGGGACAGCAGAGTTTGGGGTTTGCCTCTCTGGGCTCAGCTCATTCCCATCTTAGGAGCAGCCTACAGGATGTGAAATCCTCAGGGACCACCTGGCAGTGGAATATCAGGTTAAAAACAGCGAGCTGCTGGGCTGTGCCTCTGTGCCTGGGGAGCTGGAGCAGCCCAGTTCAGGCTCCTCATCAGGCTCCACGAGAGACACGGAATTTGCAAAATTCCTGCCTTTTTCTTCATAAATTGGACCATTAGCTGCTGAAATAAAACACAACGCGTGAAAAAGAAAACATTACTCCCTGAATAAAGCAAACACGCTCTGATTAATTTACTTTCTTTCTGAGCTGACAGCAGAGGTCGGCAAGGAAGACAAGAGAAAATCCCATTTTCTCAGCTTGGTTTCAGGCTGTTCAGGGAGGTCACTGCGAGCAATCACCCACCTGGGCACTGAAACGCTACCTCAAATTACCTGCAAGTCCTGGCCACTTTTTATCCAGCTGGTTTGTTGTCACATCATGGAAACCATTGGCACTTTTTCACCTTTGGAAATCTTTTTCCTCAGGCACTGGATTGTATCTATTTCTTTTTCCTCCATAAGCTTTCATTCTATTGTAATTATAATTATAATAAATTATGGTGTGAAACTGTGGCTGCTCCGGGGAGTGTCCAAGACCAGGTTGGATGGGATTTGGAGCACCCTGGGACAGTGGAAGGTGTCCCTGCCCATGGAAGAAGTTTGGAACTGGATGAGCTTTAAGGTCCCTTCCAACCCAAATCATTCATTCTATGAAGTGGGGAAAAAAAGCCACAAAAATAAAATGCCATTGATTTTAAACAGCTTCTCTAATCCATTTTTTTCCTTTTTCCTTTATGCTCATTATTACGTTTTTTGTTTAAATATTGTATCCTTTGAGGAACTCATCCCTACAACACTCTCACAACAATTTAAGTGAAGCACTGGCTGGCTCAGCATTAAGTTTGCTCTCCAGCCTTAATCTCCCACCTCTTCCTTCAAATCTTCCTGTTCT
Source organism: Pachycephala philippinensis (assembly GCA_013397055.1). Taxonomy (NCBI): domain Eukaryota; kingdom Metazoa; phylum Chordata; class Aves; order Passeriformes; genus Pachycephala; species Pachycephala philippinensis. Next base: position 50,971 of record VWZT01005142.1, on the reverse strand, counting down.
GCACACCCCATAAATCCTGAACACGAGAAATAACATTCAGACCACAATTACATTTTTCCAGAAAAAAATAAATGTAATGTAGGGATGGGATTGTATCATCGTGGTTTTAATAGAGGCGATGAATTAAAACAGAAACAAAATAAAAAAAAATCAAAAAGCAAAACAAAATGAAAAAACCCAACAAAAAAAAAAAAAAAACCAACAAAAAAACCACCCCAACAACAAAAAACCCCAACCAACCAACCAACCAAAAAAACCCAAACAAAACAAAAGAGGAAAAAAACCAAGAAATCTAGAAATTACCATGAATTTTACAATAACATTTGTGTTTGCATAGAAAAACTTATAAAGAACAAAGATGTTGCTGGTTAGATTTTCTCCAGCGAAGAATTGCTTAATTTAGATGTATTTAACATGGCATTCTTTCCGATTTTTTTTTTTTTTTTTGATAAGTCAATAAAAAATAGCAGGGAAAAATATTTATTTCATCACTGTAAACGATGGAACTGGGTGGATTATTTTTGTCACTTCTGCAGTGCAGCAGAGAGGTCTATTTGTAGAGAAGCAGAGCCCTTCTTTGATGTGGCTGCTTTTAAATAGCTTAATTGCAAGGCAGATGGTAAGAAACAACACCAAAAAAAAAAAAAAAAAAAAAAAAACAACCCTGATGAAACAAAACCCTGCATAAAGGTGGAAAATTGCTTGAGGAATGCTCTGGTCTCACAGGGAGAAATCTTTCTATTTGTAGCTGGTAAGTGCAAACTCCGAGGCTGTGATTAGGCTTTAATGTAGGAGAGGTAACACGATGTAGCTGATGAAAACATGTCAACGCAGCATGAGGGAAAGAACAAGGAGGCGACTTTTCCCTCAAAAAGAAGAGTTTCAGATCTTCAAACGCCCCCCGACTTCTGTAGCAACAATTGGGGAGAAGAAAACGCTTCGGTGCTCGTACAAAGCATCCAAAGTATTTTATCAAATTTCTTCAGGCTTGTTAACATTATGGGCTGCATAAAATGTAGGATTTTTCATTGGGTTCGCAGTTTTAGGCGCAGTGTGGCGTCGTGGGGGAATTTGGGATGGGACCAAACATAACCTGAAATCCAGGGGGACTGGAGCACATCCCCTGTGGGGACAGGCTGAGAAAATTTGGGATGTTCAGCCTGGGGAAGGGAAGGTTCTGTGGAGCCCTCATGGAAACCTTCCAGGGTCTGAAGGTGCCACGAGGAAGCCAAAGGGACTCTGCACTATGAATGAGAAAAAAGGCCTCAGGCTGGGAATTTCTTTAGCCCTCACAGTACTTTGTGAAGATTCTCTTTCCCATGTGAAGAATTTAAAACAATGTTATAGTTTTGTAAATTTCTGCACCTGCACCTACTTCTCAAGGACTGTTTTGGCTTCAACCAGAAAAACATCTAGAAACTGATGTCTCAGAACTGGACCAATCACCCCAAGGGATGGTTGTCTGAGTGACCAGTCATTTTATGCCATTCAACACACTTTCGCATGTTAACATATAAAAGTTGTTCAATCTTCCATTAAACTCTCTCTCTTCGGATCAAATTCGTGGTAGCGTGGATTCTGTCAACTTTACCTATTCTGGCAGCAACAGCATCACTGCACCAGGAACTGGAGGGACAGGACAAGGGGGAATGGATTCGAGCTGAAAGAGGTTTGTTATATGCAGGAAATTCTCCCCTGTGAGGGTGGGGATGAACTGGAATGGAATTCCTGGAGAAGCTGTGGTTGCACCATCCCTGGAAGTGTCTAAAACCAGGTTGGATGGGGCTTGGAGCAGCCTGGGACAGTGGAAGGTGTCCCTGCCCACGGCAGGGGGTTGGATTAGATGATCTTCAATGTCCTTTCCAACCCAAACCATTCTGGGATTCTGGGATATTGGTGATGTTGTTGGTGGATCCCTGAAGGTGGAGCATGGCCACAGAGGTGGAAAATTTGGTGGCCTCATGGGGAATGCTGGAAGCTGCCAAAAAGGGCCTCATCTCTGGCTGCATTCTCTGCTTTAACCCTATTAGTGATAATTATATTACAGATAAGGAGACTTCAAGCCAAATAATGCAATATAAACCAAAACATGAGGAAAGCAGCATCACCCCTCACTTATTCCAAAGCTAGGACTGAAATTCCAGCTGAAATAACAGCTCCCTACAGGCAATACAAATGTTTAGAGGGGGGAAAATTATAAATTATGCTCCATTGCAGTCAAGAACCACAACCTTGATAGTCCCCAAGGGATTTCACCTCAGCCCAGGCAGGGCATTAGGAGTGAATTAGCCATGGATTGAATCGGTAATCAATGGAAAAGACAAGGTATTTAGAGCACAGATCATAATAAGCACGCCAAGAAAAGCAGTGGAGTTTTCTTGTTTCTGTGGAAGGATTGTAAGAGCAAAAATGAAAGAAATCTGGCTTGAAAGTGAAAATTCGAATGCAGGCTTGCAAATCTTTCTGATGACATCAAAGTTTTTACAATTTCTAAAGTGTAGGTATGGGGAGGGCAGATATCCTGTTTCTGAGGAGTCACAATTGTCATTTTAAAGACATTTTTTCTACCATTGCTATTTCATAGACTCGTAGGATGGTTTGGGTTGGAAGGGACCTTAAGGATCCTCTCATCCCAACTCCATGCCGTGGGCAGGGACACCTCCCACTGCATCACCAGACCATGGCTGAATCTAAGTAAACAGTAAAAAAATAAAAATAAAAATAATGCAATTATAACTCCAGATATGGGCTCTGTGATTAAAATGTAGCCGTTTCAGGAAAGGAAAATAATTTCACATTTTTGGGGGAAGGAATAAAGACAAAACCTGGACTTAGATGCAAAAGTGCCTAAAGATCCTCCAATAAATATATTTAAAGCATTATTGAATTAATATATGGCAGATTTTGGCCACTGGCAGGGAATTAAGAGCTCTTTTCAAGGTTCTCCATCTAAATTTCACGACTGCCAGATCCTAATCTCGGGTCCATGTCATGCCTTGTTTGTTCCATGGAAAACGCCGCTGTGATGCTCCCTGCATATCCATTAGCCACGTTTTTTTTCCCTTCTTCTCCCGAGATTCTCCCAGATATATCGCCCTTCTGAGATTAAAATCTAGACCTAAATCTTCAAAGCAATTACGTAGACAAAAAGCAGCAATCTCCTCCTGCTCAGGGAGCAGAAATCTCCGGATCGGAAAGCGATGGGAGATTCTGAACCCCGGGAAAAGGCACCACGTCCTGCAGCAGTGATCAATACCTGGACAAATATTCCTGCCTTGATCTCGCTCCTCTATAAAGCTGTAGGAGTTTGTTGCAGATTTTAATGGAAAGACAATTGGAGAATATGGATTTTTCTTTCCCCTTGGGAGAGGGGCGCGTTTAAAGAGCCAAAGCAAAACAAATGAGGGGTGGAAACGGCAGCCTGGGTTTGTTTTCTGCCTTTGTTTGAAATAAAATGCTACTGATTTTTTGGTGTCTTTGAATACCTTTTTTGATGTCTTTGAATACTTTTTTTGATGTGTTTGAAAACCTTTTTTGGTTTCTTTGAATACTTTTTTTGGTGTCTCTGAATGTTTTTTTCACTTAGAAATGAGTAAAAAGGGAGAAAGTAGCTGCTTTTGAGGTCCTCAAGATTGGATTTTTGGAATGTATTGTGCCTGTTTATGTTCTAATGATTGGAAATGACACAAAAATGAATTCATCTTTTTTTTTTTACAAAGAAAGTGTTATAATGAATCAATCCTAAATCTCTTTATACTGGCCTTGTTCCCACATGGACTTAAACAAGTCCTGGTGCCTGGGATCACTACATTGATATTTATTATTTATTTTAAAAGGCAGGAGGCAGGATTTTTAAAACATTTCACACCATTACAACCCCACAACCATCAATAAGGGAGCAGGGCTTTTTTCCCCCACTACGAGACAATAAATACTTAAATATGCACAGCAAGAGACTTTGCCTTCAGTGTCACCAGAGCTGGGATTTCACTGGGAGCAGTCAATGAACTCCTCATTTTCCAAGGTGGGCATTCAGTTGTGAGGGCAGAAATCAGCTTCTCTCAGGCCTAATTCATGCCTGAAAAGGCCCAATGGATTTGGATGTTTTTAAATCATAATTGGGAAGTGATGAGTAAAGGGTGGTCTGAATAAAGTCTTGCCTGTAGAACACAAATCAGGCTGGATCTTCAAACATTCCAATATTTCTTGTTGCTGCTGTCATGGGTGGAATCAGAAACAGGAATACCTGGGAGATTATGGATCAAAATCACTGTAATTTGCAGATTTTACTGCATTACAGAAGAAGAAACTGAGGAAACTTTTTTTTTTTTTGGTGCAGTTACCAAAGATTAAAGAAGACAAGAAGGTCAGAAAAGGATTAAAATAGAAGAATTTAAGAGTCTTATCATTAGCCATACTCCTTTTATGCTATTAACAGCAAATCCACTGAGGTTAACATTAAAAAATGTTGTCTATGAGGTTTGCTTGATTTTAAGCAGAAATAATTAAATACTGCTCTAGTTGTCTCAAGAAACAAATCCTCCTCAAGATCAAATACCTCCTTCAAGGTATTAAGTGCTATTGCAAAAATGTGCATGTAATTCTATTTAAAGCCATGAATTATGCAGGTAGAAAAAGACCTGTAGCAGAAATAAAATAATAGTAAAAAAAAAGAAACAAATATAGGTGGCATTTATAATTTCAAGTACAGAAAAATGCAGCCCTTGGTGCATCCCAGAGCACTCGGCTGCAAGTGACAAAGTTATACGATCCTGCAGCACTAAAAAGGGAAATTTAGATTTGCAATAAAAGAATTGAAATGGGTTTTTGCCTACCAGGGCCCTCCAAATCAGCACCGTGCACTATTTGCACTAACAAATGGTTATTCCACGAGGCAACAGACATTTTGATGTGCTGATACATTATTTGACATTATGGAGAGGGAAGTGATGCTTTGCTAGAGTAAAAACTGGATTTACCTGAATCAGCTCATAGGAATTTGTTACTGGTAACCTCCTTTAACTTTCACTCTGTGTTCTGATCAATATTTTGGGGTGTTTTAAACAGTTCCTGGTCTTTAGAGGAGGAAATAATCAGTGGGCTCAGAGCAGACACATGAATTACATGTGACTGCAGCTCTGCCAAACCTGTGTGGGAAAAGATTCCACGGGTGGCTGAATGTTAGTGCTTCATTGCCTGGTTACACTTTGCCATGGTTATTTTGGGAAAAAAATGCCTCCTAAAGATCCAGATCTTGAATCTTTCACCTGGAACGGCCAGGTTTTTCTTGTAAAATTGAAGAGCATGGTCATATAATGAAGACAAATAAAACTTACAAGGTGTTTTGATGTGCTCATGGATAAAGTCAGTGGAATGCTCTCAATAATTTCATTGGGATTCAAACTGGAGCTTGATTTCCTTTCCTAAAATTTATATTTCTTGCAGTTCTTTTTAAGGTTTCCAGAGGGGGAAAAAAGAATTGAAGGTTGTAAACCAAGAAGAAAGAGTCTTAAATCCTTTGATTCTACTTTTGTTCTAATGGCGAGGACTATTACCTGAAAGGAAGGTTTTATGGCTGAAATATCATTAGCTGCTATGACTGAGGTGTTTAGGACGTGCCATAAATTCCTCTTAACTGCTGCTGATCCTTAAATATAATCCACATCTAAACCTCACGTCTAATCAGCCAACTAATCAACATTTTAATCAACATTTCACAAGTAGTCTTGACCTCCCTAAGACCACAGCTTTATCCATGATCCCAAAAGGCGCTACTCCGAGACTGGAAAATCCTAAGCAGTACACGAGGCTCAGAGTTCGGGTTTTTATTCAGTATTTTGACCTTGAAACCTCTGAATTCATCAGGTTTGTCTGTGACAAAAGTAAGATCAAGTCCTGGGCAGCTGGGGACCCTGTGGCTGACTTGTTTCATTTTCATAAGGAGTCACCAAAGGGCAGAGCTGGCAGCTCTCCAGCAGTGGGATGATCCCAAGGGATGATCCCTGATCACCAAGGGGTTTTCCAGGGCTGACAACCACCACCCAGCATTCCTGGAAGGAGAGAGTTTGGCCCCACATCTGGATTACTGCACAGAGCCAGCCCTGCTGCCCCGAATTTGGGCCCACATCTGGGTTACTGCATAAATCCCACAGCTGCACCTGAAGGAAGCTGCTCCAGAGTGGGGTTTGCCCTGGGGATGATCCCAGTGAGAAGCAGAGCTCTGGAGCCCAGGAAGGGGGAAAAGCCATCCCTGTGAGCTCCGTGGCAGCCATCCCTCAGCTGGTTGGAGCTCCAGCCAGATGAGCTGGATGTCAAACAACAGCTTTTCACACCAGCATCAAAAGACACATTTGGGGTTTTTCTTCCCCTGTGGGATTGAGAGTAATAAAACCTATTCATGGCAAGCACTCGAGGAACAATTTGGCTCCATATGGGAAGGGTCTCTTTGTGCAGCTGCAGCTGCAGGGTTATCACAAACCACACTCCCAAAAGGCTCCATCTCCCATCCTCAGTGGGAGATTTCCCAGGATTTAGTCCTGCCTGGTGCTGATGGCTGACCTGCACACAGACCTGATGTCTAAACAGATTTATTCCTCAGAAACCAGTGGTGGATAATGAATTAATTCCATGAACACAGCACTAACACAGCCACACATTTCCTCCCTCCTGCCCATTCATGTTCCAAGTTGGACTGAATAACCCAAAACCTTCTGTACCAGAGCCCTAATTGCTCTCCAGCCCACCATTACTGTCCCTCAAACTGGGGTTTAACTTTGTCTTTATTCTCACCAACACAAAACAGCAGAAACACCATTTTTTTCCCCCTCAGCAGCACGGAGAATAATGGTTTTAATTCCATTTTAAGTATTTCATTTTAATTTTCTACAAGTGCAAGAGGAAGCTTGAGTAGCCAAGAGACGTTCCCCTTCCAGTGAAGGAAAGGATGAGGTGATTTGGTGAAAATCTGTGGGAAATCTCTTGTATTTATCAAGAAGATAGAGAACCTAGTGACCAATACCAGCTAAGGCTCCCCACCACGACAGTCACACTTTTTGGTGACGGTTATGACCTTCACAACACTGACCTTTTTCTGAACAAGGTTTCAAACACAGGTCCAAATTACAGACATTTATTGCTGAAGATAAAGGAGTAACTCCATTACTGGGGGTAATAACAGGCAGTTTATCTTTTATGCACACGAGTCTCTGGAAGGGAATCCAGGGAAACCTTTGCCAGCGACTTCCAGGTGATGCCTTACGTTTTAGCTTTTATATTTTCCAAATTCTGTATTCCCAGTGTGTAACTCTGCAGTGTCCTGCAGCCTGGGAGCTGCTGCTCTCTCATGCTGAGACAGACAGAACAAAGCCTCTCCAGGCTGCTCTCCAAGGACACCCAGCCCGGCCTAGGCCCAAAATGTGTAACCCAGCATCTTGAGAAGGGGGGCAAGCTGAGGGGAAATTCCATCATTAGCTCAAGTTTAATTGGTGAAATTGGGTTGAGATGCAAATGGAGCAAAGCTATAAAAGTGTGAAGAACTCGTGACTCGGGGTCCATCTTGGGTGCAGCCTTTGGCCTGCCCAGGGTGTGCCTCTGAAGGCCTTTCAAATAAATATCCACCTTTATTCCCTTCCTCCTGTCCAGTCTCTGTTTCTAGGTTGGCCTCTTTAGGCATCACAGGAGTGCTGCTGGAGCAGGGCAGAACGTGGGAAGCTGGGTGAGGAACTCACTGCTGGGATCACAGGAGTCCACTGCTGAAATCTCTGACCTCCAATGGCTTTTCTTATCAACATCCTTGGAAATCCTTGGAAATCTCTTTGATTCTCCTTCAGCTGCTGACATTTCTTTGCCCTTCCCATACCACACCCCAAACCACACTATTGGCTCTATGTTTAAAGAGTGTTTTTCTGCTGAAAGGTCACAACAAAAACTCTCTTTCCTGAGATAATTTCACTCTTCCACTTCTTAATTTCTCTCTAAGACATCAGAAAGTGCAAATAAAGGATTTAAGGGGTTTTACCCAGCGATAGCCTGGGTGATTATTTCCCCTGAGCTAATTTTAATCATCTGGGGTGTTCTTAATGAGGGATTTTGACACGTGGGCTGCAGAGTGACCCCTCTTGTTCTACTTCTGCTTGGTCCCCCCATCCCTGGGAGTGTCCAAGGTCAGGTTGGATGGGGCTTGGAGCAACCTGGGACAGTGGAAGGTGTGGAACAAGATGGACTTTAAGGTCCCTTCCAGCCCAAACCACTCCTGTAGTTACAACAAGGGTGATACCAATAAATTAATAACTAGAAGAATACACAGATCCTAAGGATTGAGCACCAGCCATTACCAGAGATACACAGAGGATAAAATATGCTGTTTACCAGCTGAAATAACAATCAGCCTGAGTTAGGTTATCAGCTCTCTCATAGCACAAGACAAAATTAAAACGAGCCACTGTGGAGTTAATTTGAGATGTTTGTTTTTTGCACTACACTTTATGCACCAAGAGGAGAAAAATTGGTGGAATAATTTCCATGAGCAAGTTGAAATAACTGGTGTTCAGGAGATAACTGGGAGATCTCTGTGTGGAAAAGGATCCTGGTAAATCATTCCTGCCTTCTCTTGCAGAAGTAGGCTGAGGAGCTGGGAGATTTCATCCAGGATTAATGCACTGATAGGAGTTAAATCAGTGTTTTTGGGGTTTAGGTGTGGGTAATAACTCCTTGTGCCATTTCACAGAGTGATAGAATGGTTTGGGTTGGGAGGGACCTTAAAAACCACCCAGTTCTGACCCTCCACATGGGCAGGGACACCTTCCACTATCCCAGGGTACTCCAAACCCCATCCAGGGGCTCTTCAGCATTTCAGGTTGAAGTCACAGTTTTTTTTATAGACCAGGTGCAGGGCTGACTTCCCCAAAATTTCATGGAATCAGGCAGAAACGTGGGGACCAACTTTTCAGAATAGCAGTGGCATGGGCTGAAGGCAAATTGTTCAAGGACATGGATCCCTTTAGATTTCAGTGTCCAATGCTGGAACCAAAAGGAAAGGTCTAGACTAAGTCTCAGGAATAGAAAACATCCCATAAAATCCCTCATTAAATAGAACATTTAAGGTCTGAAAAGACCAAGTCCAACCTCTCCTCACACATTTTGTCCAATAGTTGCGAGCCCAAGTTTATGGAAGAAGCACCAGAATTTCCAAGGGAACGTTTCACATCATTGTTTCATCCAGTACATTTCCGTACAGGAAAAAGCTCCTCAGCCAAGCTTTTCTTTATGCAGGGAACACAACCAAGCTCTGACCTTGCTGACATTTAGGGGGGTTTGATCACTGGCACTAAATGCTTAACAAGCAGAGATTTGATTGTGTGGCACAAAGCCTGCATAATTTACTTTTAATAGTCTGATAAAATCCCTTGCACGGGTGAAAGATGCACAAAGATTTGGATAGGGGAGAGGACTCTCCCTAGAAAGATTTACATGATGTCTGTGTTATGGGAAGAGAGATGGGGTGTTAAACTGCTGTTTGAGTAAGGGCTAAATAGAATGGGCTAAATACTCTCATTTTGAGGAGGACATGAAAACCAGATTCTGAAATATTCCCTCTAAAAATGTGTTCTAAAGCTGTGTAAAAGTACATCCTAAAAAACACTCTTGGAGATGAAGTGTAGTGGGCACGGTGGTGTTTGGGCAAAGGTTGGACTGGGTGATCTCAGAGGTCTTTTCCAACCTTAATCACAGTCCTGTGATTCTGTGAAAAATATGAAAGTATCTCCAGTAAAGCCAAAACTGTCACTGCTGTTCTTTGTCAGGTTTGTTATCTATTGATATCAGCCCCAAAAACATCTCCAAACGGAGATGTTTGGACAAGGACAAACATCCTTGGACAAGGACAAGGATGCAGGACAAGGAACACCCAGAGCAAGCCTCCTGTAGGATTCCCCAACATTTTGGGAAGATTCTGAGCAAATAAAACCCTTCCTGAGCTGAGCTTTGCCTCTCTCTAAGCTGCCTCCTTTGCAAGGTTTATCCTTGTAGGCTTTTCTGCACCCCTGAAATATATTGGGGTTTAAAACATGAAGCCAGGCTGATCCTTGGGTGCAGCCCTTCTTATTGCAGTTCTACAAAGCAGCAGCAGTACAAATTCATCATGGGAGATACAAAAACTGACCTGCATTAGTTAATTTTCATTCATTTTGTTCAACTTCATTATAATCATAAGCAATGGTCTGTTTTAAGAGAGTGGAGTTTTAATTAAGCTGATCTTCGAGGAGGAAGTTGATGGGATTACATAAAGAGAGCTCTTTTTCAGCGTAATGAAAGTTGGGATAACTTTACCAAATTCAATTATTTCTTCCCAACGCAGCATGAGAAATATTTGGGGAACGGCTGAAACAATTCTTAGAGCAAATTATAGCCCTGTCAGAGAACAAGAAATCAGTGTGTCAAAACACGAGGATATTTCTGTACAAAGCATCCAGAAAGTGACTTCATACAGACGATCCCTGTCTGAATATTATATTCCTCATTAAATTTATCTACAGCTGGGAAGAGGAATATTTTCTGTTTGCTGTTGGAAATTAAAAAAAATAATAACCCAAATGAAAAACGTCCTCAGACATAATCCAAGGAAGGATGCAGGAAAATGTTTTAATTCATCTAAGCTCACCCGGTGTTGTAAAAACCTAGGTACAGCTTTACAGCTTTTGTGAGCCCCAAATAACTACATTTTCTGCAGTAAAACCGGATCTATAAAATCCCACTCACTCTTCTCACGTGTACGTTTTTAATAAGCGGATTTTATGTACGGGTTACCTAAAAGAAGGGCTGATGTTACAGCCCCTGATAGACCATGGGCTCTGCACTGCTGATATTTTCAATTACACCAAATGGTGATGAAGGCAGAGATGCCCAAAAATCATCCTGGTGAGCCCTGGCTGGAGAAACAGAGCTGGTGAAATTCCACCTCCCATGGATCTGATCCCACTGATGTTAACATCAGGCTGGAAGTGAGGGGACCAGAGGAACAAGGAGGGAGCAACAGCACTTGAAGAGTTTTTTGTATCATTTTCCTAAAGCAATATCACAGAATCCCAAAATGGTTTGGGTTGGAAGGGACCTTAAATCCCATCCCATGCCATCCCATGCCATCCCATGCCATCCCATGCCATGCCATGCCACGCCATGCCACGCCATGCCATGCCATGCCATGCCATGCCATGCCATGCCATGCCATG
>VWZT01005142.1:23282-35825 GCA_013397055.1 Pachycephala philippinensis | reverse complement strand
TGAATTGTGTCTTTTTGCACTCAGCAGAAAATCTGTTTGAACATTTATCTGTGTTAAACCTGCAGATCCTTTTTTTCAGTGTCATGTCTCCATCGCTTGTGTGTGTGTCCCAAGTAAAATGAAATCTACAAAAACTGCAGAAGAAACAGCTATTCCATATTAACAAGGGATATTCTATATAAAAGTGTATTTCCTATAATTGACATTATTTTTTCTGTATTAATATTCTTCGATATAATTCACAGTGCTAAAACACATGGAGAAGGCACTTGGTGCTCTCTCCAGTTGCAGGGTAAGACCATAATAAGGATTTTAAAATAATATTTATAAAAATATTTACACAGAAAGGTAAAAATTGTGAACATTGCTTCCAGAGCAAATTCCTTTTCTTTTCCTGGGAGGCTGCAGGGATAAGGAGCTTCATTGCTGGCGTGGTTGGACCTCCTCCCTTCCTCGTGGTGGCCACTTGCCCAAAGTCAAGAATTCAGGCTGGTTTGGTTTGGTTTTGGCTTTTCTTAGTGGTTTCTCTGCTCCTGCAGCAAACTTTTTTTGGGAATTCAGAGTGCACTAATCCATTTTTGTGGGATTTCAAGACCTCTTTTCTGCAAGAGCAGATCATTCCCCAATGCCTGCACTGTTCAACTACTGAGCCTGTCCAGCAGCTCCATTTACTTCACAGCACATCTTAATTTTTACAAAGGAAGTGAATTGTGATGGATTTTTGCTCTCGGGTTTCCAATATCTGTCTCTGACAAGACTTCAAGGAATATTCACGAGACAAAGGTGGTGTAACTCCATGAATCTGAAATTGCATCACCTCTATAATGAAAAACAATTGCAAGGTTGCATTAATGAAAAATTATGTTGAAATTTACTTTAGAACGTGTCTGACAGGATTGAGGGGAAACGAAGCCAATAATTTGGGAAATGTTTACTGAATTAGCACTGTAAAATTAATTAATTCCATCTTACTTGAGCAGTGCCCTGGATTCATAAAGATGAGCAAGGTGGGATAGGGAAAGGTGCCCCTGCCCATGGCAGGAGGTTGGAATGAGACGATCTTGAAGGTCCCTTCCAACCCAAACCCTTCTGCAATTCTGGGATTGAAAATTTTAGAGCAACCAAAACCCTCTGCATGGAGTGAACACCAAAGAGCAGTTTCGGTGGGTTAATGGGTGAATTTTGGAGCAGAAGGTGGCACTGACTGACTAAAGCACCTCACGGGATGGGATCATATTCCTTTGTTAAAAAAACCTCATCTTGGGCCTTAAATTTTGCCTTTGTGGTCGTCGGGATTTGCCCTTGAGCAAGTTGATGCTTGTGCGCAGCGGAGAGTTTAGATCACGTTAGTCCTTGATCTAACTCAGTTAAAAAGTTGATAAGGACATCCTGGGTTTATCTCCTCTGTCTAAAGAATGATAGAAAAGCTGCCAGAGCCACGGGGAGCTGGGAGGCTCCTTCTCCTGAAGGCACGGTGACAAAACCCCACGTGTATCACTCCAAGGCATCTCCAATTTCCACCGAGGAAACAGAGGAGAAAGAAAGCGTCTCCCAGCCCGAGATTTTGCAAGAGACACCTTGGCTCAACTTCTAATTCCCTCCTGTCTCCCAGCCCCTGCTCCTGATTCTCTCCTGTCTGCTTTATAGACCAGATCCTATCTCCCAGGTATTTTTAGCCTACGACAGCGTCCTGAAAGCTACACAAGGACATCGTGCACTTCATCCTGAGACAGGGAAACTTTTGTCACTCCAGAGCCAACTTGAGTGGTTGGAAAACTTTTGTCATTCCAGAGCCAACTTCTGAGGTGGCTGGAGGCCATCCCAAGCTGCTGAGGTCGCTCCAGGCTCAGCCCAGTTTGCAGGAGTTGTTTGTGCCCTGACACTGTCAAAACTCCAAGAGGAGCAGCCCTTCCTTAATGGTGGAAAAGTTTTGTTTAAGGGCTTTTTTTGGTTTCTGACAGCTGGAAACACAAGGTTACAGAGGTTCAGTCGGGATTTTTTGATCATCAGTGTTTGCTTTGTTTTTGTTTTTTTTTTTTTTTAATGTGTTTTTTGGTTTTTTTGGGTTTTTTGTTTTTTTTTCTGATAGACTATCGCAATTCTTCAAAAGCCAAATATTTGACAAAGAAATGTCAATCTCAATGATTTTTTGTTTTGACCGAGTCTTGGGCAAAGCCACAACATTTGGGTAACGTGCAAATGTTTTATCCTGACCTCTAGGAAAAGACTGGTTTAATATTCCAATTTATCATCACCTTCTGTGTCATTCCTCAAAGATTTGGGTTGAATCTTTAATAGGGTGTAAGATAGTTCAGAAAAATCTAAATCAGAACTTTATAAGTTCTAATAAAATGAAAATTCAGATGTTCAGAAGTTTAAAATTCAGCCATTGAAGTGCTAAAGTATTTCTTGAATGAAAAAACTGAGAGCAGAGAAAGGATTGGGTTGGGAGGGACCTTAAATCCCATCCAGTGCCACCCCTGCCATGGGCAGGGACACCTTCCACTGCCCCAGGCTGCTCCAAGCCCCTGGGAGCGAAAAGTTTTAACAGCCTTAATTTCCTCAGCAACTGAGAAATTCTGTTCCTGGTCTTGTTAGACAAGAATTGCATAAGGAAATTCTTTTATTTTGACATAGAAAAGGCTAAATTTTTAACAAATTTTTAAAGTCGGTTACAAGAAGCTTGGGTTAATCTGTTGCAAGCAACTTTTAGTCTATTTACTCTTGATACCACTTAGAAAAAGCCCCCTAATTATTTAAAAAGAAAATTTTAATGAGGAAATACCTAAAATTCCATTTTAAATTTCATTCCTAATTAAAAATAGAGCCGCTAATTATAATGCCTATCTCCTTTAGACGGTGCTGCAAGGCTTAATTAATTGCGAGTGAAGCTCATTTGAGAAGCTCACAGGATGGAAGTGTAAAATTGTTTATGTTAATGGGGAGGAGGCTCTGAAGGAGGCTGGCAGGGGCTGCTGGCACCTGTGGGGGCATTCCAGGGGTTCCCATTTCACAGCCCAAGAGCACACCAGGACACCTGAGGAGCTTCCAACATCATCAGAGAAGTGTCTAGGAGAGCTGGAAGGGGATTTGGGACAAGGGATGGAGGGACAGGACACAGGGAATGTTCAAAGGGACAGAGAGGAGGTGGCAGAGCTGCTGGAGAGAGGAAGGAAGGAAACTTCTGGGCACATGAGGCCTCCAAAGGCTCAAAAAAAGACCAACTTCTCCTCTCTTTTTGTCTTTAACACCAGGATTTTCATCTCTGGGAGAGCTGGGGGTGCTCACCTGGAGAAGGGAAGGCTCCAGGGAGAGCTCAGAGCCCCTTGCAGGGCCTCAAGGGGATCAAGGAGAGCTGGAGAGGGACTGGGGACAAGGGATGGAGGGACAGCACACAGGGAATGGCTTCCCACTGCCAGAGGGCAGGGATGGATGGGATATTGGGAAGGAATTCCTGGCTGGGAGGGTGGGGAGGGGCTGGGATGGAATTCCCAGAGAAGCTGTGGCTGCCCCTGGATCCCTGGCAGTGCCCAAGGCCAGGCTGGACAGGGCTTGGAGCAGCCTGGGACAGTGGAAGGTGTCCCTGCCATGGCAGGGGTGGCCCTGGATGGGCTTTAGGGGCCCTTCCAACCCAAACCAGTCTGGAATTCTGCAATGAACACAAGGAACTTTTCCTCACTCACAGAAGGACACTCCCCTGCCTGACTCTGCTTTTTCTCTGCCGAAACAGTCCCAGGAGGGAAAATGGAAATCTCAGAAGGTTTGAAGTTCGTATCAGAATTTGTGTCTGTGCCGCTTTAGACGAGCAAGTGTCCCCTCTCTTTTTTTAAAAATTTGTTTAATATATAACCTAGGAAGGGGCAGTTCAGTGTTCCAGGAGGTCACTCAGTGCTGGGATGGGATTCAAGTAACAACTCCCACCCCACAAGCTGAACCTTACAGAGCCCTGGACACAATTGTGGGGGCCAGGACTAAACAAAACTGTTTCCACTCCTGTTCCAAACCTAATCCCGTGTAGTGACCCAGTTTTGGAGGAGAGAGGTTTGTGATTACCTGACAGGAGCTCACATTTGTACGAGAGGAACAGCAAGAGCACATTTAATCTTTCATGCTCCGCTCTGACAGCTGCGCTTTCACTCGCTCAGCTTTCTTGAAGGATGAGCCAGGCAGAGCTCATTTTTACACATCCCAAATTTCCAGACAGGGATGTGCATGAAGTGTAGGAGCTGTTTATCCGATTGAGGCACTAATTGTGTGGGTCCTAGCTCCAACAGCACGGGGAAGGCAGCGCTAATACCAGGGAAGAGACACGCAACGCTCAGCGGATAAAAGGCTCCTCGTCCCAGCTGGGAAAACAGTTCCATTATCTCCCAGCTGCACAGACCTTCCACACGGCTCCGTTCTGCCTCGCTGAACGCTCTGCCTGGCTGAGAGCTCCTGCAGAAAATTGTAAAGAGCCTGAGACATCTCGCTGCTCGGAGCTGTAAGTACAGAACCGCGCTGCTGCTGCAGTGGGGATGCTGCTGGGGAGCCGCGTGTGCCGGGCTGGGTTTTTATCCTTCCTCACTCGTTTGCATTTGCATAAAGGGGGGAGAGAAGGGGGAAAATTCGCTGCTTTATTTCTGCTGCGTGTCTGGAAATGGCTGGTGCTCCAAATGTGAGCGTTCCGGGCAGAAAAGGAGGTGTGTCCACTATTTGTATGCGTGTGAGGCAAAGAGAGCCCAGACTGAGCTGGTCACAGGCACCACAGGTACATCATTGAGGCTATCACAGCTCTGTGCTGCAGTGAAACGGGCAACACAGAGCATGACAGTGCTAATTTTGGCACTTTCCGACGACTTTCTACAGCATATTAAAAGCTGGAGTGGGTAATGAGAGCCTAACCTCATTTCTGCCAGCTGAAGGTGGAAAAGCAATAAACATAAATCTGCAGGGAAAACGTAGGTGAGTCCTAAAAAGAAAGTTTTTCCCTGTTGCTCATTTGAATCATCGAAGGGAAATACAAGGCAAGTTCGCAGCCTATACTGAACTTTGGGTCTGCATCCAAAGATTTGCAGGAGTGGTAGTTTGGATATTGTTATTTATTGACACTGCGTTAAAGGACATGACACTTCCCCAAAAGTTTGGGAAGTCTGTGGTTCTAGAAACAAGCGCCTGACTAGAACTTTCTGTTAAATCCTGCATTCCCATGGTGCTTTTGGGGTGAATCCTTGGATGCAGGCAGTGGTTGCATGTGGGAAGGGGCTCCTCCAGCAGCTTTTGCACAAGCAGGATGCTCCAAGCTGCATTTCCTGCAGCATTTATGGAGCTGAATGATCAAGCAAGATGCAAACACTGTCAATAACAGTTATTTGTCCTTTTATCAGCACTGCAACCCTTTGCAGATTAATATTATGAGTTAAAATCCGAGTATTTACTCCTCTGAAGTAACATTTCCACCTCCCTTCCTTTTATTTTTCTCCCCCAAGGAGAGGAGCCTTGTGACTTCCACACAAAGTTCTGAAAGTTCAGAGAATTTTTCTGTGAGTGCCACTAAACCCTGCGGTGTTTGTGATTCCAGGCACCACATCCCCACAAATAACCCATCCTCAGCAGCCAGCTTTGCCTCTGGAGCTCCAGAGACACCGTGTCAGTGTTTCACATTCCAGGAGTCTCTGCTTCACGGGTTTTATGACACTAAAAAGTCCCAAATCAGTACCTATATGAAGTTAGCAACAACCATAGATCACATTTCAGTGTGTAAAAAAGGAAAATAAACCCCCCCAATGTTTGCAGCTGTGGGTTTCAAATGCTGGTGAGCTACTGCTGGCCATGGATTGCAAGTTTTACCTTCCACGCTGAGGATAAAATTATAAATAATCCAGAACAACTTAAGTGCTTTAAATCAAGCAGGAGCCATGTCTCTTTTCCTTTGCTTCCAGCTTTATGACCACTATTAAAAAGGTTTGTGGTGCATAATAAGCTACCCTAAAATTAATTTCTTGTCGTTGAAGCAAGTATTTCCCTCACAGAACAAGGTGCCAGTCTCCCCAAGGGGTCTTAAAACACAAAGATTGGTGGCACAAAGCATTATTTGGGTTTGAAATGAGAATTTTCAGTAGAAAATATTTTTGGTGAGTGTGTGGGAATAGATCAGCTCCACAAAACAGCATCAGATTTGTATTTCCCCCCCAAAACTGTGTTACTGCAATATTCCTTCTGGTTAAAACTGAGTTTATTGCAGAAGATTGCCACAGATTGGCCTCTGCTCCCCTTCCTCAGGGAAAAAGAGACACAAAAACCATCCTAATGGTGCCCTGCTTGTCCCCAGCCTCCCACCCTGTCCCTGCAGCAGGAAAGACTCTTGCAGAGGAGAGAAACCAGCAAGTCTGGCCCAAAAAATCATTTATTCCTTCTTCCCAGAGGCTGCACTCAGAGCTGGTCACAACTCTGTAGCCTGGTCTGTGCAAGAGGGAATCTCTCCAGAAGTGGAGACAGACAGAAAATCAGGCACACTTTTACAGCTACAGCTCCCTGGGTGGTAAAAACCATCCCTGGGGCACCAAAAAAACCCCAGAGAGAGCAGATTTAGGTGATCTTATTTGCATCCAAAAACGATCAGGCTCCACGAATCTCTTATTTAGGCAAAGGCTTTCCACAAGAGCAGAGTATGCAAGGAAAAAACACCTTCAAAAGGGAACAAAGCACCTTCAAGTGCCTCAATCACGGTAAATAAGAGCAACCCCTATCAAAAGAGATCAGGGCACTGTAATTAAGAGTTGGAGATCTTTTGGAGGGAAAAAACCACACACAACAAGTGTGAGCCAGAGCCTCAGAGGTATGGAAACCCTGCCTCTGTGCTGGGAAGGTGCTAAACACACCAGGTCAGCACAGAGCAAAGAGCCAGTGAGAGATTTTTGCACAAAAAACCCCCATGGGGACTTGAACTCATCAGTTTCAAAGCCTGGAGGAGAAGCAGTGAGAAAAAGCTGGAATTTTTCCATTCCTTCCTGCTCTCAGCTCTGTCTCCTCTCCCCCAGGAAGCAGCTCCAGCCTGGCTTTCCCTGCTGGATCAGGTGCAGCTGGGCACCACTTCCTGCTGCTTTTATTCCTGAGGGCACAGGTGCTTCTTTCTATTTGTTTTGGGACTGAAAAAATGATTTTTCTGTCTTGTTGTAGCCTTCCAGTGCCTGAAGGGGCTCCAGGAGAGCTGGAGAGGGACTGGGGACAAGGGATGGAGGGACAGGACACAGGGAATGGCTTCCCACTGTCCCAGGGCAGGGTTAGATGGGATATTGGGAATTAATTCCTCCCTGGGAGGGTGGGGAGGGGCTGGGATGGAATTCCCAGAGAAGCTGTGGCTGCCCCTGGATCCCTGGCAGTGCCCAAGGCCAGGCTGGATGGGGCTTGGAGCAGCCTGGGACAGTGGGAGGTGTTCCTGCCCATGCGATGAGATGAGCTTTAAGGTCCCTCCCAACCCAAGAAATTTTATCATATTCATCATTCATTTATCATATCTTATTATATTCAATTTTATCATCTCATATCTTCATTTGGGGTCTTTGTGTTCTGGATTTCCTAAAAGAGTTAAAACTCCAGAGCACGCAGGGCTCAGGGGAACCTCTGAGAGGGAGGGATGGGGAGGAAAGGGTTGGAGAGAGGAGTAACTTCCCTCCCTCAGAGCCTCTGATGTATTTTTGGCCTCTAAAGACCAGAAGGAATGGATCAAGTGAGTCAGAGAGGCAGTTTGTTTTATTAAAATTCTTGACAGCATCTGCTGTAATGCTCTTGTTAGAAGAGACAGAAAACATCAGAAAGATGAGAGAAGCTGTGTTCTGGCCTTGCTCTTTGCACAATAATATGGAAAGGAGCATAATTGGCTTCCCAATAACTGCTTTTATTGGCTGTATCCAAATTCAAGTGATGCAGGGACACAACAACCCTCCTCAGGCTCTGACCCCAGCTCCCACCAGAGGCAGCTCAAACAAATAAAACCATTCTCCTGCAATAAGTCCTCCCTTTTCTTCAGAACACCCTGATGTGCTCACCAATAGGATCCATTTTCTATATAAGATTCTTCAGAAAAAAACATAATATCTTTGTGTTTGGTAATGAATTCTGCTCTCCCATGGCTGTGACCAAAATATGAGGGTCCCAAATCTCTCTTTATGGTGGTGCCTGTGAGGAATCTTTTAT
This sequence comes from Pachycephala philippinensis, assembly GCA_013397055.1. Lineage (NCBI taxonomy): Eukaryota > Metazoa > Chordata > Aves > Passeriformes > Pachycephala > Pachycephala philippinensis. The sequence goes on along the minus strand of VWZT01005142.1, from coordinate 27,650 downwards.
TAAAATTAGTTATAAGTTTATCTTATTAAACTTATCTTTTATTAAATGGGAGAAAGACTGGCTGGAAAACAAGGATCCTCTGCTGTAAAAAGTAGTGTAAAAATCAAGTGTGTGCCTTTGAGCAGCACCTGATTTTAATTCCCATCATCTGGGAATAGAGGACCTGGTTGGGATGAACTTCTGCACCAAGTTTCTCACTGAAATGAATGAATTTTCAGCCTTTTAGTGATTATTTCAGCTTCAAACACACCTTTCCCTTGTGTGTGTTTGATGTTTGACCACATCCCACTGCCTGGTCCGGGGTGAGGTCAGGACATCAGGAATGGGCCTGCCTGGATCACAAAATGCTGCCATTGTTGGAAACCCTGGTGCGCTTGAGCAGTTGAATTCCATTTCTCCCAGACATTCATTCCCTCGCTGGGTTCGGTGTGAGCAGAACACGAGTGGCACCTTTGGTGAGAGAAATGGGGATTAAAAGCACTGAAGTTTCTGCAACTCCATCTCTCCGAGCAGTTTCTGATAATCCTACCATGAAATTACAAAACCAGCGGGACCAGAGCAAACCTCCCTGGAAATTGTGCTCCCTCCGTTTGGAAAGGAAGCCAGATAAGGTGGGGATTGTTATCAGCTAAATGAGACAGCTCTGTCACATGGACTCCCCAGCACCCCACCCTCAGCTGAAAACCCCCATCAGGACAGAATTTGGTGTGCAGGGGTCCGTGGTTCCCTGCCTTTCCCACGGCGTTACAGCTTCCAAGGAGTTTATCCTTGAGCAGAGGAATGAAACCCAAAAATAAAATTCTCCCCAGAACCAGCACAGAGCCACACTGGGCATCCACACCATGACCTGCAGCAGAGCTGCTGATTCCCCCTCGTGCCTCAGTTTCCCTTCTCTGCTCTATCAGCTAGCAGCCACGATTCCAGCTGTTCCTGATGCCTCAGAGTGGGATAACCCTGGCTGCTGACTGCTGGGAGCTGTTTTACACGTGGCACTGTCGCTGGTACCACAGCATTTAAGCTCTCCTTACACTGATGACACCGTGCTAATTTCCTTAATTTACCCACTTAGCCCCAAATGGGTTTGTTTTCCTTCAGCTGATAATAGCAGGGAAGCTCTGCAGTCCCCGGCGAGGAAATTTCTCTCCCAGAAATATTTTTGCCTGCTGCTGGAGCGGGAGCACTTGGGCTGCACAGCGGGTTAGAGGTTTTACCCCTGTTAAAGTCACTTAAAGTGCCACCTTTCCCTCAGCACTGGTATCATTAGTGGTGACACTCTGCTGCAGCCTCTCCACAGAGGTCACCCAGCCCTTTCTGGGGCTATCACACAAAGCTAAAAGCCATATCTATTATATTTAACCCTCTCCTTTCCTGTGTGACTCCAAAACTGCTGGAGGTGCAGGTCTAATTTCTTCCCTGAACACTCTCTGGTCCCTCTATTCCACCAAATCCATGAGTTAGGTTGGTATTTTTAGTCCTGGCTTAATTTTCCCACCCCAAAATCAAAATAAATACCAATATTTGCTATAAAATTATAATGCCTGGGCAGCTGGATTCCCATCTGTTTGTGAGGGCAGAGCCACAGGGGAAAGACTTGTCAGAGGGATCTTCTTCTGCTTACAAGGAAAATCTTTGTGTCCTACATCACTGAAATAGGAACGGTTATTAATTAATTCCTTTGCAAAAACCTGGGCTAGTGGAAGGTGTCCCTGCCCATGACAGGGGGTTGGAATGAGATGATCTTTATGGTCTCTTCCAACCCAAACCATTCTGTGATTCTCTGAAAAACCTTACATAAAAATAAACGGGCCCATTATTTAAGGAGAGAATTCTTGTAGAGCGGAATGTACTCTAAATATTTGTTGTTGCTGTTTAAGTACCAAGCAGCTTTTGGCCAGGATAAAGTCAGGCTGGTACCTGTGCCAACATTCCCAGGAAAAACACCTGTCCCAGGCTGGAGGCATGGGGTGGTGAGAAATGCAGGTGTGGTGAGCGAGGGTGAGGAGGTGGAGTCCCCACCCCTGGAGGTGCCCAAGGAAGGGCTGGAGGTGGCACTCAGAGCTCTGGGCTGGGGACGAGGTGGGGATGGGGCACAGCTTGGACTCGATCTCAGAGGGATTTTCCAAGCTCAGTGATTCTGGGATTCTGGGAAATGCCCTTGCTCGGGTGGGGCTCCTGAGAGGAGAGAGCAGAGAACATAACTGAGAGTCCATGACTGAGAATCCATGACTGAGAGTCCATCACTGAGAGTCCATGACTGTGGGTCCAAGACTGAGCCCATAATTGAGTCCATGATTGAGAGTCCATCACTGAGAGTCCATGATTGAGAGTCCATGACTGAGCCCATGACTGAGAGTCCTTGACTGAGAGTCCATGACTGGGTCCATGATTGAGTCCATGATTGAGTCCATGACTTAGAGTCCATAACTGAGTCTATGACTGAGTCCATGACTAAGTCCATGATTGAGATTCCATGACTGAGTCCATGACTGAATCCATGACTGAATCCATGACTGAGTCCATAATTGAGTCCATGACTGACAGTCCATGACTGAGTGCATGNCTGAGTCCATGACTGACTCCATGACCGAGTCCATGACCGACTCCATGACCGACTCCATGACCGACTCCATGACTGATTCCATGACCGACTCCATGACTGAGTCCATGACCGACTCCATGACCGACTCCATGACTGAATCCATGACTGAACCCATGACTGACTCCATGACTGAATCCATGACTGACTCCATGACTGACTCCATGACTGAGCCCATGCCGTGCCCTCAGCACACTCCTGCTCAGGTCTCACACAGCCCTTTCTGTTCCCCGTGTGCTGGGGCAGCAGAACACAGAGCTATGGGTTTAAAGCACCATTTGTCCATTTTCCATGTGTTTTTTTGCCTGTTAATAGGATTACCCACCCCCTGTGCTGCTGCCGCACCCCAAACATGACTCAGTTCCATGGGTCCATCCTTGCCCTGATGCCAGGGCTGCTCCATCCCCTCTGCTGCCCCTCTCCAGGTCTGATTCCATCTGAGACGTCCCCTCAGCTTTTACTCACTGCCTGAAGCAAAGGAGAATCCTGGCTTATGAACCTGCTCACAATTGCTGCAGTTCCAGCCAGGAATAAACTGTTCTTAACCTAAATACTCCTCTGAGGACACTGAGCTTGGGGGAAGAAACATAACTGTGCTGTATCTAGTGCAAGCAGGGATAAGTGAGCCTGGATACGCTGGATAACTCGGGAAAGCAGTTGGGAAGAGAGGGGACGGAAAGGAGAACAGTGATGAACACAGCTGAAAAATAATGACCACTTTAGATTGCAGTAAATGCAATGTTTCCAAATAAAACATCGATTACGGAAGCTACAAAGAACGGAAAGGCTGCCAGAGTGAAAGATTTGTCCAAAATCAGCCCAAAAAATACCTCAAGGAGAAGGAAAACTGCAGTGTGTTAAAACCCCTTCCACAGGGGGAGTGAGGTGGGGCTGTGGTTGGTGCTGGGCACCACAGGGAGCAGCACCCACGGAATAATTGATATGGCAAATTAAAGGGTGATAAAAACGATAGAGCAAAGTGGGCAAAGCTCGGTGCAAGAAGAGCTGGTGTGGAGTTAAATTTGCAGGAAAAAGATTTTTTCACTTTCATGCAAAATGCCCTCCGAGGTGAGCCAGGATCTACCACTGAATCTTAGAGAAATCTTGGTAACAAGAGACTTCGCATGTATTTTGGGATGCTGTGAGGAAAGTTATGGGGAGTGCTATTTGGAATTATTCTGTACTTGAGGTATTTCAGCATTAATTGCACAGCTTTACTCAGACATTACTCTTTTTCAAGTTAGTCTTACCGAAGGTGTTGAATAATGGATGATATTAAACGTTGGGTTAGGGATTCAGGGGATTGATTTGGAAGACATAGGTGAGACATCCCCAAAATCAAACTTCTGTCAAAAATTAGCAGAATAAAAGTTACGTTTGAAGTACAAGAACTGAGCAAAAGCACCTTTCTCACTGATTCAGGCAAAATAAAAATGACTAAGCCCGTCACGATTTTACCTCTTTGTCTGGCTGACTTTCTCAGCAAGATTGATTCCAAATCCATCTAAGCCCTGAAAGGAATTAGCAGGAAACCGCTTTGTTGGAGGATGCTGAGGGGGTGATTGAGCTGCTGGAGAAGCAGCAGCAATACCCAAAAATAAAGCCCCAGCCCTGACTAACCAGGGGGCCCTGATAGGTTCACTGAAGGATGAGTAAGTCATAAAACCTCTCACTGGAATCCACAGAGGCAAAAGCAATACTTTGAGAGGATAAAAAGCAGGTTAGAAAGTGTCTGTGAGGTCATAAAATCAGAGAACACAGAGTGGGAGAGA